>JAGFMF010011678.1:679343-722633 GCA_019455555.1 Galemys pyrenaicus | reverse complement strand
GAATCCTCTCACCCCCCCACACCTCTGGCCTATACCCCAGTGCTTGTACGCATAAATAAATAAATCTTTAAAAAAAAAAAAAAAAGAATCTCAGAAAGTAGTTCAACGTATTCTCTACTCAAGCAGGCAGAAACTTCAGCAAACTGTGCTTCTGAAATATTTTATTCTACCTGTATTCTATCAAAATCGTTCCATTCCACACCCATTTGACATTTAAAAGCTAGACTCAAATTTTTAAATGGCAGAACAAAAGTAGGGCAGCCTCCTTCACTTGTCATGAACCAAAAGGAGAATGAGAAAACACAACTGTAAACTCTAGCTTCTACAGCTAGAACGTGTCTTCATTAGTGTGTTTACTGTTGTCTCACTAACAGCTAAAAGAATGCTTCACACATAGTAAAGACTCAAATAATCTATCAATATGTGAAATTTTGAGGAAACCAGGAGACATCTACAATCCTAAGTCACAATATATGAAGGAAGATTGTCAAATTTATCTATGTCATGATTATAACACATCATACTGCATTTGCAAGAATTTGTTGGTTTCCTTTTTTATATCATGAGCTTAAGACAAAAAGCACATTTACTTTGTAACCCAGCTCCTAAATACACTGTAAGTGTATTTAGTGTGTAAGTAAGTGTGTAAGTAAGTAAATACTTAATCATTGCTTGCTGAATGGCTGTAAAACTAAGAAGTATGACCCACTGTGGTGCGCTCTCTCTTAATAACAGTATTTCCTTACCCTTCCAGTTTGCTTTATTAATGCTTGATCATGACATGGAGCAGGACACAAGTGACCACATTTCTCCAAAACTTTTTGGCAAGGTTGATGACATGGTGGACAAGAGCCAAAGTGACAGCGATGCTTTTCTTGACTTGTATGATGGCAAGTTGGTGGTCGACTAAATCATAAAGTACAATTTTCAAAATTACTTTTGCTCACTTAACAACTATATCTAATCTAAAGTGCAATTATCTTACATATCTTCTGACTCCATAAAGAATGATGCTTAGTAGGAATATTAATATTTTAAAACATTAAAGCAAAATTTAAAATACTAACAATATTAAATTCAGTATGAGTTTAACTTTGTAAAATACCAGATGTATAAGTTTGTGCAAAACTTCATACTTACCTGCATTGCTCTTTGCACTTGGGTGGTTTTGTGGTACGTTCTCGGCCACAGGGTACTGTCACCTTTGTATTACCACAATTGCACTTCACATCTACAGTTTCTGGGCAGGGATAGCAACTGCCTGAAAAAAAAAAGGTCAAATTAAAAAAAATTCACTTAATTATCCAAATGTCCATCAATAGTAGAATTGATAAGTTTAGTATACTTGCACAGCGGTAAACTCTACAATGAGAATGAACAAACTATGAGAATGAACCTCACATCCACAACATTTAGCAAAAGAAGACACAGAGTAAATACTATATGATTCCATTTACATAAACAGGAAAACTAATGTACAGTGTTCAAAATCAGGATGATGGCTATAAAAGATCCATGGAGGGTTTTAAAAATGCTGGTAATTTTCTGTTTAAAAACATGAGTTTTAATTACATGGTTAAGTGCAGTCTATAAAAATTCACCAAACTGTGCACTTACAATTTGCATACTTTTCTGGATCTACACTGGAACTTCAATAACAAGTTAAATTTTTTTTCAAAACTTGTTAAAAGTTTTATTCTAAATAACAAATTTAACACATTATACATTCAAACCTGTACAAGCAAATGGATTTAAGTCTTTGAAAAATCTAATATGAATAATAATCTTCTGGGCTTACTTTTATGCATACTTTATTCAAATACATAATTTTTCCTTTTAGTGTGTTGTAAGGAGTGGATATCTTTACCAGCTACTGTTAACTTTCTCCCTAATATGGTTCTACAAACTTGAACTCCAAACTATCAAATAGTGTATGAAAATTTCTCTTTCTCCATATCCTTAGCAAGCACTTATTATTTATTACCAGATGCTAACTTTCTTTGGTATCTGGTGGCTGAGAAATAGTACGTAAAAATAACTTTTAATCAACTTGATTACTTGTGAGACTGACCACTTTTCATGTTTACAGGCCACATTTGCAAACCATCAAGTACTATTTCTAAAAATTGGTTTATATGTCCCACTGTCACAAGTATCTTTTGACACACTTTGACAGTCTTTTTTCACTTAATTTATAGAATCTTCTGCTACACCAAAGTTTTTAAGGTTAATGAAGTCATATTTATTTAATGCTTTCTTTTTAGTTTCTGCTTTTACTGTTTTCTTTGCAGAAAAAAAAAAAACATGTTCTCACACTAAGATCATAATGTTCTGCTATGTGATTTATAATATATGCACTCCTAGCTTTAAGCCTTTATCCAGAATTTATTTTGTATATCATATGAAGTAGTTTTATTCCTCTCCTTAGCCCAGTGATACCAAGATCATTTAATAACTAAAGTCAACAGATCACTGTTTTCTACTTCTATGAGTTTTTACAAATTATGCTTCATTTGTTTATTTTGATTACTATGATGTTAACACCAAACTCATAACCACTGTAGTTCTAAAATAAGTTGTGATATCAAGTATGGAAAGCTATCACCAAATTTGTTCTCAAAATGTATCTTGCCAAATTTGGAACCTTTTAATCCCAAATAAATTTGATAATCAATTGTTAAATTACCTGAAAAAATACATCTAATTTGTTAATAGCTTTAAAATAATGAAAAAATCTTTGATATCTGATTTGCACCTGGCAGATGTTCAAAGCTGACTCTACGATAGGATCTTTCATAAATTTTGCATAAGCTCCTTTGCTAGATTATCCTTCTACATCTACCATAACACAAAGATGACAGACACATCTTTCTCATCATTTTCAGTACCTGGCTTTAGCACCAAGTTTTCCTGGTTGATTCAAACCTTTACTGTTATATTGTACAATTTGATTCTTGTTAGACAGAAGTAAAAACAGCTAAAAAGCCAACTCTCATCTTCCTGGTGCACATAAAATATATTATTTTTAGATACATTTCCCAACAAAATCAATTTCTTTCTCATGACCTGATGCTGGTTATTAACAAGTACAGTCTATTTTCCATTACTTAAAAGTCCCAGAAGAGCACATGGTCAATTCTGACTACTCATGTAATCCCAGTGCCTAGTACTTAGTAGATACTTCAAAATATTAATTGAGTGAAATTACTGACTGACTTTAGAATGTTAATGAAATTTAAATTTAATGGCTCAGTGATATAATATGACTGTAAAAGGAAATAAAATTATTTTAGTAACAGTGAGAATTGAAAAGTCAGTTCACAATTAAGAGGAACTGCCAATCAGAGAACACCACAGGAAGCTATCAATGGGCTTAGCAGAATCTGAGGCTGCTTCTAATGTGCAGGCTATGCGGTACAATGGCAATATCATTAAACTGGGTTCACCTGGACCCTGCAACTATGTTCTATGACTTTGCTCAATAGTTTCATTGCCTTTTTCCTCATAATAAAAAACAGTAGTGTCATATACCTTGCAAAACTTCTGAAGGAATCAAGAAATTAACTGACATATCTAGTACACACCTAAGCCTCAAAGAAAGACAGGGAATACAGCACAGTAGTCTGTCCCAAGTTATCAAGCTACTGAGTGAGAATCCAGATTTACACCAGGACCTCTTCACCTGAGTCTACTATCCCATGCCATCTATCAGTATATTTCATTTCACATCATCATACTCCAAATGGGTAAAGTTAACTCAGTTTTCAGTGTCTCATAACTTAGGAGGCACCCTTCAGACTCTATAAAGGGGTCTGTAAGGTCTCAAATGCATATAATAGAGCCTTTCCAGAAGCTACATGAGAAGCGATAGCAAAACAGATTGAATGCAGAAGCAGATATGTGAATCCTGCTATTTACTATTAATCTACACATTAAAAACATCTGCAAAAATGTGAAACATTACCATTCTCATTCAGTATTTTTCCAGAAAATAACTTTTTTTATATAAAACACGTTACTCTATTAACCTGTAATGGGTTTATTATTGCTATTTTTGAATAAAATAATAAGTATTGTTAGATTTTAATTTCAACTAAAACAATGCCAAACGATAAAATCCACATTAACAAAGGTTCTCTGGGTCCAAAAAACTATAAAGGGACCTTTGAACCAAAAGTTTAAGACCTGCCACTTTAGGACAGACCTACCGCTTACTAGATGTAATTTTATGTATTATCTAAAATTCAAGATAAAAATAAAAACCTAAGAACACATTAATTAAAAATTGAGGGAAAGGAAGAACTGGATAAAGTTGGTCAAGAAGCACAAATTTTGGTTGCAAGATAAGTACTAGGAATTAATGTACAACCATGATCATCTAACCATGATGACTATGGGTAACACATCTTACATGTATATATCATAGTTGCTAAGAGAATAAACTAAGAGTTCTCATTAAAAGTAAAAACAATATTTTTTTTCATTTTTTCTATATCTATGAGATAAAGGATGTTAATTGAACTTGATGTAGTAATCATTTCACAACATACTTAAGTCATTATGCTAAACACCTTAAACTTATACTGTGATATGTCAACTTTATGTCAATAAAACTGGGAAAAGAACTTCGTGGGGAAGGTTGAGAAAATTAAGGACACACAGAGTTAAAGAAAGAATAAAACTTTCATATTCAGGAAGGCTGAGTTTAAATCTTGACTATACTACTTTACTAAATATTTCCCTGAAGAAAGTCACTGAAACCTGTTAGGCTTCAACACCCTTGTCCACGGTATAGGGATATTAGTTTCTCTCCTTCTTAAGGATGCTAAAGCATCAAGAACATGAATATGAAAACTCTCCATCAACCATAAAACATTATACAAATATAAAAAATTACAGCTATCATTAAATTTTACCTCTGTGGCAGACAGATGCACATTTATGGTTCCTACATCCTAAAGTCCGTCCACAGTTTTGATCACAGGGTGGACAGTTTCCAGGGCAACACTAAAGAGGAAACAATATATATAGAAAAGGTAATCAGACAACTATGCATAATATGAATGTAATTAACTGCTACTCATAAAAGTTAAAGAAAGCAAAAGATACCTCTTTTCACTAAAAGAATAAAAGTACTGAAGAGTATCAACATTTTTCTTTTAAGTAGATATATCAAGAATTTATATGTTTAAAACTAAATGACCTAATTTAATGAAATCAAACTAAATTTCCCTGCCATTCAGTTAATTATTCCATGACCAAAAACATTCCCAAAAGATAATTTCATACTACTTATCTATGCAGAGATAGATAGTATTAGCCAAAGATGTAGATTTGGTCAAAACAACCCTAGACTAGTCATTTCAGGCAATTAATCTATTCTTTTCTAAAATTTAATTATAATAAAAAGTTTAATGTTGGTAGTTATTTGCAAACCATGGAATCAGAAACTAAAGGGGAAAGGTTCAAATAGACTATTTACTTCCTTTATTTCTTTATGGAAAACTGGATTTCCAATCTGTATATGAACAATATAGCTGTCTATGATTTGTCCTAATTTTTACTCATTAAGAAAGGGCAATTGTTTAAGGTCCACTTCCTATACTCCTGAATTGTACACAATGTCATAAATGATTGTTACCTCAATAAAAAAAATACAATTAAAAAAATTTTAATTTAAAAAAATAAAGTCAGTAACTCCTTCTCTGACTCCTCACATATCCAAACTTTGGAAAGGAAATGCAAATTACAGTTGTCCTAGACAAGCTAAAATTCACCCTATTTAAGAACAAGTTTCAATACATAAAAGATCACATTAAAGATATATCATACAGTCAAATTAAAAGACAAATGTTATCAATTTGTATAAAATACCTAAGTGCTATTGATAAGAAAATTTACCATAACTATAAAAGATATGAATAAAAGTAAAAAAATGGAAGATACACTGTATTAGAAGTAGGCAAAAGAAATGTTTAAATCACTGTATTTCAATACATTTAAAAATAAGGTATCTTACCAGAGAGGGGATAATTCACAGTAATAAAAGGATTCAAAAAACTGCAAATCTACAGACTCAATAAAATAGCTGACCTTCTAATGAACCAAGTATCCATAAATAAGAACAATAAAAGTTAAATCTCCACCAAATATCACTCTAACACTGCTATGAAATTTTTAAAGTCAGGGGGCCTTCCTGGTGGCACAGTGCGTTAAGCAACACACTATGAGGCAAACCACAGCCACTGCAGCATGAGTTCGATCCCTGCCTCCTGGGGAGGTGACCCATATTGTGCAGCAGACTTCTCGTGCCTCGCCTGTTTCTGCCCTCAGGAGTGTGCTTCAGTCAGTCTGCCTGTTCTGCTCCCCACTCTGTCTCTGGTGAATCCTCTCACTGCCCTGGTCTCTGGCCTGTACCCCAGCTCTTGTATGTATAAATAAATAAATCTTTAAAAAAAAAAAGAAATTTTTAAAGTCAGGAAAGAGTAATCCAAGAACCAAGCTGAACTGATTATGTACAAAACAAATAAAAAGACTCTTGACATTAAAAACCTTAGTAAGATATCCAACTGATATAATCAATTAAGATTAATCTTGTATACTTGTTAGTATTTCATATGGAAAGTAAAGAGCACAACCAAACATCTGAAGAACAAGTCAAGATGGTACTTATTCACAAACCCGAAAAGAAAAACAAAAATCAAGAGAATTTTTAAGTAAGTTTCCAAAACTTATTACATGTACCTTTCTCCTACACTGGTGCTTCTGACAGTCACGCATCTTAACACATTTAGTTTCACACTGATAAGGCTTATGACAGGGCATTCGTTTTGTGTGCTTTCCACAACGACATTGCTTTTCTACTTCCTGGAAGAGTTAAATGATGACTTTTTTTTAATTAAAGAATTTAAAGAATAAATGAAAAACTGACTTGTTAACATGACTTTTTTCACAGTACAATCTCTGTATTACTAAAAGAATAAAGAAAGTTTTAAGAACAAATTTATATAAGACTTTACCAAAACAAAAACTGAATTTTCTAAAAATATTTGTATCTTACACTTTGTTCCAAAAAACACTTCATAATAATTTCCATTATTAAATTCAGAAGATTGAAATTATAGTAAAACAAAACCACAAATTAAAATCACTAACATCAGGTACTCATAAAGATCATGACATGTTCATGAAACAAAGTAATGAAAAACAATTACAGAACAACCCCACATGACATATCATGACAGGAAGCTCTTAAGAATAACTATCATAGATGACTCACTTGTCTACAAGTTTCACAAGGACCTCGGTGACAACGCTGTGAACACCTATGAATTCCACATTCAAGTACTTTGTCACAACTATCTCCACAAGTTGGAACATCTTCAGTACAAGGCAAAGAAAATTCTAAAAGCAAAAGTCAATGTTAAAAATAAGACAAATGGGATGACCCAGCAATCCTACTCCTAGAGATCTATCCAAAGGAAACAAAGACTTAATTGAAAAGAATACATGCACCCCTATGTTTATCGCAACATTATTCATAATAGGTAAGACATGGAATCAACCCAAAAGCTCAAAAGTGGACAACTGGATCACACACACACACACACACACACACACACACACACACACACACTGGAATACTATTCAGCAATCAAAAAAGATAAACCAATGTCATTCGCAAAAACATGGATGGAGCCTGAAGGGATTATGCTCAGTGAAATAAGTCAGAAGGAAAAAGAAAAATATTGGATGGTCTCACTTATAGGGGGGATATAGGAGATGAAGGGGAAAAACTAATAACAATAAGAACAAAACCACAACAAAATAAAACAAAAACAGACAAGTACAAATAAGAGACATTCTGCAGGGGAGAGAGAGGGATTGGGATCAAGGCAGGAAGAGGAAGAGCACAAGGGACTATGATAATGGTGCATGGGTGAACTGGTAGTGGAAATTCTACGGGGTTTACACCTAGAAAAGAAAGCAAACACTGTAAGAAAAAAATAAATAATTTAAAAAAATAATATACATGGGAATAAAGTTAATGAAGGAGTTGAAGGACCTGTACAATGAAACTATAAAACTCTGTTAAAGGAAGATACAAAAAAAAGGGAAAGATATCCCATGCTCATAGTAAAAATTAACATAATCAAAATGGTCAATTTACCCAAAATAGAATAATTATCAAATTTATACGGAACCACAAAAGGCCCCAGATATCTAAAACAAACCTGAGAGAAGAAAAATGGAGGCATTACACTTCCTGGCTTCAAACAGTATTTAACAGCAACATAATCAAAACAGTATGGTACTGGAACAAAAACAGAAACTCAGACCAATGGAATAAAATTGAAAGCTCAGAGACAAATCCATATAAATATACACAGCTAATATTTGACATAGAAGTAACAGTCACACAATCAAGAAAAAAAGCCTTTTTAATAAATGGTGCTAGGAAACATGGATAGCCACATGTAAAAGAATAAAATTTAAAAAACCAAAGCAATACTTATATTTAATTCCATACACAAAATTAACTCAAAATGGATTAAAGATTTGGACTTAAAAACTGAAACCTAGAGTACTTCAAAGAAAATACAGGTAATACACTACAGGACATCTACCATAAGATAGATTTAGAAATACAATGCCAAATCAAAGGAACACAAAAATAAACAAGTGGGATTATATAAAAATTAAAAGCTTTAGTACTTCAAAAGAAATAATCATAAAAACAAAACAGCTACCTATTGAATGGAAAAAATATTTGTATACCATACCTCTGACAAGGGATTAACTCCAAAATTTACAAAGTACTCATATAATTCAACAACAATCAATTAAAAAATGGAAAAAGGACCTCAATACACACTTTCCTGAAGACATTCAGATGGCCTACTGACATGAAGCAGCGTTCAACATCACTTATAGGAGAAATGCAAATTAAAACCATGCTGAGATATCACCTCACACCTGTGCAAAGGGCCCACGTAAAAAAGAATGGAATTATTAATGTTGACATGGTTGTGGTGAAAAAGGAACTCTCAACCACTGTTGGTGGGAATGTTAGCTAGTACAGGCCCTGTGGGAAATATGGGAATATTCTCAAGAAAGTAAAAGTGGCCTTCCTGGTGGTACAGTGAGTTAAGCAACGCAATATGAAGCAGACCACAGTCACTGCAGCATGAGTTCCATCTCTGCTGCCGGCCAAGGAAGTGACCCACATGGCACGACAGACCTTTCCTGCCTTGCCCACTGCTGCCCTTGGCAGTGCATTTCTGTTGATCTACCTGTTCTGTTCCCAGCTCTGTTTTTGGTGAATCCTCTCATGCCCCCACACCTCTGGCCTGTACCCCAGTTCTTGTATGCATAAATAAATCTTAAAAAAAAAAGTAAAAGTAACCCAGCAATACCACTATTAGGTATTTATCCAAATAACATGAAAAAAAAAAAATCTAATACCAAAAAAAAATCTATCTACACCAATGTTCATAGTAGCACTGTTCAAAACTGCCAAATCATAGAACAACCCAAGAGCCCTTCAACAGATGAATGGGTAGAGAAACTGTGGAGCATATATTCAATGGAGTATTACGCAGCTGTGAAGAAAGATGAAATGGTAGCATTTAGGACAAGATGGATGGACCTCAGTCAAAATATGAAAAACAGATTTCAGATGGTTTACATAGAAATAACAGAAAGAATAAAAATTCAAACTCAGCAAAATGATATTAGTTACCAGAAAGAATAGGGAAAAGGGTAGAGGGGAAGAAGGGAGATAGTTGGGGTAGGAGCATGGTAGTTTGGTGAAAGGAAAAAAAAGAAAGCATAAAAAGGCACATGATAACGGTTTTAAAAAAACACACAATAAAGGAATTCGGCATTAATAAAAGTACATTATTATAAAGCACAAACAACATGCCATGTTCTTTTGGTTTCCTAAAGCAAGCCTTTTCAGACTACAATTATTTGTACCTACATAATTATTGGAAAATTTTAGCTTTAATAAAAGTAATCCCTAATACTTGTAAAGTATATGCTATTTAAAGAAAAGTTGGCATGTGGCAAGTAGCTCAAGAAGCACAGGAATATTTACCTTAAAAATGAGGAACACCATATAAGCCTCGATAAGGAACTCTACAATATATGGATTTTTAGAAATTTTTCCTAACTTTACAGGACTAAAAGAAATTAGCAGACTTAAAACATTAATGAACCCATCCTTAACCCAATTGTAATTAACATAATACACATATAGTTAATAGAATTATTGGCAATAATCTTATAAATGTGTGTGTGGGTACTGGTACAAAGAGGCAGATTCAAACTGCCAACCTATGTCCTTATCAATGTAATCAAAGCTATAATTCTATTACCTAATGCACAATACTGACAACAGCTTAGGGTTTCCTTTAAGGTGCTAGCCACAACATTAAATATTAAGCACATTTTATCATCAAATTCTTACCATCATTTTGTGAAGATGATACTATTACTATTCCCATCTAAGAAAAGTATGGCTCATAAAAGTAGGATTTCGACCTAGATATGCCTGACCTCAAAGTCTGCATTTTTAATTCACTAACTATATTGTTCTCCTGTCCAAATTTTTAAAAAAATCTAGTATCAAATTTGTATTATTGAAACCACATTATAAATACCCAGGAAAATAAAATTAATTGGGAATACTCTAGTTAGAATAATCATATTAAAGGTTTAAATAAAAATCTCACTTGATTTCTGGCATGGACAGAACCTCTTCCCAGATCGAGGACAATCTCCACAAGCACCAACATGGCAAACTTGCTCACATGTGTGATTACCACATGGCAGTGTTTTCCCACAAACCTAAAATAAAAGGCATTAAGCACTAGTGAAGGACTTAAATTTAACAAAGAAAACTTTGCACATGACATAATCCATTTTTCAATCACAAGTAAGCAGTTCCATTACACTCCTTATATTATTTTGCTATTTCTCTAAGTATCCTATGGATAGATACATACACATACACATATAAATATACATACCCACATATGTATATACATATGTATACAAAAATGTATTTCTTGTATACCAAAAAGTACCTTTTTAAAATTAATTAAAAAAAAATACATACAGCTTCAAATGGTGAACCACTAAGATTTCCAAATCACACCAGTGAGAAGACAAGTAAATCAATCCTACTTCCTTAACTAAATTAACTCAAGGGGGAAGGACTGAAGAGAGGGAAGAGAGAAAAGGAAGGAGATCTAGCATGAAAACAAGTACATATGTACTGAATCCAAAAGTGAACAGATAACTTTTATTTGGGGGCAAAAAATCCCCTCAGTAATTAAAATGCTAGAGAATTAGAAAATAGTTTCCAAAATGTGAGTATAATTTGAGTTGCTAGTCTTCCTCTTTCATTTAATCAAACCTATTTAGTTTTTCCAACAGTTTATGTTTTCGTGTTAATTCCCACACCTTAAAGACACATATACAACGTACTTGCTCACAGTGCCATAGTGGACTGGCACAGCTTCTTTCAGCTACTTGTTTGCCGCAGACACACTTCTGTCTGCTAACTCTGGGACAGGGCTGACAACTCCCTAAAACCACAAGATAAATTAGTACAGAAACATAAAAAACAACAGAGATTGCTCTGACTTTTACTTGCAGTCAGAACATCTAAGAGGTATGACCTTTTACCTGCATGACAAGGATTTTCACATTTATGTTGTCCGCAGAGCAGCTTCTGCCCACATGGCAGCTGACACGACCATTCCTTGGCACTGCACCTACGAGGAATAGGTTTTCCTTTCTTACAGTAACAAGTAGTTGTGACCATCTTTGGACAGGGAGGACAGGGACCTAGAATACAATGAAAGGAAAAAATTTCTAAGTCGAAAGCTAAAACATTCAATTCCTAATCCTATCAATAATATCTAAAGCTTCTTTACTAGTATTTTTAAAGACAATTCTTTTTAGTATCTTCTTACATAAACTTTAACTCTGAACTCAACATTCACTTTCTCTTCACTTCACATGATTAAAAACTTAACCACCCACTCACACACTCGTAAAAAATGTAATATGAAACTCACCTGGATGACAGAGAAGTAAACACTTATGGCCACAAGGAGGTCTGAATTCTCTCTCACATACTTGGCCACATGAATGAGGCACAAGCCATGGATCTAAAGGTGGATCTTCTACTTTTCCACAATAGCAATAATACCTAGTAGGTGTGTCAGATTGTTTGTATTCAAACCTACATTTTGGACTACAAACAGAATGAAATTACTAAAGTTTATTTTCATTTTTGAAAATTACATGAGGAACAGCAATATAATATACTTAGTAACAGAGAAAACACTCAATTTGTTTTTTTTAAGTCAGTCTCTGTTCATTATTAGTAAAAAACAAGGTTATTAAAATTCATTTCAAACATCTAGAACAGTTCTGTCCAATATAATTTCCTGAGATGAAAGAACTATTCTATACCTGCATTGTCTAATACAGTGGCTATGAGCTACACCTGACTGGTGAGCAGCTGGAATGTGGATAATGCATATACCTGAAGGACAGAATTTTTTATAATTTTTAAACATGAAAATGATCACATGTTGTGAATTGCTACTATATTCTGTGTATTAAATAGCACACATGTAGAAAACAGCACATTGCTCAACAACAATTACAAAAAAGAAGCAACAGTGGCTTTCCACTGTCTAAATTTTATACTTGCATCCATCCTATATTTTACAAAGCTCAATGTTTTATAGTTGTGTGGTTTACAATATGTAAAATATTGTAGCAAGAGCAAATAGAAAACAGCTTAAATGAAGGCAATAAAGTGGCAACAAACATGACTAAAATCTAGAATTAAAAGGGAAAAAGTTTCATATTCTTTATAATCCAAAATAGCTACTTTTCAAATATTCCTGAGTCAAAGAAAAACTCAAATGCTGTTTTACACCTTTGCTAAAGCAGAAAGATTTTTAACTAGCAAAGTTAAGATAAATAAGTTTTGGTACTAGAAGTGTTAACTATCAGTTCTATCAAATTCACTTGTAGATCACAGATCACTCTTAAAAGATACTCTAATCCTAACTATCTCCCAAACAAATGAATATACTATATTAGAAAACAGTTTCACAGTATCACTTAAATTTCTCTTATATCACATACAATATATTTTTGCTATCCTGAGAACATGCTCTGTTCCAAATAAATGTCATCTAAATGTTCCAAATAAATGTCATATAAATATTCAGAAAAACAAAATGATATTTGTTCTTGTAATTAAAACAAAAGCAAAATACCATATCTCATTTGGAATGAAAAACCAAAAGAAGGAGAAAATGTCAATCATTCCTCTAATCTAGTATGGAGGGATATGTGTACTTTAAATAAACTTAGATATGAATGGCTAAAAAGCAACCCATTATCTCTTAAAACTGTCCATCAACACTGAGACTGAAATGTTCCAGAAGAATGGGAGAGGTATAGGCAGTATCTGCAAAATGTATGTGCTTTATTTAAAATAAGGCATGCCAACAATAAAATGTAATTGTGCCATGCCTTGTTCAGAAATAAGCGATATCTTAGTAGAAACAAGTGTTCTATATGTTTGAATTCCACAAAACTACTAATCTAAAATTAACATTTTTATCAAGTTCTACCCTGATGAAGATTTAAAAAGATCATGCTCCATGTTTTCTGAGGCCTGAATCTTCTATGATTTGGGAGCCTTTGCTAAGAAAAAAAAATACAAAATGACAAATATAAACTATGTCACAAAAGTGAACACAGAGTCCCTAAAGTTTATGGTTCATTACCCTGACACTCTATCTACATCTGGGTTGCCAGTATAGATAAATTTTTTAATGGCTTTAGTTACCAGAGATATGAAATTTCCACTATCCAATGCATTCTGGAAAAATAAGACATTTAAGATCATAAATAACCATCTATAATTAGTCAAACTAATAAAAATTAATGTAAAAAATTAAGATACAGTTATAGTTTTGAAAAACCTGAGAATAAAACTGGGATGCCTATGATCAAAATATATAAGATGACAATCTTGTACAATTTGATACTAATGTATACTATCGGGAACTCCAGAAGAGAGGAACTAAAATCATGAAGAATGCTAAACCTATCAAAAAGAAAGGAAAACCCTTAAAATGGGCAATTAAGAAGTTGTTCTACAGGGAAAATAAAGAGTCTAAATGATGTGTTATTGTAAAGAATTAGTAGTCACACAAAACAGTGGTGAAGTGACAGGTTAGGCACGGAGACCATTTCCAAAATCCCATATCTTCATAACCAAATCACAATATGAAAGCCAGCATGTATACTGGAAATGCCAACAAAACAATGTATGAGTTACAGTTTTCATTTATTTTACAAATTATTATCCTAATTAAATTAGAAAAAGTTACCAAGGCCAAGGATAATCTCTCTTTCCAAAGTCATCATCTGTCAAAGGAGAAGATACCAGAAATTGGCTGTCTTTTGCCCACTTCTGAATACAGGGCATATGAAAAATACAGAAACATCCTGAACAACTCCAAACCTAAGACAAAGGTATCAAAAATTAACATGTATACAGTGATTTTTCTTTGATAATCACGTTGATAAATACTTTATAATGAGCATCACACTAAATTATTTTCAAGTTAAAAGGATTATAGAAAAAAGTCTTTCCTTCCAATATAATAAATGTTCTTTAGAAAAATTTATTGCAAGAGAAAAGAACATATTAAAGAAAAATATCATTAATCATCCAGATTCATTCAGTTAGAAATAACTACTGCTTACATTACGGATGGTCTCCAGTTTTCATTTAATACACTTTTTTTAAAAAATGAGGTCATATTGTACCGATATATCTTTATAGCCATTTTTTAACATAGGATGAGCACTGATTCTTATCAAATATGCTCATACAACATGAGATTTATAGTATATATCATGTAGATTTATATACCATAATTTATTTGATTTCTTGTTGAACATTTTAGTTTTTTCCAACTATGAATAGCACCACAAATGAATCCTAAACATAAATATGTACATATATCTCTATATAGCTCCTGTTATAGAAAGCCTATCAGTCTATTATTTAATAATGCTAAATTTGAAAAATTACATGAGCAACTTGAGAATACACCTCATTTAAAAGCTTAAGGAACAACTGCAAATTCACCTTTAAAATCTGCCAACGTTTTGATATGATTGACAAAAATCATTTCTTATTGTTATAACATTTTGCAACTGTTTAAGAGTATCAGACATGTATCATTTACTGCATGAGCTAGCAACAGAATATTAAAAGAATGTCAACTTCTTAGTTCAAGTTTCCCTAAAAGCTGTGACTGAGAAAAGAACTGAGATGCAGGAGTGAGGGGACAAAATGGGAAAGAAGAAATGCCAATAAATGGCAGATTGTTGAGCTGATTAGGCTAAAAGTCAAGTTTAGCTTTTCAAGGGACCGTCCCAGAAACCAGGAGACATGCCTCTTACTGTATCCACCCACATGCAGAGACTATTCATCCTCAGCAGTTTAAATCAGTAAGTCAACCAGATGTGACTCCAGTCACCAAAAGATATGCATCTGCTACACTCTGATTCACTTAATACACAGATGAAGTGAGTTCATTTCATCTGGCCTGGATTTCTTTTTCTGGGTAATACTGCTGTAATAGCAGTAAAGTAATTTAAGGATTAAATGTTGAGTATTACATTCAATGATCACTTCCCCTTAATTGTTTCATTAATGTCCTTTTAAATGATGTCATGTCATAGCTCCTATAAGTACAAGAGTTATATTTGAATCTGTATCTCCTAATGAACTAGTCACTTTCCATGGTGCCCTCAACACAGCAGAAGCTCACTAACAAATCATAAGTGTCACTGTCTACTTCCTTGAAGGTAGAGACCGTATGTATCTATCTTCTTTTAAACCTGCTGAAAGTAATAGAATATAGTATATTTTAACATTTCAGCATTTGTAGGACTCTCTAAATACAGATGCTAAAATAAAATGCCTTATCAAACTGACACTCATTAAACTGAAGACGCTTGCTTCTGTCACATTAATAGTGCTGAAAGTTCTGGAAGCTTATTTTGAGATAATTTTCTAATAACAAATTTACAAAATGAAAATCAATCCAGATATAAAAATATCAAATGAAGGATTTTTAAAAGAAAATAAGCAAAGTAATAATAAACAGTTATATTATAAATACAAATTTGGGGGAGGTAAATTAATACAAAAGGAGAATACTTACTGCTTGGTTTCTCTTCACTGAAGCAATACAAATTAAGCATGTCATAGCCCCTGTTTGAAAAGCTTCATTTACATACTGCTTTGTTCGCTCTAATTCACGTGTATCGCCATCTTGAAATTTAAAAATTGAAAATCTGATGTTAAGCAACATCTGAAAATAACACAAACTCACTAATAGCACCACGATATATGAGAACTGCCTGTCAATATCGATTACTCAAAATAGAACTGGAAAAACAAAAGCTTTAAAAATAAAAACAAGCAGTCAGCTGCCAAGGTCCATGCATTAAATCTTAGGTACTTGGTTCAAAAATAGTCACTCAGAGCTCTCTTGTTTTTATTGCTGTTACAGTCCTTAACAAACTTGGTGGGGTCAGAGTAGCAGAAGGTAAAGGAACAAGAGAAAACATAGCAGAAAAAGAAGTGAAAAGAAATAGCTTGGCAGAACCATTTGACCTAATATAAACATGAGTGTATGTCTGACACAGCATATTCTTAAAACTTGTTGAATGAAAAGATTCTGATGTTAGTACAGTATAACAATCTTGCTTCATTAAGTTTTGTTCACTCTGTCTGCTTAAAAAAGATAGTATGAGCTTCTCAGAAAAATTTACTAAATTATCTTTTCTTTAAACAATTATTATTTATTTGCTAGGCATTATACTGTTAGTGCTTCATTAAATGATCTGTTATCCACTTGGAGTGGATATATTTAGTTTTTTAAAAAACATGAAAAATCAAAGCTATAAAACATAAAATAAATAAAGACAAGAAATTAGACTAACTTCAAGACACACTAAATATAGTGAAAATGAGAAAAGCATGAAGAATAGATTTAAAGGAGTACCTAAAGTACTCAAATCCAATCAAACCATAACCAGGAGCACCATTCTTCACAAGGCAGCTTTGGTATCTCCTCAGCTTTCTAATGAAATGACAATTAAACACAAGGGAGAACTCCTAAAGCTGTAAGAGACACTGCCATTCTATTTGCTTTAAAGAAGATTAGTGTCCTATAACATAAAACTCAAAAAGCAAAGTTCATTACTACAACACAAAATACTCATTCTTAACAAGCAAAAAGTATTTACATCAAGTAAAGGTATTACCAAAAAAGTTAGGGATATATTTTCCTGATATTAATGACATAAATATATTATTATATGACAGATATATATTAAAGTCAAACTTTAATACCTGTCTGGGTAGTGTAAGTTGTAAATGTATTGGCAACTATTTTCCCCCGTTTTCCTTCAAAATCTTCATCTCCTTCTTCTTCAGATGAAGAGCTAAAGTGTTCTTCAACAAGTTTTTTGGCTGCTGCTTGATTAGCTTTCTTGATTTCTTCAAATTTCCTATGAGACGTTAGCTCTGCTTGAAAGAAAAAAAGTGAATTTCATTCTTGAAAAACAACCTCTCAAAATGTAAGGCATGATACACTAGCATATTTTAAAATATAGTTTTGAAAGTCACCTTTGGAGCATTATATTTTACTATGGACTAAAAAAAAAAGGTATTTTCGGGCCTCCCTGGTGGCGCAGTGGGTTAAGCAACGCACTATGAAGCAAACCTCAGCCACTGCAGCACGAGTTCGATCCCTGCTGCCGGCCAGGGAGGGGATCCGCATGGCGCAGCAGACCTCTCCTGTTGTGCCCACTGCTCCCCTCAGCAGTGTACTTCTGTTGATCTGCTCCACGCTCTCTGTGGTGAATCTTCTCACCCTCCCACACCTCTGGCCTGTACCCCAGTGCTTGTATGCATAAATAAATAAATCTTTAAAAAAAAAAAAAAGGTATTTTCAAATTTCTTGTTACAGAACTAAAGAAAATACCACAAAGGAAACTTCATTTCTGTCAAATATTCTGTTAAATGGAGCAAGCTATGCTAGAAAGAGTCATTAACAAAGCAAGGAAAAATTGAAAGTAACAACAACAAAAAAAACTAGAGATCAACCTCAAAATAAGAACACTGAAAAAAATTAAAATGGGGTGTTTAAAAATAAACCAGTGATTTTTAAGACGTGAGAAACATGCCCACTGGGAGCACATGAGAATCCCTGGAAACCATCATTTTCTGACAGCCCAACTCAGCTCAGCCCAATCCACCAAAGACTTTACATGCATAAACAATTTTCACTGTATACCACCTATGTTTGTAACTGCTGCTTAAAAAGTTCAAGGACGTTTTATCTGTTAAACTCTAAATATATATACATATATATATATTTAACATTAATCCACATAAAGTATTACCAATATGTAAAATGTGCTTCTTACAACTACTTCATTCCAAAAACAAACGTTAAATAAGTTTTCTACTAGTTCTTCCACCATTATCTTAAGCACAGCCTGTACTTCTCATTTTGTTACTTGATTAAATAATACACAAAAAATTAGATTACTTTATTGCATATTCCAAAGGAGACTTCAAATTTCTCAAGAGCAAGGACCATGAGAATTTTCTTCAAGCACTGTTACTCTTATGGACAACAACTATAGCTTAACAAAGAAGCCTTAAACATACTAAACTGATCTGAATTCATTAGTGTCCATATTGAGATTTTTAATTTATTAATTTCAAGTCTTAATTATAAACTTAAAATTCACTTTATCCTTGAAAAACTGACGAGCCACTATCAAGATAGCTTTCTTATTTTACATGGTATATTTGCACTTAGTGGTTAACCTTTGTTATTAATCCTTTCTTATTACAGCTAGTTTGGTTGAGGATTATTCAGTATTTGAAGTAAAAAATTGGAGACAAACGTATACTTCCTACTAGAAATCCATAAATTAGTAGAAGAAAAGTTATGGCTATAAAATATTTGACACACACTAAGAGAGATGATAAATATCATTAAATATGGTAACTAGCATCTAAGGATATTCTACTCAGTGTGTATTCACATAACACCATCTCAAGGAGAGCTGACAAAGTAAACTTTCCATATATTGTATCTTACAAGAAAACTTCCTGTTACCCAGGTAAACAATGCTTTGTTTCTGTTACCACAAAATCCCAGGCAGTTTACCAGAACTGTTCATAGATCACCTACACTCGGCAACAGCAAGCTAAGAGAATACCTAATTTTAAATTTAGCCTCGGAGAAAAAACAGCCATAAACTCAATTTGCTCTTTCTCCAAAAAAATACATTGAGACAGTAATTACTTCCAAACACAAAATGAAATAACCAGGGGTTATTCCAATTGGTCCCATGCACTCCTGCTCCATTAACATAGCCAATTGAGAGCTTTGAATATGTGCTCAGGTTCCATTAAAAGAGCCTTGGATGAAGGATATGGAACTGAGAGTGGAGTGCACGCCGAATCTATCAGGAAAGGACATAAGGAATCACAGCTGAGAAAAGCACACAAACTCAAGTGCATGTGTTAGAGGCCTGATCCCCTTTAAAAGCAACTCTAACAGTCTGGGGTCCCTGGGTACTTCGTTCTATGCGCTCTAACACATACAGAGTAAAGATAATTAAAGTCACTAAACTAAAGTAATCTGGTAAAGGTGGAAAAAAAAACAACTGGCCCCATATGTAGACGAGACCATGTGAACTGGGGTGCCTAAACCCAATCTAAATGAATTTTCTCTAGTTTAATCCAGGGGACTGTTGCCAAGCACAAAGGTACTTAAGTCACAGATCTTATTTTAAAGAAAAGTTGCCTAGATCTTTATTAGATTCTAAAAAGAAAAACAATGTTGACAACCAATTTATCTTTAAGATAATGTGCAAACCAAACTATAGTATAGACTAAATCAAACAAGCAAATTTTGGTCTACGGACTTAGTAGACAAGAATGAGTGAAGGGTAGAATCCTGGACCGCGAAGTAACAAAAGTTAGCATCAATTAAGGTAAGGAGGTGTGATGAGAATCTGCCCAACGCTGAAAAAAGTAGCTGCCTGAAAGAGGCAAATGGAACCAATAATAAACTCCCGAAATGAAGAGGAGGGAATGCACGGCGGCCGAGGCAGTTCTCATTAGGAAGTGCCCCAGCCCGCAACCAGGTGAGACCGAGGACGGAGCCATTCTCACCACTGGCCACGGAAGTCTGCGATGCTCCAGATCCCGAGGGGCTGCGCTTGGCTGAGCTACCCGCAGACGCAGCGATCGCGGCTCCTCCCGGGCTGGGGCCAGAACCAGCGACGCCCACCGGCCCCTTCCCTCGCCCTCCTCCGGCGCCGCGGTGATGGACTCCATTTCCTGAGGAGGGGGCCACAGTGGCCCGTCCCCGAGCTCGGCCTCGGCCACCGGCCACCTGGCGCCAGGAAGCTTCCATCCCTGCAGAGGTTAGGTGAAAAAGGGGGGTATGGGGGAGTAGGAGGGGAGTGTTAGGAGAGGGTAAGGGCAGCGGGTGCCGAGACTGAGAAAGTGGACTGTGGGGGAAGTCGGTGTGAGGGGCCGAAGGAGAGAGGTCCCCGTAGGGCGGGGACCAGTTTTGAGAAGGTCGCGGCCCTGTCTCTCCCGGAGGGCGAGTCCCCGCTAAACCCCGGCTTTGGAAATGGACCGGAGGAGAAGACGGGGCTGAGAAATGGACCGCTGGGCAAAGGGCATCCAAAGCCAGAGAGGGGAAGGAAGCCCAGGAAAAGGAAGCACCTCCACAGCCTCAGGAAGAGCACGGCGTGGAGAGAGCTGCACACCAACACCACCGCTCCCGCCGAGAACCAACTGCAGAAGCGGACCCCAAGGGAAGCTTACGTCTCCTTACCGACAGTGCCCGCCTCCAGCGACTACAACTCCCAGAAGCCTCTGTCCACGGCCCGCAGAACGCGTGGCATGACTCCTCGCTTCCTTATCCGGAAGAGAAGGGTATAAAAGCGGACGGACTGCCGTGCGCGTGCGCCCACTGGGCTGTGTCTTCGGAAACTACGATTCCCAGCGTGCTCTGGGAGCTCAGGCGTGGGTCGCGCCCAGAGACAGCGCAAAGTGAGGAGGTGCACGGGTGCTGAGTGGTACTTTACACCAAGGAAGCTGCTGCCCTTAAACGAGTGAGCTTTACGTTCCTGGGTGTCCGAATTCCGTCTGAGAGGCCATAATTGGATGCCCGGCATCTTTGGCTTTTCCTTCGGACTCTTAAGTGCGAGAAAATGAAAACACTCGTGGTCGGAGAAGAGGAAGGGCCAACTGAGCAAGTGTTGCGGAAAAGTTACCGGAGTTGAAAAAGATCTTTTTGCTTTGCTAATGCGATGTGACAGATAAATCTAAAGACTGTTATTTTCATAATTATTTGCTGCCTACAATATCTTTCTGGAACTGCAGCGGATCAATTTTTAACGTCCACGGCAGATCCCTGAAGTAGAATTAACTAAGAAAAGTGAGCTGAGCTAGGACCTAAATCTTAGTTCATTTTTCCAATACGATTGGTAGGTAGGTAGGTTGGTTGGTTGATTAGATACGTTAATAGAAACCGGGGTTGGGGGTCGGGGGGCCGCCGGACTGAGAAATACTGCTAATTGGGACTACACAATCCTTAAGTACTTAATGAGTCATTCTATATTAATAATACCTAGTATTTAAATAGTATTAAGTGTCATTCTTCAAAGTTTTGCATTCATATTAATTCGGTATTCACAACTCTATTATCCCCATTTTACAGGTGAGAACACCGAAGTACAGATAAGTTAAGTAACTTACCCTTAGTCATACAGCTACGTATTATTATCAGCGATCCTGTTTTTTAAATCAGAAAACAAATTTTTTATTCAAATCCTAGCAGGATTGCAAATGAATAGTGTGACACATGACATTTGCTCTTATAATTGTGAAGTTCTAATTTTAATTATTTAAAATAGGGCTCACAGATTAGCTAAAAACAGAAGACTGATAATACCAAGTGTTTCCAACAATGTGAAGCAACTGGGACTCCTAGGGTGGGAATAGAGATTGGTTTGGCAGTATCCACTAAAGCTAAACACAACCTACTCCAGCACCCAACCAAGCAATTCTACTTCTGGATATATACCTAAGAGATCTGAGTGCATAGCTCCACAAAAACTCACATCCATAGCAACTTTATTCATAATAGCCAAAAGGCAGAAAAAGCCCTATGGTCCACCAACAGGAGAAAAGTTAAGTTGTGGTATAATCTATAACAATGCTAGGTGGATGGGAGGTAGGGGATACTAATATATGTAGCAGGACGGGTATGTTAAACAACAAAGGGCAGACACAATAAATTACTTACTTGTGGTTCCAGTATCATGAAGTTCCTGAACAAGTAATAGCAACCAAATTAGTGCCTAACTCTGGTGCTAGTAAGAGAACTTTAACGTGTGTGTGTGTGGGGGGGGGGGGGGGGGGGGGGGGGGGGGGGGGGGGGGGGGGGGGGGGCGCGGAATATGAAGTAACTTCCTTTCCTGAATGTTGGAAAACAAAACAAACGCTAGATTTATGATTTGTTAAATTTGTATGTATGGTGCAGTTGAATTTTTCAGAATAATTCGAAATAAAATGTATAAAAAATAATATATTTGTATACCCCTATTGTCTAAACATTTGAAATAGCGTGATTTAATTGTATTTATTACTGTATCATTCTGATACGAATACTTTTTGCTTTGTAGCTATACACAACTCCCGAAACACACCTATTCTTGACAAATACATCTATACGTAAGTTAAATCTGTGCCAGTTACCACTTGTACTGCCTCTAAAATCCTGTTTACTCTTCAGCAAGTGCTGTGTGTTCACGGAGACACCTTTTATTAACAGCATTTCCACAGAGAACAACAGTGCTAAATTTTCTCAGCAGAGGGCGCTCGAGAGACGTTGGAGGGAAGGGGCTCTAGGTAGCAGCCCTCTCAAAGTGGGAATTTCAGGCCCCTCCTGCTCACCTGCTCACACCAACGCCATGAGTTGCCAGTCACTCTGCTGCTGATACCCTGTGCCACCATCTGACATCGATCCCATGTAGGCACACAAGCTCCGCCCCTACCCTCCTGCACAGCTGTTCTGAAGCCTGGGCTCCTATTCCCTTTGCAGGCCCACCCCACTGGCGGCTGCCCACCTGCACCCTGCCTCCACTCCAAAGGGATACTTCCTGTTTTCCAAGGCACTGTTGAGCAGTCAAGTTTTCTGGCTAAAACAAACCAGTAAGTTTTTGTGCTATACGGTGAAGGTTGAACTATCCCTTCTTCAATGAGCTATGTGTCCCAGCCTAAGGAAGAGGGATCCTTTCCAAGTTTGTCCTGCTGCAACTACTCTCCCTTTTTCCTTTCAGCCATTCTTTTATCAGAGCTTAATAATTCTCTATATTAAACGTAATCCCCTCTGTGGTTTCTATTCCTCATTGGATCCAGATTGATAAGGCACTGTGTATATCTTGTCATTTTCACTTGAAACATGGCATGTGACCCAACCAAACTGCAACAACAAAAATAAAAGTAAGTACAGAATATAGTTGTCGAAATAAGAAAGCTGGTCTGCTATATATCAGACCGCAAAAGAATCAAACAATCTATTTAACTTTCCTAAACAAGTAAAATGAATGAAACTTTAGAGGACATCTTGGTTATACTTAGTAATGTTCAATATTGAATGATAAAAAAATAGTATTGTATAACATGAATTACATAAAAATAATTAAACAGCAGTCAGTCATTTTACTTTTATAAGAAAACCTTTGTAACAGACAAAATCAACCAAACATTCATATTTAATGTAATTTTTTTTCAAATTTTCAGTTAAATAATTCATTCTGTCAGGAAATATATGGGTGAGCTCAGTAGTAATTAACCTGCAACTGCAGACATTTATCAAATCTTTATCTTAACCCAGTTGTTATTGGGTTATTCTGTTGTTTTTATTTTTCCAGAGCTTGGCTCAAAGCCATGACACTAGAAACATATTAGTTCCTACTATGAATTGATAGCGCCCTCCCAAACAGTCTTGAGTGCTCCTAGTTACTAAGTGCATGTATTTCCACAGTTGTTGTGTTCTTGTCCTTGAGAAAAAAAAAACAACTGTGAAATCCTCATTCTGAGCAAAGTCAGTGCATACTGTGAAAGCATCCTTGTACTCATTTGCCATCCAGACTCACTATTTTTCTGAATATGTTGAAAGAAAAAAATTTTCCAAACACTGGAAGAGAAACCCTTACAAGTAAAGTTGACATTCAAATACCACCCCCCCCCCAAAAAAAAAAAGAAGAGAAGAAGCAGCTGGAACCTGGATAATTCAAGTACATCATGATGTCAAGAAATGACAGGCAGCCACTATAAACAAGCTGTGTTTCCTTCCTGGTGACAGCACTGTGAGGATTTTTGATGAGACTTCCAGATCTATTACTGCTCCCCTCACTCCATGCCCCTATTAAAGGACTGTCTTCATCTGTGCCTAGGCTAATGTGAAATTTTTTCTCTTCTAGGCAATTCTACTTAACACTCTCCAGTAGAGTGCCATTTTTTTTAATTGCCAGGCATAATCCATTAATTAATTATGAAATCAATTTAGTAGTTTTAGCAATGTTTTTTAAAAGAACTAAAATAGAATAGATAAAAGAAACTTCCCAAGTACATTGCACATTAGAAGGCAAGTGTTCCTTTCTGAAAGGCTTGCTACAGTTGTGTGTTTTTTGGGTCACAAGACAAAATGCATGTTGTGTGAGTCATTTATTATGGGTCATAATCAAGGAGATTTTAACCAACTGCCCTTAGAACAGTTACCCGAGTTATTATACCTGTTCTCTCTGCTCAGAAATAGTATTTTTTTTCTTTTCTTCAAAACTGTTGAATATTCACTTCTAAGACTCATTTGTTCCCTATGAGTAAAGCTTTCCTGGAGTTTTTATACCATGTTATCTGTTATGTGTCTTAAAACTGCAACAAATGCACAGGAAAATCCAGAGTGGAGCAAAATTGTGGACTGCTAGCTTACTCATCTGACATACACTTTAGGACTAGAGGAGATTTAAGGTCTTTTTCTATCAAGAGATTAGATGTTCCTTTCCTCTTAGTCATCAAGGATAGCTCTCTGGGGACTTAATAAATGGAGTACCTAACAATATGGTGAATGAGTCAGTATAAAGTCTTTCCATTCTCTTAATAATAAGCTCATTTTCTTTGTTCTTTGTTTTTTTAGCCTTTGTCTCTCTGGGCTGGAGTCTCATGATCCTTCTCCCAGAACCACTTACTTGATACCATTCTTTAATCATTCCCTGGACCCCACCCATCTCTAATAAAACACATTCAGGATTTACTAAACAGAAGTCCAAATGATTTTCTAAGTTTGTATGCCTCATGATTTTGTACAAAGTAAGAAATATTCCTAGTAAAACTTCCTAATAAAACATGGTTTTTTGGTGAGGTCTTTTTACATTCTTCACTGAGAATATTGCAAGTTACAAAACTCTTTTTCTAGCAGTTGATTGCTTAGAGCCAATCATGTCAAAATTACAATGAATTATTTTACACCAAGAGTGGAACTTACCTATAGTGAATCTCCTCCACTAGTTTTACGATCATGTTTAAGCACATTAAGTATAACCAGTCTCACCGAGATCAATATCTAGAGAATCTGTTTATCCTTACCATTTATTATGTATCTGCTCTAAATCTCAAGTACAATTTGGAAAATCATTACCATCATCGTTAACTGTTTGGAAGTTGGTAATTACAGATTTCTTTTCATCTACAAGTCTACTTATTATTCTGATAGTTCAATTAGATTAATTATATATGGCTTCCTGTTTGAGTAGCTGATAATTTGAAGAGACAAACCTTAACTGAACTCAGGGAGCAAATGCTCAATGTATGCCAATTTCCATAACTCACTATATTTGATTGCAGAATATATAAATATATATTGGTTAAAGATATACAATGAATGTTTATATTTCTCTGACTTATTTTTGTGCACTTTCTGAGCTACAAAGGGACAATGATTTTCTGGTTTGGCTTGGAGAACAGGTGAGTAGTTTCCTTTAAAAGACTAGAATATAGTATAATATAGTATTAAAAGAATTTAATACTATATTAAGAAATCTAATACCAAAATCTAAATAAAAAACTTCTGGAAGTGGAAGAGATATTCATTATTTTAGTTAAATAAAAATCAATTCTCATTTCTCTATTCCAAGGAGTCTTGTTTCTCTTTAATCAATGACTTTCAAATGTCCAAGTATTTTAATAAAAATAAAAGGAATATAATCAAAGCAAATTTCATGTTACTTTATTATGTGTATGCTCCCTTTGTAATTTTATATATTTTGTGCTCTCTGGGCATTTGGAAATTACATCGAAATTGAGCAATGGAAAACCTGTACATCAGTATTTTTCATAAGTTAAGGAACTATACAGAGTGACATATTAAAAATGAATGGGAAAAGTTATATTCCTATCCTAGAGCCCATGATAATGGTAGGCAATCTTCATCACTTAAGTGCACTGAGTGGCTCAACTGTCACTCATCCTGCCCGGAGTAAAACATAAGCCCATTGCAGGGACATCACAGAGCACCATGGGCTCAGGTGCCACCAGAATACTGTGCTCCTAGTATGATGAACCTTTGTGACAGACCCAGGAAAGAGGTTCCCTGAGCGCACTCGTACACCCTCTCTCTCTCTCTCTCTCTCTCTCTCTCTCTCTCTCTCTCTGTCTGAAGAACTAACTCAAGTAGCTTCCTGGCCCAAGGCCAGCTGGCTGAAGCTTAGCCTAGATAAAATGAAAATGAAAGAAGGAGAAATTGGCAATTTGACAAGAAATCCAATATCAGCTCTTTAAGGGCCAACATTGTGAAGCTGGTGAGTAATTTTGTGGTAAATTGCTATTTTCAGAATCCCAAAGGAATGCATTGGTGGAAAATGCATTCTTTCACCTCTAACTTGTCAGTAAACTAAGAGCCAGACGTAAAATGTAATTCTAGAAAGCATTGTCTGGAATCTGAGTATGCACTCTGACCAACTTAAAGTGGAAACATACAGATAACTGGCATATTATCACCACGTCCAACCCCAAGAACCAATCAACTTGATCAAATACAATCTCAGAGTAACATAACCAAGAGTGGAAGGCTCAGGTTTTGGCCCTAAACTAGCCATGTGAATTTAGACTTAACTTCTCTACTCCCCCTGTTTGTTTTTTAATAGTTCAAATATGCCAAAAATTTTAAGACTATATACATATCTTTACTTATGTTTGTCAAATTGTAACATTTGGATTTGTTTCAGTTTGTTTTAAAAGATATAAAACAGCACATACCACTGAAATCTTATGACTTTCTCACTCTTCTTCCCATCTCATTATCTCCAACCCCTATAGAAGTAGCTACTTTTCTAATTTCTACTGTCTATCATTCCCATGCCCGTTACTAAACCATTACATCATAGGTACAGATCAATACACACTATTTAGTAGTGCATTGTATGTTTGAAAATTTTGTATAGATGACATTATGTGTACATACAAGAGTCAGCACAAATGCAAGAATTAAGAGAAGACAGGCTGGGGCTACACTGTCTAGCTTCAATTAGTGGTTATGCTGCTTCCTTCCTATGCACCTTGAACAAATGACTTAAACTCTCTGAGCTTCTGTTATTTCATCTGTTAAACAGGGAACATAATGGAACCTGCTTTTAAGTTCTTATGAGGATTAAATGCATTAACATCTGAAATATACTGGAAGCAGTTAGTGCTTGGCACAAATTTAGCACTATGAAAGAGTGACCTGCTACTTAAACATTTTCATCGTATGAATGTTACAATTCCTATATCTAGTGTCCTCTTAATGAACATGTTTCCAATTTTTTGCTATTATAAACATTCTTTTACATGTCTCTGTGTACAAATGTGGCAGATTGTCTAGTGACTTTGCTTAAGAATGCAATTGATGGGTTTTAACCTAAATGCCCCAGATGACTGGATCAAGATGTGGTATATATATACAGTGGAATACTATTCAGCAATAAAAAAGATAAACTCATACCATTTGCAGCAGCATGGATGGAACTGGAAGGGATTATGCTCAGTGAAATTAGTTAGGAGGAAAAAGAAAAATATCAGATGATTTCACTTCTAGGAGGAATATAGGGAAATCAAATAAAGCATGGTGGGGAGAGCGGGGAGGAAGGCAAAAATAGCAGGCAACTATGAATCAGAGACATTCAGCAGGGGAAAGGGAGAAAAAGGGATTAAAACAGGTAGGGGGTGGAAGGAAGGGCAGAGAGACTTTGGTGACAGTTCATGGGTGACTTCGGTGGGAATTTTATGGGGATGACACCTAAGAGGAGAAATCAAACATTGAACAAAAATGAACAATGATGTAAAAAATGTATATATAAATAAATATTAAAAATTTGATAGCATTTATATCAGCCCACCTTTGGGTTCTAACAGATAATAGCATATTGTCCTCCATCGTGTAGCAAAAGTCCTCCTCTAACTCAAATATTTTAATACACTTCACCACCACCATTTTTGTATCACCTGATCATCATCTCTTTATTTGTAAAATGAAGAGGGGTAAACTACAACAGACGATCTCAAGAGTCTATTTGCATTTTCTGTATTCTCTGATTTCTTTTCTTGAATTTCCTACTTTCTCTCTTCACCTAGAGATAAACTAATCCAGTGAACAGCAAATTATTTCTTCTGATTTCTTTTCTTGAATTTCCTACTTTCTCTCTTCACCTAGAGATAAACTAATCCAGTGAACAGCAAATTATTTCTTCTGAGGTTTGGTATTTTGATCTACAAACAAGGATATCCAATACAACTTCACTGTCCTAAGGAAGAATAATACTTAGAGTGGCAGTGCCTTAGTCAGGCATACTTCCAGCACTGCTAAAACAGTTCAGCAGTTTTCAAATTTTTTAAAGTAATAGACTTTTTGAAAGTAAAAATACACACTGAATAAATCCTGCATGCTCCTCTTTATTTCCTTTTACTTACCTGAAATACATATCTTACAGATTGGGAAGTTTCTTATGATATTTAATTATCATTATTACCTTGGTCAACTTCCTAAAGTTAAGAAATATGAAGTGCTTCCATTATCTTGTTACTTTATCAAATTTTCTTTTTAAATTTTATTTAACCATGTTTTCATTTTAGATTAGCATATTTTGCTATACTAAAATATTCTGGAAATATCCATATTAGAACCCATTATTGTTAAATATCTGATTTTATTACTTGTAATTTCTATGGAGAAAAATAATTTCTTGCTTTGAAGTTTACACGCGTAGACCAACATCGCCACCTAATGGTAAGAAGCGTGATCACATCATAATTCAAGTTGGAAGTTTTTTTTCTTGATATATACAAAATATTTTATTTTCAATAGTCAAGGTTTGGAAACAACCTGAGTGTCTGTGGACAGATGAATAGATTAAGATGGTGTGTTCTGTATCAGTAGAGTACAATGGAATACTAATTAGCTATTTAAAAAAGAAATATTGTCATTTATGACAACATGTATAGACCCAGAGATAATTATGTTCAGTGAATAAGTCAGACCCTATAATTTCACTGATATATGGAAGTTAAAGGATCTTAAAAAAAGAATGAAAACAAAAAAAGCCAAAAAACCAGAACATGAGAATCAAGTGGTAATTACAAAGGGAAAGGGGGATATGGAATACCAGGTAAAGGGGGTTGTATATATGGTTGTGGATGAAAACTAGACTTTTAATGGTGATCATAATGTAGTATATATAGTTGTCAAATTATTGCATTATATGCCTGAACCTATATAAAGCTATAAATTAAGATTACTTCAAGAAAAATATTTAAAAATATATACAAAATTTTGAAGTGATTTCTTCCTATAAGAAGATATGATAATATTATCTTATAATTACAGGGTGGGAGTGCAGGGTAAAAACCAGGAAATACCAGCAAATCAGGTAGTTGGGTTTCTATTCCCTCACTGATCTGCCCACTATGAGTCCCAGCGTTCTATTAGTTCCTTTTTGATGCCATGTTATAAAATTTCAAACTTCAACTTTGTATTTGTATTTATGTTTTTGTATTTATGTCTTTAGAGCATAAATGAATGATATAAGAAAATAAATGAATGATAAGAATAAGAAGGGAAAGAAGCACTTGTCTCAGGCATAAATCATACTACATATTACTTACCACCCACTCACCCCAAGGCTAGACACTTCCTCTACAGTTAAGAAATAATGACCAATCAGTATTGTCTTCAAAAATGTAGATGAAATGTAAAGGGAAAACAGAAGACTGCAAAACAAGAATGTACAGTTCAATGGATAGCAGAATAGAATAAATCCTACCATTGGCATGCATTGATTGATGTCCACATAAATATCAGTAATGTCAACTTAGCAAGAAGTCACATTAAGGCATGTTATTATAGGCAGGGATAGAAATCTTAACTTCAGTGATCTGTAAAATAATTTTTTTAATTCCATCTGGGTTCAGCAGTAGAAAACTGTACAACTGATGAACAATGTTATCTGTGGGCTGAGATTCATCAAATGTTTTGGAATCATCTCCCATTGACTCCTTCCAGGTTCTCTGAATAAGTACTTCTCAAGTTTTAACATGGTTATGAATCATTCAAGGTCTTGATAAAATGCAGATTCTGATAGAGTCGGTCTGGGGACAGCCTGAGACTCTGAATTCCTAAGACGCTCTCAGGTGATGCCCAGGCTGGACCACAGAACTTCAGATCTTCTTTTCAAACATGACAATTTCCTTTGTTTATCACCCAGCCATATTATTGTTAGCCAGTTTTCTTATTGCTAGAGAAGGAAATCTTAAGATCTGCTGGCAAGTTTTAATAATTAGAGAAACTTAAAGAGACTCCTACAACATTTTATGGTTTTCAATTATATATACATTTGTATAATAAAGTCTGATTTGTCATGCTTTTATCAGTATGAATTTTCTCTCAACCACCCTTCCTAAATCCTAGCATATAATGGTTAATGTTCTTAAAATAATTCTGAAACTTTACAAGATTCTAAACTCCCTACGAAGTTATCAAATAAATAATATGCACTATAGTTTGGAATTTATTCATTTTATTGCATTCTAATTCCTTTTAAATGGTATCCTGTACATGATGTGCATGGTAATTCCCAGTTACTCTTCAACAATAAAAATTGCCTGAAAGTAAGGGATTTTTTTTACTTTTATAAATATTATTACAGGGGCCTCCCTGGTGGCATGTGGGTTGAATGCTGCACTGTGAATCTTTATTCTTTAATCATAGTACTTCAAAACTGAGAATGGAGACTTTGTGCCCTGCACCAAAAGCACATTTTCCTTATGGAAAAATTCTTCTGTGAGTCTTTCTCCCAATTTAAAGTTGGGAGATCCTCAAAAGGATCATGATGTATCCTTGTAAATAACCAGCTTTTCAGTCGTGTGTAGATTCTGTAGGCCCACTGTCAATCTCAGAGCCTTCAACAGCTGAGAATTCTGTGTCAATAACTGGTTTCAGGAACTTCTCAACCTTGGTTAGTCTTTGCTTCAGTTTCTGCTGCACTGATTCATACTCAGCCAGGATCCGAGCAAACCTTGTTTGCAGGCGGTCTACTGACCCCTCCATCTGGGTAACCTTCTCTTCGAGGTCTTTCGGGTCACTTCCAGAATTTGCAATATTTATATCCAATAGACCATCTTTCATCAGGATTTGCTTCCCTTTCTCTTCTAGCATAGCTTTGGCATCTGGATACTCAGTTAGAGCTTCCATGAGGTCATCTTTTGAAAGGCAGAAGAGATCTGAATAACCAATACTTTTAATATTAGCTGTTCTTCGATTACCAGCTTTGCTGCCTTTAATGTTAAGGATGCTAATCTCACCAAAGTAGCTGCCGTCACTCAATACCACAAACTGAGTGATTCCATCATCTGCCACCACGGCGAGTTTGCCTTCCTTGATGATGTACATCTCCCGCCCAATATCACCTTTCTTACAAATGTAATCGCCAGGACTGTAGACTTGGGGTTGTAATTTTAAGACCAACTCCACCAACAGACCAGCTTCACAGTCAGCAAAAATGCGCACCTTTTTGAGTGTATCCAGGTGAACACTGATGGCAATCTCTGCTCTTAATTTATCAGGTAGATACTTCAAGACTTCTTTCTCGTCCACTGTTTTTTTGTTGGTCCACAGATAGTCAAACCATTTAATAACTCTCTTTTCCATATCTTTGCTCACATTTCGAAAATGCATATATTGTTTGATAGCATCAATTTTACCTTGAAATTCTGCTCTGGCTGCATTCATGTTGGAAATCATGGAACCTATGTTGCCAACAATGGTAGCAAAAATTAACACTCCTATTAAGAAATCAACCACTACAAAGATATACTCAGAATCCCTCACAGGAGGTGGTGTTTCACCAATGGTGGTCAGAGTCAGTGTAGACCAGTAAAGGCTGTATACATATTTTCTAGCCAAACGGCCAAATTCAGGATCATTAATATCAGGATAGACCCATGTGTCATTTCCAAATCCAATAGCTTTTGAAATAGAGTAGTACACACATGCATTCCAGTGGATAATGATGACGATATACATAACAAGGTTAGAAATCCTGAAGATGTTTGGGTAGTTTGTCCTTGTTTCTGTTCTCTGGAAGAACTCAAACATACGAGAGATCCTGAACAATCTGTTCAATCTAATTTCTGGGAAGTTCCACCCTAGCTTAAAATATAACAGATCAGTTGGTACCACTGACAAAACATCAAGTTTAAATTGCATGTTTGATTTGTATTTCTCTATGAGCTTAAGTTCTTCCTTCACCAGCAGTCCTTGTTCTAGGTAACCTAAAATAGAAAATATAAAGTTGATTCAGTACTTTTCCTTCTCAATAGCATTATGAGGTCCTCTTAACTCTCAGTGGATTTCATTGAATTCAAAACAAGAATCGATTTCCAATTAATGTAAGGTACAAGTACTAATCAACACATGACTGGAAAATATTCTTTTGCAGAAATAAAAAGTAAAACTTTATTAACCATAAAAATGAGAAATCATACGCATGCAACCTATATATACTATACACACACACTCACACACACCTCTCTAGAGTCAAGCCCTTCAGCAAAAGTCATTCCTTTTATGAACAGTGTTCTTAGAACATTTCCTGAACACCTTACAACTGTGCTTAATGCCTCTCATCGCTCTATTGTCAGAATCCCAACCTTACCTTTGAAGTGTGACTACCTGGCCTACTAATTATCATGTGTATTCATGTCTTGCATAAAAGTCCTCCCAGGCTTCATTTTCTTTCTTTGTTAAAAAAAGATTTATTTACTTATTTATGCATACAAGAACTGGGGTATAGGCCAGATGGGCAGGGGGTAGGAAGAGTCACCAGAGACAGAGTGGGGAGCAGAACAGGTGGATCCACTGAAATACATTGCTGAAGGAAGCACTGGGTAAGACAGGAGAGGTCTGTTCCACCATGTAAGTCACTTCCCTGGCCAGGGATCAAACTCATGCTATAGTGGCTGTGAATCACTTCATAGAGCTGCACCTTAACCCCTTTCACCACCAGGGAGGCCCCAAGGCTTCATTTTCAACTCCTCTACTCATCCCCCAGGCTAAGATATCTGGGAACATCCCTTCTCCTTCACTACCATTTTCCTTATATATAAAATCCAGAGTGTCAGCACACTAGGGAGACTAATATGTGACACTGAGGAGAGCAGTTCCTCCTATATTGATTACCAAAGCTTCAAATAGGACAGAACAACTATAGTGTTGTTCCAACAAACTGTTATTTAGAGAATGACCCTATAACACACAGTGCTTCTTAAGCTCTATTCTGGGTACACTGGCTACATTTGTATGTGGAAACAATGAGCTTATACCTACTGAACAAGAATACTTCAAATAGAAAGCTAACATATCCTGCTCTCTCATCAATATTACCTCATTTTAGACAACATAGTTAAGGACATCTGTTCTGTTTCTTATAAAATTTCTAGTATCTCTCTTTTGAGCACAATGATACTTTTTCCCAGGTCTCAAGATAGTCTCTGCTACATAGCAATTACTCTTTACCTATAGAGCTGGCAGAATATTTCTGTTGTCTCTATTCCTCTCACCTGGCATAAACCCAATGAATGGGATAATGTAGGAAAACCACCAATTCACATTCGAAAGTTTGCTTAGTAATGCCTTTTTGAATCCTTTGCAGCAGCCAAAACCTGTGATAGGATACTCTTGCTTTTAACTGTGCTTTTTCCTCTAAAATAGATGCTTGTGAGTTTAGTTTTGAAAAATATTTAAACTAAGAAATGACAAATCATAGAGATAAAAGCATGAAATTGCAAAATATCCACAATGGAGCATATTTACCTGTTCTTGTTCGTACAAACATATCAAGAAAATAGACTAAATCTGATATGTAATCCAAAAAAAGCCAATATTCTAGGTAATCAGATTGCAGTTCATCAAAACATGCTCTGAAAAAGAAAAGCTGTATAAATAAAATGAAATGAGGGCCAATTAAAATAGAAGTCCTCTTTGCATATTTTTTATCACATAGAGAAATATCCCACAGTAAAGCTAGGAGGGACCCTTAGTCCATTTGGACCTGACTTTTCCCAACCTTTTTGAGGGTCGAGTGTGAGTTTTCTCGCACTTCTGAATCCCAACACTCTTCTGACAATACTAGTTGACTTTGTGAAAACATCAAATAAGCATAAATTGTCTCCAGCTAAAGTCAAAATGTGTGTGAAGCACATTGATGGACAGGTTTGTACTGATTTTCTGTACCCAAAATGCTTCAGAAAATTGCATTTGGTCCTAGATGGTCAAGATATTCACTGTCTAAAATAAAGGGGACTGTGCAATTGCTTGGGAGACACATCTTGCTCTAGAACAAACACAGACCCTTGATCTTTTTCTACTCTTGGAAATAGTTTTTCTTGTAGGTCAAAAAATATATAAAGTTTTCCCCAAAGCGCTAGTTAAATAATTGACTCACCAAAAGTTTAAAACCCCTGCCCTGCCCTGTACCTGCATGGAGTTCCAAAGATACTGAGAACCAAAACACCTACTCCTGACCTCAGGAACACATATTGAGAATAGTGTAGCTCTCTTTACAACCTTTAGTAGAGAAAGCTGTATGTCATACTCATAGGTCAGTTAACTTGGAAACTAGAAGTGGGCCAAGATGCACAAAAATGTATAGACACCTTGCAATAATCATAGTCCAGTTGTACATAACAGGTAAGGTGATGCAGAACAGCCAGTGGTAGTAGGTGTTTCCTGATGGATCAATAATCAAGACTTCTTTCTTCTCCCTAATGAGCAGTTAGAAATAAATAGGAAGGTTACCAAAAAATAGGAACTTTTTACCCCACATATCCAATAAGGTATGTCCATTATCCATAACTAAATGAAATAAAAATAAGCTGAAGAAGTTCACTCTACAGTAGGAAGCTTAGCCTGGCATACGAAACTGGGTAGGAAGGGGTAGTTAGTGAACTTATTTGTCTTACACTCAACCATATTTGAGAATTTATGAAATCTTTGTTTTACAGTGAGTATAGACACTTCTGTCACTTGAATCACTGAGAGGGAATAGTGGTGTAGATCAGGCAAATTCTGAGATAAATTCTATAGACCCCTTTGGGAGGTTCTGGGATAGCAGGAGAATGGGGCCTTTGCCACGTCCTGCAAGGTAACAAAACAACCAGCACTGCACTGAGAGGAGGACCACATGGCTCCTTTCTCATCTATATGGAAAGGAACATATAACATATCTGGTAAATGCACTAATTTACAAGTGTGTATGAAGCATTAAGAGAGGCAATAGAAGAAAGGAAAGGAAAAAGAAATATATGATCAAAGGAAATTTTAAAATATGTTCTAGTGTCAAGCCTATATTCAAAGGACTTCCCCCTTTTTACAACTTTAAAGTGTTTCTAATAGTTTTCTAATAACTGCATCATTTCTGATAAACAAATTAAGTAAACTTAGAAAGCAATGTTCCTTTTACAGAAAAGTAAAAATATAGCCTTGCAAATCTCATTCAGCCTTACCCTTGTGAAACTATAACTCTCAAATGTTTGTTTTTAAAAAGACCATTGAAAAAAATTTTTTTTTAAGATTTATTTAATTATACATTCAAGAGCTAGGGTACAGGCCAGAGTCCAGGGCGGTGAGAGGATTCACCAGAGACTGAGTGGGAGCAGAACAGGAAGACCAAATGAAACACACTGCTGAGGGAAACAGCGGGCGAGGCAGGAGAGGTCTGCCTGTGCCATGTGGGTCCCCTCCCTGGCCTGCAGCAGGGATTGAACTCATGCTGAAGTGGCTGCGGTTTGCCTCATAGTGCATTGCTTAACCCACTGCGCCACCAGGGAGGCCCATTGGTGGTTTTTTGCTTTTAATTGATTTATTTATATATTTTACATGATTGCTCATTTTTGTACAATATTTGATTTCTACTCTTAGATGTTGTTCCCATAAAATTACCACCAAGAACCATCAGAAAATGGCCAGTTTTTTAAAAAAGATTTATTTATTTATGCATACAAGAACAACGGTATAGACCGAAGGGGGGGGGCAGGAAAAGAGGTGAGAAGATTCACCAGAGACAGAGTGGGTAGCAGAAAAGGTGGATCCACTGAGGGGAGCAGCAGGTAAGACAGGAGAGGTCTGCCATGCCATGTGGGTCAGCTCCCTGGCTGTGTTCGAACCCATGGCACAGTGGACAGTGGCTGGGGATAGCTGAGACTTTAACCCCTGTATCACCAGGGAGGCCCAGAAATTGGCTAGTGATTTGATAGCATTTTACTTGCCCTCAAAATTAGATACAGCTTTGGGCCTCCCTGGTGGCACAGCGTGTTGAGCGCCATTCTGTGAGGCATCCGCAGCTCAGCACCACATGGCCAGGTGGCCTGCCTCACCCACTGCTCCCCTCAGCAGTGTATTTCAGTTGATCTGCCTGTTCTGCTCCCCACTCTGTCTCTAGTGAATACTCTCACCTCCTGCGATATGGCCAGTACTCCTGTTCTTGTATGCATAAATAAAAAAAAAAGTTTAAAAAAAAAAACACATACACTTCACTTACTACACATATTACTAACAAAGTTACTATATTTTTATTTCAATCTTAAAAATTAATGGTAAGATCCTTGGTTCTCCTTGGAATTTACATATCTTCCAATTACAAGTTTACCTTTACCAGAGCTTATGGAATGAAATTAACTATAACAAAATAAATCTGAATGAGAAAACTGAGAATAAAGCTACCATTGCTAATTTAAGGAAATTACAAACATTTAAAAATACACATTTGATGACAATTACTTAGACTTTCCACAGGGCTTCTTTTCTGTTCTATTAAGTTTTACAAAATTATCCCTGCATCCAAAACCTATCACAAATTCATTTCTAATTTCAGTACCAGTGAAAATACTTACTCCTTCTTATCTTTGCCTTTCTCCTCTTTCTTTTTCTTCGCTTTGTCTTTTTTTTTCTTCTTTTTCTTCTCTGGGTCCTTTTTATCTTCACTTTTATCATCCAACTTGCTGAAAAGTGAGATATGTAGTTAGTATTTAAGTATGAAAATGTTATGAGCAGAAAAATGCAGGGTCAAAAAAAGGTAAATCTAATTTACCTTTTCTTTTCTCTTTTCTTTTTCTTTGTCTCTTGTGGTTCTCTAAAGAAGAAATAATAACTCTGTTACATAATCAAATTACACTTAATTCCTAAAAGCAGTGAAGTTAATCTTCCCAGTGGCATAGCTTGAGGCAGTGTACAATCATCTACTTTGTGTGGCAAAAGCAGGGCCCAAATTAAAAATACACGAAAATTCACAGGCAGTCACAATGCTAGGCTGCTTGGTTGGGGATCTGGTAGAAAGAGATTGAAAGATCAGGAAAAAGTAGTTTTAGAGAAGAGGCAGACGGAAAGGATTTATACATGTGAGCACAAAGTTTGAAAGTCTTTGTATCCCATGTTAATGCCCATCAAAGAGCAAACACAAAGAGCAAACACACCAGAGAAGACACATAGAAACTAAATGGACAGAATGACTGGGGCAACCCCTGGCATCAGCATCCCCGGTGCTGGCACAATACAGCTGTGAACAAAATGACCATAGCAGTGAGACGGAGGTTATGTATGGATCCAACACATGGGTCCCCAATGGGATCTTGCCACCATTGTAAATTGGCAGTTACAGAGACCGAAGCTTAGTTCCAATTTAGTAGCATCATTTAAGGAAGGCAGACAGTCACTTAATGGCAAGTTAATTTCATTCTATCCCTTCTGCTATGAACGGGGACATTTAATATCTTCACTTGAATCAATATGTACTATAGTACTAATTTGTTGTTTTTCCACAAGCCTCTGACCAGTGCCACTTTCCAGTAGCTTAGGGTATAATCCACTAACCCAGAAATGACAACACACCACTCTGGACCAAGGGACTCACTTTATAGCAAAGGAGATGTGTCACTGAACGCTGAAAATGGGATCCTCTCTATGGCCATATCCTGTGAGCATTATTCAGAAGCTGCTGATCTAATGGATTATGGAGTGGTATTTTGAAGACACCGCTGAGGTTCTGTTGTAGATTTGATACCTGAGAAAAATGATGTGTCATCCTCCAGGACACTGTATATATATGCTAAATCAATAACTTTATGTGGTGTTCTATGCCTACATAGAATGCATAAGTCTTGGAACTAAAGAATCTATGTAGGGGTGGCTCATACAGGGAATGTGTATTTCCATCCCCATAACTTCAGGCTTTATGGGCCTCAGGCTCCTGGTGCTTAAGCATTAAGCTGTGACTGTTCCCCAGTCACTTCAGACCCCCCAAACCAAGAAACTAACAGGCAAAAAGGGAGTCACTAAAATTGGTAAAAGTAATTGACCTTGATCATCAAAAGTAAATAATGTTGCTATTACACAATGGAAGAGGATATATTTGGCACCCAGGTAATCCATTATGGTGTCTTTAAGTATGCCTAACACAATTTTAGTGGCAAATGGGCAGATACAGCAGCCGTCACCCAAGAAGGGCATTGTGAACAGGGATTCAAATTCTTTAGAGATGATGGTCTTTTCTGTTCATTCCACCAAGTAAACTATGTAGGCCAGAAGAAGCCCCAGCCGAAGGTGAGCATACTCATTCTAGAAGGAGTAAGGAACTTCAGTTGAAGCCTTAAGACCTGCTACAGTTGTCAGGGACCTTATTTTACCCATTAACTAGGAAAATAGAAAAAGAAAATTCCTGGAGAAGTTATTTGCAAAATAGGTGCATTTTCCATATGAAGAAAGACAATCTGAGCTGTGAAGAGGTTTGTTTTATGCATGCAGAACCCCAGGCACTCATTCCCTACCTCACCAGAGTACAGGTTGCTGATCCAGTTTCATTTTCCTTTGACTGGCCTGGAAGGGACCCCCATTCTCAAGGTTCTGCCCATTTCCCAAGGGCAGCCTTCAGCCAGTGACTAAGCATAGCACAAATGTACAATCCCATTACCCAATCTTGGGAAAACTCTGAAGGACCATGCCTGCTACAGAGCTCCCAATGGGATTGTATCACATAGCAACTCAGTTCTCTGGAGCTCCACTTCTCCCTCTGCCCAGTTCTTCTCCCCATCACCCTTCTAGGTATTAGTCCTGAGAGCCCTCCAATAAACCTCCATCTCAGAGATGGTCTCTTCGGGAACTTGACCCAATGCACATAGGCTCAGAATGGAAAGTATTAGAATGTTTCATTTATTTTTGCCAGTCATCCTTATCCACAAGGAGATGGAATTGCATGTACACCATAAACATGGTTTTTCTATGTGTACTCAAATAAAGGAGAAATAAATACTACTTTTAATATGGTTAGCTACATTTTTGAGACTAACCAAACAACAAAATAGTGAAATGAAATCACCATTAGCATTTCCCTAATAAATATCTGCCAGATTCAGATGTAGCCCTAAATTTCTACGGGTGGATTCCTACTTTCTTAAAATATAGGTTTGATTTTCCTATTGTAAATGTACTTACTGGTCTCTATTGCTGCTGTTGTTAACATTGAAAAGTGCAATGGCACCAGGCAGGTACTGATCCCTGAAAGTGAAAAAGTACAGTGAATTCCTAATAGTCAACATCGATATAATGCCCAAAGTAAGCAAACAGACTAAACACATTCTTTTCAGTTTTCGCTCACTACTAACAATTGTTTTGAACATTTTTGAAAATATAGAAGCGCAACGAAGCATGAGTTGATGAGTATCAGTGCCATGAACCAAAGAGATGACTAAATGCCAACTAGTCAATGCTCACACCAAGAATTAGCCTTGCATGAGCCAAGTGCGATGCTTCTAACTCCCAGCAAGAGACTTAAGACTTCCATTGGCAGGAAAGGTGGGAAAAGAAGAAAAGATATATAAAGACAGTGGAATACTGGTGGGGTCTGTAGGGGGAAGCAATAGAAAGAAAAAAATGATGAAAAATTAAACACATTCCATAGTGTGGGAGTCCCTGATCCACACCAACATCACAGTCCTTCCACAGCCCCAAGGTCACAATGTTGATATTTCCATGACAACTTTATTTCCTCTCAGGAATTTTTAGCTTTCTTTTCCAGTTATTCACTTCAGTGCTCTGCTTCCCTGAATGAGGGATTACATAGGATAGAGCATTTGAGAATGATAGCCAACCCCTCAGACATACAATTGCTTCCAGATGATGGAAGAAGGATCAATAAGAAGGAAGAAATCAAAGAAGATTGGGGTCTGAGATTTCTCAAGGGACAGACAACAGGCCTCAGGGTCAAGAACAGCCAGAGTACTTAAGACACTGAGCCCTGTGGACAGCAATGAGCACCAGGGTCATCATCATCATCTCTGTCAGCATCAGGCAGTGGCAGCTTTCCAAGGGAGGTAAAGCTAAGATAGAAGCAACAACCCCCAAGACCCTGCATAGTGACTGGGTAGGAGGAATAGTTGCCAACCTCTTAGAGTAGAGAGACCTTCCTTTCATCTAAATCATAGTTTTAAAATAGATATGGAGAAGGGATCACATTACTCACCTGGACGATGGTCCTCCCCTTCTGCCTGAGGTGCTTCTAAAGGAATCCCTTGCATGAGGGCTATCACTCTCTGAGTCTCCAAGTACAGAGGCACTGTCATCGCCATCAGAAAAGGAGCTATAATCCAGTAGGAAGCAGTGGTGAATTAGGTCAGTGTTTTAAACATTGCAAACTGTTGCAAAGGGGGAACATTTCTCACTGGGAGTAGTGTTACCTCATCTCTCTCAAATTAACACATACAAGTTTTAGGGTGAAATGAGCACTGTACACAATATATAAACTAGATCAGCTATAGGTTGATAAAAAACATTTATAATTGAGAAATTACTATCTAGGTTTTCCACATATCTGTTGTTAATGCCTTGGTTAATGTTAATATTTGTCAAATAGAAAGTATGAAATTTGTGTCTTAGGTCATATTATATGCAATTGTATGAACTAATTTGTAATAGCATTTCCTTCCACCAAAAATAAACTCAAACATACGTGTACACATTTCATTCCTTTATGGAGAAAACACCTGAAATTATAGTTTTAAAACATGTTACCATCTCATAGTATGAGGTTTTTCCCCATATTTACTGATGACAGTGATATCCCTTTAAATTTGAAATGTCCAATGAGGAAAGACCTTGTCTGAGATAAAGGAAATACCAGGCATATGCATTTCTAAATAATCACCACAGTAACATCTATGCTCATTTGTTAGACAAGAAATGCTTTTCAAAAATATAAACAAAATCACTAAATTAATTAAATTTCATAGTTGAAGGTTAAAAAATTAAAGCTAAATGTATTAAATTTAAGAACTGTGGTCGGTATTAAAAATGCAGGGAAAAATATATGAATTTACCTGCATGCTCCATTTTCCATCCTTCTTATTTCCTTTTCAATATCTGGAACAATTACATTGGGAATGTTTATAAAACTGTATTGTGTGTTGATGATATTTTTCTTCATGGTTAGTTTAATTTCTGGAGAGAAAGAAGTCTTTGTTAATAGGAAGACACACATACACACACACACAAAATCTACCATTATAAGACTCTAATGATGATCTTTCTTAAGATGAGGATTTTTAAAATGTACTCTTAGCAACTTTGAAATATGCAATACAAAATTCTTTTGTTATTTGACTTTCTTTTTAATATATTTTTTATTTAAGGTAAAATTGGTTTACAACACTGTATATCACTCAGCGGTATACACCTCTTCGGATGTATGTCAACACACCACACCCTGCACCATGGCATCCAAAATCCTCCGCCACAGTCCATTGTATTTCACATCTTTTTAACCCACTTAGCTGTCCTTGGAAAGTTAGAGTGTTTCCTTAACTTGGCTATTGTAAATAGTGCTGCAAAGAACATAGGAGTATATATATCCCTTTGAATTAGTGTTTTTGCATTGTTTAGGTATATTTCTGAAAGAAATTGCTGGATCATGTGGTAGCTCATTTTAATATTTTGAGAAAACTCTACACTGTTTTCCATTAGGGGTGGACCAGTCTACATTTCCACCTAAAATGTACAATGGGTCCCTCTTTCTCTGCATCCTCGTCAATACTTGTTGTTTCTAGTCTTTTTGACATGGGCTTTCTCACAGATGTGAGGTAGTATCTCATTTTGGTTGTGATTAGAATTTCATTGATAAGTGATAATGAGCATTTTTTTCATGTGCCTATTGGTCAGCTGCATGTCTTTTTTTGAGATATGTCTATTTAGCAATTGTATTCATAGAAACACAAAACATACAGCAACCTACATTTTTTTCAAGAGGAAAATGGTAAACAAATTGTTTTGTACAAAGAAATATTTTGGATACCATGGCTCTGTAGTAGAAATGTTAGTGAAGGTAAAAATAAGTGCTCATCCTATTTGTAATTGCAAAGACCTGGAAACAACCCAAGAGCCCAAAAGTAGAGGACTGGATCAAGAAGATGTGGTACATATACATGATGGAATATTATTCAGCAATCAGAAATGAGAAATTAGGGGTATTTATAGAAACATGGATGGA
>JAGFMF010011678.1:626101-674170 GCA_019455555.1 Galemys pyrenaicus | reverse complement strand
TCCCCACCCTGGCCGGCAGCAGGGATCAAACTCATGCTGCAGTGGCTGCGGTTTGCTTCATAGTGTGTTGCTTAACCCACTGCGCCACCAGGGAGGCCCCTATTATTCCTATTTTTAACCAAAACATTTTATAATAAAAGAAGGTGATATAATGAAGTGGTTTAAATGCCAGAAAATATAAGCATCATAACAACAAGAAGTTTTGTTTTGTTCACTACACATTCCCAGTGACTAGAATGAGGAATATTCATCAGTAAACATGTTCAATAAATGCAGAGTTGATTATAACTCTAAAGTCATATATATATATGTGTGTGTGTATCTATCTATCTATATATATATATATATATATATATAAAATGATCTTGAGCACTGAAAGATCCTACATCATCAAAGAAAGATTTCTTTAAAAGCAACAGATTGGGCCTCCCTGGTGATGCAAGGGGTTAAGCACTGCACTATAGACCATCAGCAGCCACTGTAGCATGAGTTGGATCCCTGGCTAGGGTGATGACCCATATGGAGCAGCAGACCTTTCCTGCCATGTCTGCTGCTCCCCTCGGCAGTCTATCTCAGTCAATGTGCCCATTTTATTCCCCGCTCTGTCTCTGGTGAGTTCTCTTACCCCCCGCACTTCTGACTTGTACCCCAGTTCTTGTATGCATTTATAAATAAATCTAAAATAAATAAATAAATAAAAGTGACAGATTATACTCACCAAGTATAATATTTTGACAGTGGATGGAAACCTAAATGTGCTATCCTTGTTACTTTCTCTGCTGAACCAGAAAGTAATCAGAATTTTAAACTGACCAACAAGTAACTAATTCTGATTAACTAAAGGTTTCCTGCTTTATGTTACAGTATGTCACCCCACTCAAAATCTGTTCCAGAGTAGACTTTCTCAAGAACTACAAGCTAATGATAGGTGTTTTTGAAAAGTCTAACTTAGAATTCATTTTACTTCACTCCACTAAATGTGTTGACTGTATTCTAAAACATTCTTTTGGCCCTTTCTTCTGTATCTATAATTGCATGACAAAAGTGGGGAGCAGAACAGGCAGATCCACTGAAATACACTGCTGAGGGGAGTAGCGGGCGGGGCAGGAGAGATTGGTAAGGGCAGAGAATTGCCTTTTTCTTTTTATAACGCCTGGGACAAAGCAAATACAGACTTTTGATTATAATGTAGGTGAGTAAACGTGCAAAAAGGGAACTAAATACTTAAAACCTAACTTTTAAGACTGGTATTTAGGATAACTTTTTCTGCTTCCCTTACAAATACACATCCTATCCCCAAAAGAACACATTAGAAGTACTGATATTTTTACTTGCAAGCAGTTTACAAATAACCTAATCTGCACTTAATATTTTTGCTTCTCAATATTTTTGGAGCATATGTAACTTGCTGAAATATGAAGGGAAAAAGAATATGAATGTTAAGACAAGCTTCTTGCCCTAGAGAATTTTATACAAAAATTTTATAAAAAATTTTTATACAAAAAATTTTATACATAAATAATAAGAAATTCACTATGACAATTTTATGTTGCTTTGAGTTGGGAAATTCACAAAAAGTTTTCCAAAGCATGGATATATCACTGGATTTCTAAGGATATATAAGAGCTTGCCAGGCAGAAATGTGTATTTTGGTCAGGAAAAAGCATGTGAAAAGATAAAGAATAAGGAAAGGGAAAATATTTCTATGGTTAGAATTAAAGATGCTTGAATGCTTACAGCTGTCCTTGGCTACAAGCCATCACATTAACAAAGAGCACTTATTATCAGGGCACTGACCCATTCTTTTATTATGACCCATTTATGTCAGCGTCTCTCCCACCAGACTTGAGAACAGACACCAGGGACATCTCTGACAGCTTACATTAATACCTAACTCATAATAAACAACATATTTAGTGATTTTATTGCACAAATATGTACATGAAATCAAAGAAAGGAAGCGTCTATACTCTGTCATGATTGCAATGACTGCATCTAAATAATTATTCCTATGACAGGACAACGTATACATGTATTATTCCCAGTTACCTTGAAAAAAGCAAATGCTGAGGTTTCAATAAGTCAAACCATAGCTGTCAATAAATGTGAACTACAACTATCATTATCACAGATTCTTACCTTTCGCTGCTTAATCTACTGTGTCTTCAAGAAACGCAAGTCTGAGGTATATTCAAAACAAACGGACAGAGTCAAATCTTGCCATGGTCAAAATCCAGCTCTCCATTTCCTTCCACTAATAACGATGCTGATCTTTTCCCTTTCTTTAAACACATACAAATGGCGAGCTTTCTTAATCATTCCTAGGGAAAGAAACAGTTCTGTGCATTCACAGAGGAGGATTTTCATGAGTCAGAATTGGATTTGCGGATTTATATACAGATGAAATAACAGCAACCAAATCACCATTATCCTTCACTTGAACAGAAGCTTATTAATATGTCTGAGAGTTAGGGCTAAAGGAGGTTTCTCAAATGACACCAAATTTCAACAATTTGAAAGTAAAATTAACTAAAGTTAATATTGCCTGATGAATTTTATTAAAGTTATGTTATCAATTTCAACGAGGGTAATAATCTTTTAAAAATGATCTAAGTTTTCCAAAAGTATGATTAAAATTTTAAATTTGTGCCTATACTAAAAACTACTAAAATATAGAGTGAACATATTTCTTCATTGATCTGCTTATTGTTTACTCTGTGGATGAATTGCATATATGAAACATATGATCAGGAAATAATATAGGATGAAGTAAGTGTGCTGAAAGAAAATTCATAGCACTTACAGGAGGAATGTAGAGGAACCAAATAAGGGGTCAGGAGGGAAAATTTATGTTAATAAAGTAAAAATCAAAATCATCAGACATCTATAGATCAGAGACATTCTGCAGGGGAGGAGGAGGGAGAAGGATCAAGACTCAGGACGGATGGGAAGAGCACAAGGGACTGTGGTGGTGGTGCATTGGTGAATCGGTGGGTGAAATTTCACGGGGAAGTCACACATTGTACAAATATGAAGGATGATGTAATAAATATATATTTTTAAAAAAGAGTAATTTATAGATTCAATCTATTAGCATCAGTCTTTTCTCAGTAGTTAGTATTTGTCCTGCTACATGAATAGTCATTGAATAATTCAGTAACAATTACTGTCTAAGTTAAATGGCTTCAGCAACCAGTGCACTAGGAATTTCTCAAAAGAGGAAATTGCACAAAATACCTGGAGTACTGATACTTTTGGAAAACTGGCTTTGGGTTCTATAATTTTTTTAGTAATATTTTATTTCTAATTATTTACTAAACTATAAACTAAACTCTTTTTTGTAAATAAATGAAATAAACATTTTTCTTAACATTCTGGGATAACCAATATTAATAATTTGGTGTATACAGAATTCAAATATTTATATTTATATGGTTTATAAATAAATAATTCTGATTTTATTTAATAATATGCAATCATTTTCATCTTAGTAAATATTTACCTAAAGTATCATTTTCAAGACTGAAAAATATTCTGTCATGTTTCATTATTCTATAATTTATCAAGTGACATTTGACATTTTTCCTCTGGCATAAAATATTTCATAGTGAATGCTCTTGCTCTTAAATTGTTGTATATACCTGTGATTATTTACTATTTTCTTAGATATTACTATAGCAAAGTGTGTTACTAGTTTAAATTTGTACTGCCAATACAAGTTTCAGAAACCCTGTTTACATGTTTAACTTTTTAAGTCAAGTAAATGACTATCATTTTAATTTTTCACTGATCAATATTTTACCAAATATAATATTCTGACATACATTTTTAAGTCTTGCATTCAATTAAGCATATACTCTGAAGGGGCTAGTATGCATGTTTATCACAAATCCATTCCAGTTATAAAGTTTCCCCAAACTAACCAATTCACAATTTAGTTTTATCTCAAAATGTAGTGTGCCAGTTCCTTTATAATATATGCCTCTTTAAATAGTTATATAATCTACTTAGGAAAATAAGCTTCTTACTTTGAATAGCATGGCCTTATCTTAAACCCATCTCTATGCAGTTAATTGCAAACATTTCCAAAGAAGCTAAATGGTATTTAATGTTAAAATCACAAGTATAAAGTAAAATAAGTAAAGAAAAATGAGGCAAATTCTCAAGACAGGAAATAATTTATCTTTTCTTAGTGCTAAAATAAATGTTTTAAATCCTAAAACAATCCTGTGAAGTAGACACATTTTATAGAGAAAGAAATTAAGCCTGGGAAATGTCATTTGCTCAAGAGCATAAAACAAGTGTGATCACACAAGGCGAGTATGGTGTCATAATTAGCTGGGATTCACACCCAGATAGAGGATTGCCCGATTTAGCAAATAGAAACACAGTAATAAAAGTATGCTGCAAAATTGCTGAGACAAACTAATACTAACAAATTATTTGATGGTTATCTGAAATTCAAATTTAATCGGGTGCTCTGTTTTTTCTCTCTAGCAACCTATCCTTAGGCCTATCTGATGCCACAGCATCACTCTGTCTTAATGATCTGGAAGATAGAAGCATGAAAAAATCAGGCCAAGTTACCCACCTCCGCAGTGTGTCTCTAACAGGGAGAGCCACATCTGGAAAACTGCTTGTTTTTCACCAACTGTGATTCAGTTTCCTCATTTATACAATTTATACATTATAGTTATTCAATTTCCTCATTGGACACACTCATTAATCCCTTAGCACATTACCTGTACACAAGTGTTCAAAAACACTGATAGCTGCTATGGTCACTTTTTCTATTACTATTGTAATTATAATAATTATTACTATTGTACTTATAATAATTATTATTTCCTCTACATCTAATTAATGCTTTCCTTTGAAACATTTTAAATGTTTCTTAGTCACCCAATTTTTTTTTCCTTTATTGATACATATTTGCCATCAATTGTGGTCCCCATGGATTTCCCACCACCATTTCACCAGTGCACCATCACCTCAGTCTCTTGTGCTTTTTCTGCCTTCCACCCATTCCCTCCACCCATTCCTTCCACCCTCCCCACAGTGTCCCGATTTGTCCTTATCTTTTTGTTTTTGTTTTTTAATTGTTATTATTCTTTTCCTTTGGTTCCCTTATATGCCTCCTAAGAGTAAAACCACCTGGTATTTTTCTTTTGCCTTCTGCTAGTTACCTAGTTTTTGGATCTATCATTAGGGAAAATGATCACACCCTCTGTGTAACTCCTTAATACTCTCAGCTAGAATCAAAAAAGATAAACTAATGCCGTTAACAGTAATATGGATGGAGCTAGAAGGGATTATGCACAGTGAAATAAGTCAGAAGGAAAAAGAAAAATACAGGATGGTTTTGCTTATAGGAGGAATATATGGGGACCAAATAAGTTATCAAGGAAAAATAATAACAATAAAAAACACAACCCAACAAAACAAAAATAAACCATAAACCAGAGACACCCTGCCAGGTAGGGGCAAGGAGAGAGAGAGGGTTCTGAAAAAGGAAGGGAAAATAACATGGGACTGTGGTGATGGCTCACGGGTGAATTGGTGGTGGAAACTCTAGGGGACTACACCTGAGAAAATAAAGCAAACACTATTAAAAAATGAACAATGATGTGAAAGATACATACATTTTAGAAAAAGAGAAAAAAAGAAACTTACACAATGTTGTAAACCGGTGTTGCCTCAATTAAAATAAAAATGAACTTCAAAACAATAAACAAATAATACCCTCCCCCCAAAAAAATATTCTCATCTAGATAACACTCCTTGATGGGCGTTTTCAGAAAATTAGTATTTGCTGTGTAATATGGAAGACCTTTTTTTTTTTAATAATTTCTTTTTTTATTTATATCTTTTACGTCATTGCATATTCCCCGTAAATACCACCCTGAACGCGCCCAATATGCCCAATCTCCTTGATCTCAGGAGCTAGGCAGGGTGGGGCCTGGTTAGTACTTGGATGGGAGACCTTCTATTTCTTTAAGTCAGTCTTCACTTTGCCTCTGCCTCTCTCACACCAACCGTAAAACCCACTCTTTGGCGGGTGGTTTCTGTGACATCACGCCTGGTTTAAATGCCGAGGTTTTGGAGTCACCAGCCTGAGTTTAAGTCTACCTCTGGCATTTTGTAGCCTGAGAGCAAACCTCCTAAGCCTCGGTTTCAGTTTCCGTGGGATAGGTATGGTAGTATCTTGCAGATTGGCTGACAGGATTAAAATGAATTACAGTAAATAAAAAATTATCACAATTTTTAGGACATAGTCAACACTTGAGAAGTGCCAATGATTATTTTTAAAAGAAAATAGTCCCTGGGGACTACAAATGTTGTCAAATACAATTAAATAAATCTAATTTTTTTTAAAAAAAGAAAATAGATTTAAGCTTTATTTTAAAATAGTTAGCTTATTGTCATAAATTTGCCTGAAATATACTAGGAATAATTAGAGCAATCTTTCTTTAGTTCAACTTCATAATTGTAAATTGTAAAGATGTAATTAGTTAAAACAAATAAACCTAAAAATAAAATTACAAGATTGGAAATGTATAGCTATAGAATGCTTATTTTCTCATTTGCTTTTGGTTTGAAGCTTTCTTAAATGATTTAATGAATTAAATAAGAATTGGAACAATGATCCTAGTAAACCTTTCTTCCACCTGACAACTTAATTCCTGAATGCTAGAACCTGCTTTTAAAAAATAGCTCTTTCTCCAATGAGTCATACACACACACACACACACACACTCACACCTGTTCAGAATGATTCATTCGTTTTATCTCAAATGCACCTCACTTCATAAGTTCTCACACTTCCTTTCATACACTTTTCCCCTCCCAAAACTATAATTAAGGATGGACTGGATATTATTAATTTTCTGGATATGCATATTAGTTCTGTAGCCTTCAGAACTAACAAGCTTCCTGTGCCTCAATTTCCTGCTTTGTAAAATAGAAATAGAGTATTTACCTCATTAGTTTTTGTGAGGATAAGTGGAACAATGTCATAGCATACTAGTCTATTCAAGAGGACACTTAATAAATGTGTTCTCTCTTCCTTTTCCTTCTCTAAGCTCTAGAAAAGCACCTTAACTGATATTTAGAAAAGCACCTAACTGCTATTACTCAAACCTCACTGAGATTCAATATGTCGCAATGGGACTTGATAGCCAGTTACAAGTGTTCATTAAATAACCTATGGGAAGATACAGAGCCATTATTTACATCTTATTTCTAAATGATTTATCATAATTTTTAGCAGTTGGACCAAGTTAAATAATGCACTTCAGTTTTCAATGGATGTGTTTTATGTGTGGAGTGTGTAACAATACAAAATGAGACTCAATCATAAATGTATGCAATTTGTTCAAGTGCTCAATCATTCAATACATCATTTCTGAGCACCCATACTATTCTAAGTTCTGTGAACACACAAAAGCCTTTCCTTAGAGACTGCACACAAAGTAGAAAGCAAAAAGAAGAGATGCTTGAATATAGTGTGATCAAGAGCTGAGGAAGCACATACAGGAGCCTAAGATTTGGGGAGGAAAGGAACTGGAATGGAAGACTTGGGGGAAAATGATCTCTTTGTTGAAATAAGTAGGAATTTTGTTTTCATACATAAAACATACATCCTGGATATTTTTTCACTTTTAAAAAAACTTTAAAGGGTAAATGCTTGATTTTCCTTTGTTTTCCCATCCAAGTATGATTAGCTTGACCCAGTCAGTTTATCAGTAGGTTTCTTTTCCTGAGACCTGTAATAACCTTGACTGATGGAAAGAACATAACCATATTGGATTATCTGTTTAGTAAGCTACTTTTAGTCTGGTTCCTGGTATTGCTTTGTCAGCTCCCTATAAATATTTATAATCCTATTTAAACTGCCTCTAACTATAGATGTTCATTTACATGACATTGACTCTCCTGATTTTTATTTAAAAAATTACATGATTCAAGGGATTCTGACTCTTGACTCCAAGTTATAAAATATTTGACAGTCTATCTTCGAGCGCACCAAAGCCTTCAGCCGAAGTGGTCAATGATGTCTCCATACATTTTTAACCATAATATTCAAGTGTCATGTTCACTGTAATAGTTTGTCTGTCTCCTTCCATAAGAATTGTAAACTCCTGAAGGCAGAGACTGTGACTGTGTTATTCATTATTATATCTGTAGGGTCTAGCTCAATGCATGCATATGCATTCTTTCAACAGATGTGTATTAAATGCCAGGTTCTTTCCTAAGGTCTGAGAGCTAATAGTGAAGAATATTGATTTTCTGCCTTTGTGAAGGATACATTCAAATAGGTAAGAAGACAATAAACAAAGTAATAAATAGAAGATGGAAGAAAGCAAGACAGGGCACAGAAAAAGATGTGGGGATGGGGCAAGATGTTTTACATGAGGTAGTAGGGGATGGCCAGGCTAGCTAATTCTAGCAGACACCTGAATTCATCGGCAGTGATAATCACACCCAATTCTGGAGGAAGATCTCTCCTGGCAAAAATAAACATGTGCAAACCCCAAAACAGGTGTGTGCTTAGAGTATTTAAATAAGAGGTCAGCTGTTCAAAGAATGTGGGGACTTTTCCCTTTAACTCTTGAGGCTTTTCAAATTGTTAATTACTTTGGCTGTCTCTACTGGTCCAGGCAGTCTTGCACAAAGAGTAGCTGGACATGCCTTCTTTGAGTATATACTTGTCCTAATTATAAGCACACACTACCACAGAATCAATAGTTCAAAGGGACCTGAGATATCCCACATGTGTGTCAATTGTCTCATTTTAAATTAAGAGAAAACTTACACTTAGAGAGGGTAGAGCCTTGTCAAGGACAAATAACTCATCAGAAGTAACCAGGACTTCTGATTCCAAGTTCAAAGCTCTAGATTCAGTACCTCCTGTGCTCACCACATATAGACATCAAGTGCCTAATATAGACCAGCTATATTTTCATGTGCTAGACTTCCTAGTTTATTTTGAACCAATCCTTTTTTAAAGTATTCTTTATTCACCCTTATCTACCCTTTTTGTATTTTTTAAAAAAATAAACATTTTAACAATTGACACCCCAAGATTACTAAAATGCAACAGAGAAATCATACATATAAGAAATCTTGCTGGTATCTAAGAAAACACTAAAAAGAATTACAGTAAAATTTTAATTTATATCAATAACTTATTAAATAAAATGAAATATATATATATTTCAAAAGACAGGAGCTAACATTTTAGAAGGTCTCATTTACTCTCACTTTCTAAGTTGAGTAAGAAAAGAATCTGCCCAATCATTGAATGAGCTAAATGGAGATTTCTGAATGCTCGTCTTTTGGGTATATAAACACCATGTCTTTTCTGAGGAATAAAAATTCCCAAAATTAATGTCTCTTACAACAGTCTGTGGTGCTGTATCTACACAATATCCAAAGTCATCTGAAGAAAAATACATTATAAAGTTCTTCTAGGCACCATTTAAACCAGGAAAAAAGTGATCTTTAAAAACAAGTTTAAACATTTTTTTCTGACTGTTTTTCTCTTTTTGAACTGAAAAACAAGAATCACAGCAAATTGCCTTCTACCTAAAATAGACATTAAGCAATTGAAATTCAACTGTTATTTAAAAAATCATCTCAGTGATAACATTTTTTGCCAATTAGTCAATTAGTTAAGAATATAAACTCTAAAGCCAGATTCCTTAGTAAGTACCCCTTTGCATAATTTACTAGTTTTGTGTCCATTAGGTAAATTACTTCATCTAAGGATTAATAATAGTACCTCATGAGATCTTTCTGATGCTTTAGAAAGCAAATACAAAGTGTTTAGTGTTTATCCATATGCTACATAAGTGTCTGTTAGATAAGTAATAAAGAATACTTGATAGCTTTAGATCAAATTTACTATCATCAGCAATCTTTAGCAAGGCAAAATGTTCAATTCTGATGTACAAAACGTTTTAATAAAAATATAAATCTTAAGACTTGTTATCCAAATTTGGCAAAACTGTTCCCTTTCAACTTTTACCTACTCCCCTCCCCATGTTATCCAATCTCCAAAAGCCATCCACATTTGAAAGTGTGCCTTAGTTTGTTATGCTGTTAATGCACCTTTCATCAGATTAAGAACAAGAAAAGCAAGATTGAGGCCCCTGCTATGAAACTGCTAGGTAATACTATTAATAGCACTGTTCACCCCTACTTAAAGGTAAAATGAGCAGACAAGAATGTTTGCTGAAGGCACCCCAGTCTTAGAGGGGAGGGTTGTATCAGGAATTGTACCCATTTTATGTTGCATAATAGCCTGCAAGGCTTCCATTGACTAGCTGGTTAAGTAAGTTATCTCTTTGCCTCTGATCCCTCCTGTGTAAACTGGGGATTCACAGACTATGTTCGGAGACACAACGAATTAATTCACATAAAGTGCTTACATACCATGTTAAAGCAAGAATATATCATAGTAAATTTTGCTATTTTTAGTTTGTGCATCGTCTCCCTTACGGTTCTTTGTAAAATAACTGCTTCAGAAAAGGGGGTGAGGGCGTCGGGAGGGTGAAGCAGAGGGACAGCAGGACAAACTGATAAAAACACAGGAGAGCAAACAAAGTCTTTCCCAAAGCCCTCAAAATGAACGCCGGGGCGGGGAGCCCTTAGAGGGCCTCCGGACAGCCTTCACGCCGTTAACTTCCTGGAGTGTTGGCTCAGAGTCCTCCACACTCCAAAAGATGCCTTTACCCTGTGAGTTAAGTCTGGGTTTCTCCACTGCGTGGCTCCCCAACCGCCCGGAAAGGTAGTCGGCGTTCCTGCCAGTCACTCGTGTGAACAGGCGCCACAACCGCCAGCCGCCGCACGGAAAAGTAGCATCCCACTCGGGGGCGTGGCTTCCACGAAGGCCCCACCCATCAATGTCCATTGGCGGAAGCTGACGGGGAGGGGGCGGAGTCAGGGCGCCCCGCAGGTGCCCTCGCTGCTCCTCCAGATCTCCAGACCTTAGCAAGTAGAAGGGAGGCTGGGAACGGACAGCGGCACCCAGGGAGCCCCGTCCGGGGGCCATGGGGGCACAGGTGAGGCTGCCGCCCGGAGAACCCTGCCGAGAAGGTCAGTGTCTGTGCAAAACCGGGGGACCTAGCATCTGGGTATTGGGGAGAAAGAGTGGGCAGTCCGGGTACTAATGAAGACGGAAAACGAATACGCGGACCCTTAAAGCTTTCGTTCAGGTATTTACTCAGCTAGACAGCTACCCAGTCAGCCAGCCAGTCGACAAGTATGTATTGGTGTCTACAACATGCTCGGCTCTGTTGGGTAGCCTGAGTCCTGTGTGGCTTACGTAGCTCCTACCTTGGTCTCCCATGTAAATTCCAGCAGGCTGAGTTTCGAGACCGGGAAATTCAGAAAGATTTCCAACTCCGATCTGAGAATGTTTTCCTCTGACTCACATCGCGTGTCGAGTCGGCGGTCCACACCCCCCAGAGGACAGAGGGCGTGTCAGAGACCCCGCGAGAGTCCGGGGTTGTGTCCTGCGCTGGCTCCTCCAGGGTTCGAACTGTAGAAGGTCGAGCATCCTGGGCGGCAGGGTGGGAAGGGCGCTGGACCCACCTGGGCCGCCCACGTTTCGCTTCGGTTGAGATGAACGTATCTCCCACCCCCAATGGCTCCTGTCTGACTCGCTGTATGGTCATTCGGCTGCCTAAGGTGAGAGCCGGAAGGAAGAGGATATGGGGAATTGGGCGCTGTCATTTCTAGGTTTGTCACTGTTTGCTGGCTGCGGTTTCAGTCCCGACCTGAGACCTGTGCAGTTTTGGGGCGCGGCCCCTTCTTCCCCTTTGCCAGGTTTTCACAACACTGGTAGAATTTCTACAGTCTCCATACCACTGAGGTGCGCGTGTGCCCCATAAAAGTGGTGGAGTGTTGGAGGGGGCTACACGGCGGTGGTAGGCGGGGCACCGTGATGTTGTGCATCGACGAAAGCGACGGTTTGCGGTGTCTAGGGAAAACAAGTTTCTGATTTTCCTGTAAGGACGCACAGAGAGAGGGAGAAGTGCGAAGCGTGGGAAGAATTATATTTTTCCAAAGTTGACAGAAGTTTTCTCGGTGTTCTCTTGGCTCTTCCCGATTATTTCTTGATGCGGAATAATCGGGAAAAAGTTGGAAAAATCAGGGAGAAAAAATGGAACAAACTGTGTGTGTGTGTGTGTGTATGTGTGTGTGTGAGAGAGAGAGAGAGAGAGAGAGACAGACAGACAGACAGACACAAGAGACACAGACAGAGAGACCAAAATTTGAAAGTGGTTAATGGTTGCCTGGGCAGCTAGATCTAGAATAATTTCCTAGATAGTTAGACTGTCTATAAGTCAATACCTAAACTATAAGTCTATACTGCTAAGCCACCCTCCTTGTTTGCCCAAGGATCTGTATGTAGGAGGGTGTGTGTAAATTACACCTACTTGTTTGTACATCCGCATGTTTTTACTGCTTGCTCAGGCATTTAGTTCCAACAAGAAATGTTCAAGCTAGGGCCTCCCTGGTGGCGCAGTGGGTTAAGCAAGGCACTATGAAGCAAACCGCAGCACAAGTTCGATCCCTGCAGCCAGCCAGGGAGGAGTTCGATCCCTCTGGCCACGGAGGGAACCCACATGGCGCAGCAGACCTCTCCTGCCTTGCCTGCTGCGCCCCTCAGTTTCAGTCAGTCTAGTCTGCCTGTTCTGTTGCTGGCTCTGTCTCTGGTGAATCCTCTAACCTCCCTTGACTCTGGCCTGTGCTCTAGCTCTTGTATGCATAAATAAAATGTGTAACAAAAAAAATCAAATAAAAAAAAAGAAATATTCAAGCTAGATGTTTAATACCCGGGGCTAATTGTGGTAGTTAATTGTCTGGAAAACTAGTGGGGAAGAATGAAGAGAAGTCAAATCTACATTATCAACAGTGGTGGGAAGAGATTAGGCTTTAGCAGCAATCTTCTCAGCTTTAATTTAGCCCCCTTGAATCTTTATTCATCTGTATTATGGTAGTAGTTCTTACAGTTGTGAGGCATAGATGCAGATGGGGTTGCATATAAGCAGACAGTTCAGAGCCTGCTATGCAGTAAAGGCTCATTTTTTTTTATTTATTCATTTGTTCAAATACGAGCCCCAAGTGCCAGCCACTGACCCAAGTGCTAGCATAGAAGAATTTGAAAGACAATTGGACCAAGTTCCTGGTACTATGTAGCTTACTGATTGGCTAATGGCAGATAATATGCCAGGAACAGATAAATAAAAAAGGACATTCCAAGAGTGGTGCGTGCCATGGGTAATGTACTGAGAGAGTTGGAATGTTTACATTGGGCCCTCAGGGAAAGTTCCTTACAGAAAGTAACAGAAGCTAGCACCCAAATGACCAGGAGTTCATCATGAGATCTGAGGGAAGATCCAATTGGACTTCCATGAATTAAAAACTGACCCCATACTTTGCCCATACTTCGATTTTCACTTTTAAAACCATCAATGACTCAAAAGCCCTAACCCAAAATTATCTAAAAAAAAAAAAAATTAAACACTCATGAAGCCTTTTTAAAATTTAACTCTTTGACATTACTCTTCGAAAATCTACAAATCTATTTGAGTCTAGCAGCCAGTAGAGTTTTATTAACATGAAAACAGTGACATGGAAATAAAATATAAGAAACACAGTCATCTTCAGTGAAGCATCAACCACTGGGGATGTGCAGCATGTCATGGATGAAACGAAGGACAGAGGGCTGTGCTGTAAGGACAAACATATACTTTTTTTTTTAATTTGAGGGACTTTTTTTTATTAGACTGGGGGTGGGGGATGCTATGACTTTTTACAGTGCTCAGTCCACTGTAATCTTGCATAACTGGCTACACCATTCCCCTTCTTTATCTACCCTAACTTTATCTATCCCAGAAGGCCTCTGAATTGCATATTCTTCTTTTACACAGAATAGATTTCCATTCACATTCAAACAGTTATCAAAATATTTCTTCTCAAGCAGTTAATTCTTCCCTAGTAAGAACCCTAGTACTAATCTTTAACATAATACAATTCTCTCTATAGCTACATTCTTTTAGCTTTTTATTTTCTAAAATCAGCCAAACCAAGTATTTTCAAAATAAAAACTCTCAGACTCACTCAGAATAAAGTTAAAAATTTTAGCACCAAAGTCATACTTTATATGATAGTACTTCCTATATTTAAGTCACACAAACATGTATTTTTAATGCATCTTCTTGAGAGTTTTGGCCTGGTTTAGCAGAAGGGAGAGTAAGCAGGAGGTGGTAAAGGAGCCATTGGTTTTCCTGCTTTTCTTTAATTGAGTGGCTCACTTTTCCAGGGTGCAGCCAGCTAACAGAGTGAAAATGACCTGGATGGTATCTAGAGCTGAGTCAACCTGTCTTCATGGTTTTCAGAGGAGGAACTTCAGGAGCTGTACTCTGAGAACTGGCTGTATCTCTAGAACTGATGAGCCCATGTCCCACATTCATGTGTAATTTTAAATTCTCAAAACAGATTCACAGAACAATGTATCAGTTTATCCTTACACATAATTAAATTCTGTGAGCTATATTAAGTGGTCATTATCTCAGTTTTACTGTTACAGAAATAAGATTTCATGCTTAGCGATCAAACCAAGCACTAACTTATCTAAGCCTTTGTTTTTTCTTTCTGTGCATGCCTTTTGGATGCAATGGCATACTTTTTAATGATTCTAAGATTTTACTCTTAAAACACATCTAAATCATAAAACATTTCTCCAAATTCCACAAATGAACCCACAGCTGATATATCAAGTAAAATATATACAATGTAGCTACCTATATATTTAACTAAAAAAAAGGTTTTCTCCAAATTTCTACAAGATTAAAAACAAGTTGGTTTTCCAGACTACCACATATTTTTAAGTGCTGAACTCAAAAGTGTTTAAAGGTAGTAAAAATTGGCATCTCCCTGGTGGCCTACTAACTGAGTCTTAGCACTATCACCACTAAGGCCTGAATTCAATCCTTGGCCAGGGAACTGGTCTACATTTGGTGCAGCAGACCTCTCCTGACTGGCCCATTGCTACCCTAAGCAATGTATTTCAGTAAATCCACCTGTCCGGCTCCCTACTCTGTCTCTGGTAAATCCTCTCTCCCCTCCGCACACCTTGGGCCTACACCCCGGTTCCTCTATGCAAAAAAAAGGGAGTAAAAATTCTCCACTAAATGTTGTTCAGAAAACAAAATGCTATTAATTGTTTAGTCTAATATTTAATATGAATTATTCTCACTGTTATTCAAAGTCTTGCTATAAATGTCTGCTTATTCAGGTATTATTCCTTAGGTTACTTTCCCGCTTCTTCATTCTTTAAAAATTTTAATTCTAAGAAGATTTATCTCTTACAACTTAGTAACTTTTGTAATATATTATAAAGTGTGAAAACAGCAGCACTTTATGTAGGAGATCTAATGGTTAATAGTCTTCCTAGATTACGTAGTTTCCAAACACACTGGTAGTGGAAAGTTCTTATTTAAAGACATAGTTTTTGGCTTTTTTAAAAATCAAAACTATCCTTTCATGTTACTGGTGAATTGAAATAATGTGTTACTTACCCAGCCCTATTGGAGTTTATATGTAGATATGTCTACTGTGATTTGATTTCCAAATTTGCTCAAAATTATTTCTCATTCTTATTCTTTAAGTTATTTGTTTTAGTCTATTCTTATTCAGCTCCTCTTAGTCCTGTTTGTTAGTGCTCTCATTAAAATTGTCAGTTTCATGACACCAGAGACCTTATACCTGCCTAGCTGATCACTGTCTCATTACTTCCTAGGACAGGGCCTGGCATGCAGGGGTGCTGCATGAGAATTTTCTGAGTGTTAATACATGAATACCTAACATGGTGCCTGACTTGCATGGTAGGTTTTCACTTGATCTTAGCCAAAAGGCCGAGAAGCGATTGCATGGTAGATTTTCAACAACTGTTTTGTTGTGTGAATAAAGAAATAGCTATTATACAAAGCTGTTATAAAGTCATAATTAACTGTAAGAAGAACTTTGTTTCATGGGTATTAATAAAGAGCACAATATGATAAAAAGTGACTGTGTGCTTTAGATTGTTGGGAAGACAGAACGAGTCTTTCTAAGAAGGTGACATTACACATGAGAGCTCAGATTTGGGAGGAAGCCAGCCAGCCACTGGGTGAAGTAACCAATTCTTAAAAGCCTTAAGGGAGAAGAAATTTAATCTATTAAAGGAATTGGGAAGAAAAAAGACAAACAATAGGAGGGAATGAGCTCAGAATGATAACTGGAGACTAGATTCTATAGGCCCTGTAGACTGTGGTGGGGATTTGGGATTTTTCTGAATCATAAGGGAAGTCATTACAGAATTTGGGAAGGCAAAAATGACAAAGTTGGACCTCCTTATCTCTTTCCACCTAATCTTGTCCTGGTCCACCTTCAGTCTCAGCTCAGATCATCTTCCTTCTCTCACTGCACACACATCCATCCCTCAAGCACATTCCTGACTCAGAGCTTTTGCGTTTTCACTTAGCAGAGAAATTCTTCTGTTTAATGGTGTTTTTGAAAAAGTACTCCTTTGTGCTTGCTTCTTTTACTGTTTTCGGTGGCACTCAACATGTCATGTATTTATTAATTCACTTGTTTATTTCATTTACCCCATTAGAATGAATATAAGAGAGCAGCAATTTTATGTATTCACTATTGTATCCTCAGCTTCTAGAAAAACTTGATAGTGACATAATCTGATTCACACTGGCTGATAATTGAAGAACAAATTGGGGGTGACCTGAGATTTCATTCTTTCTTTCCTTTGCTAACATGAAAAGGTAGGTGTGTCAGTCTGCTGTTGCAATAACACAACCCAGAACTCAGTGGCTGAAACCAGATGCATCTGTGCATCTGTGCATCTATTTGTGCATCTGTGTCTATAGGTCAGTTGACAGTTAACTGATCTAGTCTGGGTTCACCTGGGTTTGAGATGCTTCAGGCAACATGTTCACCTATGGGCTCCTTCATGTGGGTGAGCCCAGATCTACTAGATGTGTTTTTATTCTGGGGCTCAGAGAGAAGGGACAGCAGTATCCAGGGAAGCTCTATTCCTAACAAACACGGAGATGCAGGAAAGTAAACCCAAATACATAGGTGCATTTGGAGCCTCTCCTCATATCATTTGTACTTATACTCCCACCCCCGTCATTGACTTCCAAGTTAATTCAAGTCCAACACATCACTTCCAGCCCACCAGCAGGGAAAGAATGCTCTGCCCACATTGTGAGGGGCAAGAGAGTGAATCTTTCCTGAATAATAATGCAAATTAGCACATAGAATAGATGGTGAGACAAAGATTTCCTTAAACTGGAAATATCTTGCAGTGATTAAAAATACAGTTTTATGGATCTTTGACTTCTTAGAAAGTAAATTCCCTCCTCCATGTAAAAAACTGAACAAATGAAACAATTGTTCTCTATATGCAAATTGTACTTGAAAAATTCTTCACAACATTTCATCTTTGTATGAACATTAATAATAATTTACAGATGGCTTTATTTGTACCTTGTGTGTTTGTGTTTTTACTTTTCTGAAATAGAAAGAATACTATGTTGGTAATTGGGTTAGATGGCTCCAGTTTGGGCAGTTGTGACTTTGGCAAGTCACTTGGAATCTCGGCATCTTGAAAGGATCTTGAAAGGATCTGCCAACCACAAGTCCCTATGAGTTTAGAGCTGGTTCTTCGGCAACACTTATGAGCTACCAGGGTTGTAAGTAAATTACACTGGGAACACAGGTAGTTTATGATCAAACCACAAAATTTAGAAGGCATCTTCAGAATCATAGTGTCAAACCCCCTCATTTTAGAGATGAGGAAACTGAAACCAACAGTGAGAACTCAACTTCCCCATAATTATAGGTTTTTAATGTTAGAGACTAAGGTGGGTAAGACATATCAGTCCTATAGAAATTTAACTTAAATGTTTTTAAGCTGTCTGGGTAAGTAAACTTTTACATCTATCTATACATAGAAGATATGTATTAACTATATGAAATTTATTTTTGTAGGATCAAATGTTGTCAAACATCAGCAAAAATTAATTACAGGTGGTTCACCATAACTGACAACATTAACCTCACTATTTGGAAGGGAAAAAAACACTGGATATTAATCAGTGCTCACCTACTACAAAATAAAAAATTAATTGTGAGACAGTCATATAGTAGAATCCTATCACAGTGGAAAAGCAAACCCTGCACATGTATCTACATTGGAAAATCTCAAAAACAAGCAAGTCACCAAAGAATATATACTGCATGATTATATTTTTAAATATAAAAAAGGCTAAACTAAATAATTTATTATTTGAAAGTATAATAATATAGGGAAATAATTTTTTCAGGAAAAGAATTTGAAGCAGGAAACTCAAAATAGAGAGCCATTACCTCTGAGGGGTGATGTTTTTATTACTTAAATTGGATGGTCAGTGTATTTTGTATATTGAATTATTTTTCTTTATACCTGTTTGTGAAATATTAATTCCTCAGTACTTAGAAAAATAAATAATAACAACATTGAAAAAGTAATACATACTCCCTGCTAGCAGGAGTATAAATTGGCATAGACATTTGAGGGCTATTCAGTGTCTATTAAAATGAAAAATAATGAATGTGATAGCTTTCCTCTTTCAATGTTGAATAAAGCCTGGATTAAATTTCCTGGACAGTTACCATGCTTACTAGATTCTTAAGAAGCTAACTCAAATTTTTAGGTATTCTGGAAATACTCCAAAGTCCCAGCCCATACATCCTTTTCACCCATCTTTCCCTTCTCCCCCTCCCCCACCACCACCATTCACTTCCTCCTCACTCCTTCCTTCAGTCTGCTGTAGGCTCTGCCCTTAACTTGCCCTAAAACATAGAACAATTTAAGTTCTAAGGTCAGTAACTTAAACAAGATTTTTATTTCCTTTTCTGCCATAAAACTTGGAACATCAATGTCTGTGGCTGAGAGAACTTACACAGTTCAACAAAACTAATAATAATATGCTCTCCCTTATCACCCTTTGCCTCCACAGCCCTTAAAATGTCAGGAACATTTTGCTATGTCAACATCTTAGAGAGAATATTGTTTGACTGGAATGAGCTCCACCCACACTATTTTCAGAGATGAAGTTTTGGAATGGTTATGTTAACTACACAGAAAGAGACACTAATGCAGCTACCAATCTACTGGAAAGTCAAATCAGATGTTTTCCGAAGAATTCATAGAAGTGAAATTTTTACTATCAAAGGGTACTTTCCATTCTTGGAATTTAGATGAGATGAATAGCGTCCAGAATGAGATTGTTAAGGGCTAATTGGCTTGAAAATGTCCTACAGTTCCTACTAAAACAGTCTAACTAAAATCCCACAGTGTTAAAGATGGTCCCTGAAGTGGTCTCACTGTGCTTGGAATATTTGTAAGTTTTTTTCTCAGAATTTATATTCTATCACCAAGTCAAAGATGGTTCATTTTCAAGTTGCACAGATAAATGGAATAATATCATGAAAAACTTGAATTAGATTATTTGACCTTTTTCTAGATCTGCACTTCATGGTTGTTTCTTAACTTTGTGTGTGATAATTTAGATGATTTCATAATGTTTTGTCAGGGAGGCATAGAAGCAATTATTAAAGTTTTATTGCTAAGACATCATTTGGTCAAACTATCTTTTGTTGTTTTGTGATGCCTTCTTAAGATCCTTGAGATATAAAGCTGACTTTTTTGTTGAATTATAAAATTGTTCTTGATTAAGTTTTCTTTGCCTTTTTCTCCTTAAGTTAATGATAAATGGGGAAATATGCCTTTTATTTATTATTGTGATTGAGCTTGAACATCCAAAAGTTTTTGTTTACTTTGTTTTATTAAGGTAACATACAGGAAAATATGTTTTGTAAGAGGAAAAAGAGTTGAGACACAAAATCTAATGAAAAGGTCACCTTCTTAGCAACTTTTCAATAGAACAGATTATTTAAAGTTTCTTATACAATGTAACATTTTTCATTTTGTGTTTAGTGTTTAACCTCAAAATTCCTAGATATTTATTATAATAGATGTGGTTCAGAAGCTTGACATGCTTATTTGATTCTTCTAAGAAAATCCTGATGTTTGGCTTACTTTTCTATAGATATTATTTTCTTTAGGAGCAAGTGGGTTAAAATAAACCTGAAAAGTAATTCTCTTCAGGGAAAGAAGTACCAACAATTAAACCCAGATTGAAACATGTCTTCTGAAATACACAATTGATACCCCACCAAGTAAGTTAGCTAAACTTTCTGCAGAATGACTCCTGCTGTTGCTGTGCCCTTTTGCTTCATTCAGGTGCCACAGACTCTGCTTTCCAGAAGATGTGTTGATAATGTGAAGGGGCAAGGTGGATGTGGAGGCCTTGTTGGGAATAGCTGAATACAAGCCAGGCCCAAATAGCTAAGTGCTGCACATAGCCTGCTGTATTGCTGGAACCACCTTAAGCAAGTATTGCCAGATTTCCCAATTTATAATAGGATTCTGGACCTTCAGGTGATGTCTCACCCCAGGTGACATCTCTTATTGTAGGTGAATTTCTCATAACAATGACAGCAACTAAATATTATTAAGAAACCTTGTGAACCAAACTGAGCATGTCTTAGGCCTTTGGACTTCCCTTCATGCATTAGAAAAAAGTGTTAAGTGCATTTTAAAAAAGTGTTTTGATGCCGTCCACTCAACTTTCTGTTTCTTGCAGAAAAGGAGTGAACATGACACCTCAGCTTGTTTGTTAACATTCCTATTTTTCTTTCCTATTTTTCAGGCTATGTGCTATCTCTGGCCTGTTCAAACACCTCCCAAGCGTGGTGTGAGATCACAAATGTGTCAGAACTGCTGGCTTCTTCTGTCTTCTACAGTGACCTGAATACCAGCATAACCAACCTGAACATTTCTGCAAATGCAGAAAACAAATACAATCTTTACGTGGGCCTGGTCCTGGCAGTAAGTTCCAGCATTTTTATTGGCTCCAGCTTCATATTGAAAAAGAAGGGCCTCTTACAACTGGCCAACAAGGGCTTCACTAGAGCTGGTAAGAATCAGATACAATTACTGAATTCAAGTTTCTAATCCTCTTGTAAACCCATAATGCTATAGCTGTAATATTTTATTGCCTCTTTTTATCTTAGCCTCTGTCTCTATTCTTAGCAGGTCTCTTATCAGCAGTTTCCAGGATTAAGCCAAATATGTCTCATAAAGCTGAAATTCTTGCTTAGTGTGTGGTGTGGAGTTCTTCTTTCATAGCTTTAGACTGCATTTTCAATATTCAAGACTAGGTCATGCTACTTCCTGCTTGAAACATGTCAATGACTCTTCTCTGCACTTAGCATAAAATCCCAGTATCATTCCACCATCTCTGACCTGCATAAAATGGCCCTTGTTACCTCTCCAACTTCATCTTACAACACCCTCCCTATTTTTCTCTGGCTCCAGGAGACACCAAGTTTGTTCCCATCTCAAGGTCTCTTTTCCCAGAACTCTTTTTCCATGCCTTTCATTTGACTGTCTCTTTTTTCAGGCTTCAGCTTTAATACCATCCCAGAAAGACTTTCCTTGACCCTCCCCCCTGGGGAGTTTCCCCTCCCTCCTGCCCACTCCATTTTTCTCTGAATTTTCTCACTATGAATTTCCTTCATAGTCCCTGAAATAGTCATCTTACATTTATTGCTGGATTATTTGTTATCAACGACTTGTTCTTTGACAGTGTGTTCACAAGAGCAGGAACCTTCCCTATCATAATGTTTGGCACCCAATAAATATCTGCTAATGAATAAATGGATAGCAATAAAACTAGGTTGCTCTTTATAATAACATTTCACATGCTGAGCATCCCTGCTTGATTATCTTTCATTAACCATAAACTTTCTATTTGTCCTTATCAAATATATTATAAAAGATTATTCTGAGATTTATAGGGAAAAATAAACATCTATTTAAAAAAAGAAACACCTGTAAATTGCTCAAACAAGTTTGTGAAAGAGAACTGTTGATGAGGATATTTGCACTATCAGAAAGTAAACATACTGGAATTCTGTATTCTTGGAACTAGCATTGAAAAAAGATAGACAAAATAATCAAAGAAAACTCATAAGGGGATCAAAGTACAACTAAACATTTAATATATGATTTTTCACATCTTTTCCACTAGAGAAAAGTTGATTTATTCAATGCAAAATATTGAAATAATTGACAAAAATTGGGGAAGAAAAATGTAAGCGCTTTACCCAGGGGGTTGAGGGGAGATTTCAAAATAAGACAAAACAAAACCAATACCAAATCCTAGAAATATGATTGTAGAAATGAAGTTATCAGAGGGGAGGGTGGAGAATGGAGAGCAAATTGTGAAGTGGGCCCAATGGACTATGGAAGAGAACTGTGAGCGCCCTGGTAGGTGTGGTGTGCTGTGGTGTGGTGTGCTGTGTTGTGGTGTGGTGTGCTGTGGTGTGGTGTGGTGTGCTGTGCTGTGCTGTGCTGTGCTGTGCTGTGCTGTGCTGTGCTGTGCTGTGCTGTGGCAACACACATCTGAAGGGGTGTGATCCTGTACCTCTTCATCATCTACAGTGTTGTAAACCACTGTTACCTTCATTAAAAAAGAGAAATAGTTAAGAACAAACAATTTTTTAAGGATTTATTTATTCATAAAAGAATTGGGGTACAGGCCAGAGGTGCTGGGGGTGAGAGGATTCACCAGAGACAAAGTGGGAAGCAGAACAGGCAGATGGACTGAAATACACTGTTGAGAGGAGCAGCAGGCGAGACAAGAGAGGTCTGCTGTGCCATGTGGGTCACCTCCCTGGTCGGGGATGGAACTCATGCTGCAGTGGCTGCAGATAGCTTCATACTGCTGTGACTTAAGCCCTTGCACCACCAGGGAGGCCCCCAAAACAAAAAATTAATCAATCTAAGAAAATCTGTATACAAAGATTATTAATTTCCACAACAAAGAGTAACTATATCCAATACAAAAAAGATTAATACCCTAACAGAAAATAGGCAAAGCACATAAACAAGAAACTTACAAAATAAGAAATAATAAATATACCTAAGCGTATATGTCACTATTACCCACAGAGATATTAGCACCATAACAATGAACTCCTGAGTCATTGGTACCATGTTAATAAGTATTTTTTTCTTTAAAAAATAATACCTGTATGTCCATTATATCTAAAAACAAAACAAAACAAAAAAGATAATACCCTGCATTTCTATGTGACTTTGGGGAATTAATAGCCCTCCCAAACATTGCTGGAGGCAATATATATAAGTAGGTACAATCACTCCTTAGGTCAGTTTGGGAAAGTTTGAAAATGTTAAATGTCTTAAAACCTAATGCGTCTGAGAATTTATCTTAAGAACAGAGATGAAACCTAGATTTATATGACAGTATATTTAAGTATTTCAGATAATGAGAAGAAAACTATAAACCTATGACTGCTATATGGAAAAACATGACTATATATACATATATGTATATATACATTTATATTTATATATATTATATTTATATATACATAAATATGTAATATTCAACTATTATTTAAGGACATGAAACTACATTTGTGATATATTATTAAGTTTTTAAAGACAGATATTTTAATATGATTCCAAATTAGTCACCTGCAAATTTTGTAAGAAAATCCCAAATGGATATAGCTAACTCTCTGGATAGATAATCTTCACAGCAAATGTCCCTGTTTAGTTTAATTATGACAGAATTGGATCAAAGTCGCAGGATTAAATATATTAAAATTGGGACAACATAACGTATTCAGTCACAACAAATGTGACTGAGGTCATGATTGTGATAGCAGGAAGATAATGCTCAGGGAAGCTTTTTGTCCTTTTCATTAAACTAGACAGAAGATCAATCTCATGATGCCTGGGTAGAGGATAAACAGAATCTAGCCCGTTAATGTTGATTCTCTGATTATCCAAAATCTCAAAAACTTCCTTGTCAACCATCTTTTTTTTCCTTTTTTTCCTTTCCCTCAATAATTACCAATATTATTTACAATTTCTGGTTTTCTGCCTTTAACTGTGACTGAAATGAAATATTCAGGGTTTACAATCGGGTGTGAATTCAGTCCCAATGATGAAATGAAATTTCCCTCCATGAAAAGACTGACTTTCTATAGAAATCAGAAGTAATAGAAAGTTAAATCATTGCAAATATATGCAAGTAAATATGTTCAAAGACTAGATGTCCTTATTCATCAGTCTTATCAACCATAAGCTAGTACCTTCCCTAGAACTAGGTTCTTCAAACCTTCTTCCTCTAATTTAGAACTTAATTTTATTATTTTACAGGGCAAGGTGGACATTCTTATCTCAAGGAATGGCTCTGGTGGGCAGGGTTACTCTCAAGTAAGTTCCTAATGCTGAGAGTGGTGTTTGCTTGTAAAATGATAGATACGTTGCCTGAAATTGTTCAAAATTGACTAAATTGTCCTTCTGATAAGGATAGCGTTTAAGTCTAGAAATTTAAATACCATTGTCTTATATATAGTAATTATTTGGTATTATTTAAATACCATGTCTTATATTTAGTAAGTCCTAAAATTTTAAATTAATTTTTACTCTCTCTTACTCTACCCCCATGTCCTCTCATAACTGCCTTGGAACTCAAGAGGAAAAGTTAATATTTGAAATATTATCTTTTATCACCAACTTCCCCTTTCTTTTTTATTTCATTCCCAGAAACAATTGTGGAAAATGAGTTCCTCCCACATTTTCCCCACTCCTAATTTGAATCTGATTATTCTAGCCTTATATTTTCTAATGAATGGGTATATCTTCTTGACCAGGACACAAATATGGATAAATTAGAGGCTTCTGTAGCTACCTAGCACTGAGAAATAGAAGATTAAGGTTGTCAGCACTGGTCTTCCTTCCTGACTTGCCCTGAAGTTTGAGACCATAGGATGTGAACGCTTTCAAATGCTTATGTGATATCTGTCCAATAGAAGGCAGTGTTTTCTCCCGCAGGCATTTTTGCAGATTTCTATCTCCCTCATCACTTTTTTAAACTTTCTAACTCCTCTGAACTTTTTAAAATCCCAAACCTGAAACTTCCAAAGACAGATCTCATATACTGAATTTCACACCACTTACTAGTCATCTCCCTCTGCAGCCAGAAACCTTAAAACTTTCATTAATTTTTCCATACCAAGTAATGCATTTTAGTATTTATGAGATCTCTATAAAACAACTATATAAGTTTTTTTAATAAATGGCAGACTCTAAAAGGATGAATGAAACTTATTTTCACATCTACTTTCTTATTTCATTTGAATAAAAATTAACAACTACTGTATTAGAAAGGTTCCAGTCGAATGTTTGGATGACTTTCCATTTCTTTTACTTCTGCCCACCCTCCACCCACACAATAGAATGAAAATATAAGAAGACTATTATACCATATAAGCTATATTTATAATTCATCATGTACAAAGTTTGTGTTAATTTTGAAGAGCAAAAAACATGTCTCCGTGTTTAGAAATTTTATCTAATGAAAGTATATAATACTTAAATCATGAAATTAATATTTCTCTGGGAAGCTGTCTATGGAGATAAAAATACAAATAATGTTAAGTATTTAACGAAAACTTGAACTTCTAAGAAAACTGCATAGCTCTGCTTATGAAAGCAGTCTTCTAATTTTTTTGTAAGTTTAGACTTGTCTTATAGCATTTTTCTAATACTGAGTACCCTCTAGATTAGCCAGGAGGAGGGAAGGAATGGAAGAAGAGCATCGCAGACAGACAGAAGAAGAAAAAGTGTGCCACCATCTTTTATTTGTTCTAGTTGCTCACTGTACAGTGTGTTTTTGCTTGGTATCCTTTGCCAGCATGAAATACTACATTCTGAGGGCAAGTGTTCAGTTGTGACCTGTGAGAATACCTTAGCCAGAGAAAAAGAGCTCAATTCTTGGAAATATTTTCCTCACTCTACAATTTATTTGCATCTCAGTATCTCATGGAAATCTAGGTCTCCTTAGCTAAGAATAGATTGCAAGAGCACATTGTTAGCATTTGAAACAACTTCTTGGATTTCCTTAGCTGCTATGACACTCCTACTCTTGCAAGTCATCTGAAAGTCACTAATGCCTAGCTCTCTGGCTTTCAGTCTGCCTGCTGCCCAGACAGTAGATGTCTGCAAAGCATTCCAATTTCACAAGTTATTTATATTGTATACATTATATACATATTGTATTTTATATATTATATACAATATCCATATTGTATATAATGTACCTGACATAATGTACCTGACAGAAGTATTCTTGAGCAAACAGTTTTCTGTTACTCCAAAGCTACCTCTACTAGATTTCATCAGTGACCAAATATGGTTTTGATACTTAAAGAATTCAAATCTCTGTTGAACATCACTTTATTTTTAACATTTTATTTATGTATGCATACAAGAGCAGGAATACAGGCCAGAGGAGTGGGGTTGGGGGTGTGAGAGGATTCACCAGAGATAGAGTGGGAAGCAGAACAGGCAGATGGACTGAAATACACTACTGAGGAGAGGTCTGCTGCGCCATGTGGGTCTCCTTCCTGGCTGGGATCGAACTCACACTGCAGTGACTGCAGAAGCCCCACAGAGCAGCTCTTAACCCCTTGCAGCACCAGAGAGCCCCTGAACATCATTTTAAATGTATATCCATCTGTAACCAGCTTTTATATTAGTTGAATTTTTATCATCAGGTAGATCCAGTTTGTCTGCACCCTTTATTCCAATCATACACTACCCTCCCATAAAATAAGTTCAGTGATTCCCTTCAGCTCTATTTAGCAATGTCTTTGGGGTACATCTATGCTTTGAATGTGCACCTTGTTTTTTTCTTCTGATAAATAAGTCCATCTTTTATGTTAATTCTTTCGCTTGTTTTATTTACAGTGGGAGCAGGAGAAGCTGCCAATTTTGCAGCTTATACTTTTGCACCTGCCACTTTGGTCACCCCACTGGGTGCTCTGAGTGTGCTCATAAGGTAAGTGAGCAGTAAGAAGCTTGACTTCTGTAGGGATTTTAAAACTATGATGAACTTCAGCCATAATAAATATATCTCATCCACAAGAAGCATAGCTCAAAATACAATTTAAAAATCACAAAAAATTAATTTGAGAAGACTACACAATAAATAGGAAATCACTAGGCTTTCTCATTGTTATGTATAAAAACTGAGCGTGAGCCTGACTTCCTGCTAACAGAAAGTAATTGTGTGTTACATTTGTGAGGATTCAAGAAAGTCTAGCAGGGTTTTTCTTGCTCTCACCTGAACTTGCACAGCCCTTTTAGTCCTTTCTGTTGTCATAGTGGGTTAATGACCATAGTTGGCAGAGGACTTAAAAAGCCTAGTGTTTGAGTTAAATTTCAACTGTCATAAATGTCTTGCATTGTCTGCTGGATGCTTCTGTTAGTTTCCTTTAGTACTGGAAACAGGTATCATTTTCCTGTTTCATAGAATGTGGGTCTTTTTTATAATTCCCAAATGAATGCATTCAGTGGGCCCATAAATTCTTTTATTTTATAACTGAATGTTGTCTGTTTAACTCTCATTTCCTTTTATTCTCCATTCACTATCAACTACTAGTAGGCTTTTGAATAGGTCTATGTGCATTTTTTTAAACCTTCTGCATAAGATTGTTGTGAGAAGTACAGCAATTGTGTATAGAAGGCACTTGGAACAATGTCTACACAATGAACAATAAACAGCTGAGGATGCAGTCCTCATGGATGGCCAGATGAGGATGGCTCTAGTCAAGTGCTTGATACTGACTGTAGTTTGGGAACAATGGGTATTGATAATGCCTTGGTGGGAATGCCAGGGCATCAAGTGGAAGAGGCTGGTGAGCAGGTGTGGCAGCAGACCTGTTGATGGAACAGCAGGACACATGCTCTGCTTTCCAGTGTGGTAGCAATCTTGAACTTCTGAATCTGTGACAACCAAAGCAGTGGGAACATTGCACGAGTAAAAGTATCAGGGCAGTAGCAGTTTGTAAGAAAACATTTCAATATTTTGACCACCATATATTTTTACTAGTGTGTATTAGCTAAGTATTAGGCCTAATCAGTTCTTCTTTAGGCATGTACCTTCCCTAAAGCTTTCTGGGGCACACATGTATCATGCCAAGTGATAGCAAAGAACTTTCACTTTGTTTGGTCTTGCAGAAGAAGATGGAGAAGTTGAAAATGAATTGAGTGGGACCTCTTAAAAGGTCATGGGAAGATCACAGAGCTATTGAATGTCTCTTTTAAAACTGTTTATATATGGAAGTAATGAAGTAGCTTTCACCATCATTTTGAAATGAATCTGATTTTTCAGTGGCACATAGCAGATTCTAATCAGTTGATTGAACTTTAAAGACACATGAACCACAGTGTGACTTGTGAGGTACTATGGAATCAAAACATAATTGAAGAGTGTTTTGTTTTCCTTCTGCCAACAGTGCAATGTTGTCTTCTTATTTTTTAAATGAGCACTTGAACATTCATGGGAAAATAGGCTGCATATTGAGTATACTGGGCTCAACCATGATGGTTATTCACGCCCCGAAAGAAGACGAAGTTGCTTCTTTGCATGAAATGGAAATGAAATTGAGAGACCCAGGTCTGTGATTCGACTAAAAGAAACATTTACTGGAAATCTGCTCTACTTTCTCTCCTCATCAAATGATACTTGCAATAATTTGGTAATGGACTTTCTACATGCCTACTTATGGGTTGCTAGCCTCAATTCTACAGTCAGACTTCTAGGCTTTGTTATTGGTTTGGTTTTATCTGACTCTTGTTTTGTTTCTCTATATTTCACATAAAAGTGACAACACAGATGGAATTTGTCTTTCTCATTCTGACTTCACTTAGCATAATCCCCCTCCAGTTCCATCATATTGTCCCAAATGACTAAAGTTTCTCTTTCTATATGGCTGAATCATATTCTAGTATGTGTATACACCACTTCTTCCTAATCTACTCGTCTTAACACACCTATGCTTTTAAACTCGTGACTAACAAAATTTCACAAAAGTGTGATTGTATTAGCATGTTCTGAAGTCTAAATCTTTTGTTCCTAACAGGATTTATTTCCTTTGCTGTGATCATAATTGTGATCTGCTTGGTGCTGATTTTTATTGTGGCTCCCAGGAAAGGACAGACCAATATATTGGTCTACATTTCAATCTGTTCATTGATTGGAGCATTTTCAGTTTCCTCTGTCAAAGGCCTGGGAATTGCTATTAAGGAACTATTGGAATGGAAGCCAGTTTACAAGCATCCCCTCGTCTTTGTTTTGCTGGCTGTACTTGTGCTTTCCGTGACAACACAGATTAACTATCTCAACAAGGCACTGGACACCTTTAACACATCTCTTGTGACCCCCATTTATTATGTGTTCTTCACATCCATGGTAGTGACTTGCTCCGCCATCTTATTTCAAGAATGGTATGGAATGAAAGCTGGAGATATCATCGGGACCCTGAGTGGGTTCTTTACCATCATCAATGGCATCTTTCTTCTACATGCTTTTAAAAACACTAACATTACCTGGAGTGAGCTGACATCCACTAAGAAAGAAGTTCTCTCTCTGAATGGCAGTGAGGACAAGTATGTTTTACTTGAGAACATAGAAGGTTTCACCCCAGGATATGAGGATGATGTCACCTTATTTAGCAGGACTGATGAGCAAAGCCTCTAGCAACCTTGAACTTTAACTTCTGTGAGACCTTTGGAGAAGAGAAGGAATATTTGGTTCTTGGAAACTGTTAGAACTATTAAAACCTTTTAAAGTTTTAATGAGACCAAATTAAAATGACTCTGTGGACAAATTCAAAAATGAAAATCAAGATTGTATTCTTTCTCCAGTAGACAGCAACTGTTTTTTCAATTCTGTAAGCTGGAATTATTCCCCAAGCATAAAAGAAGTCAAAAAGCTGGATGAAGCTCAGAAGAATGCCTTTTTTCTGGTTACAGTATATTTCGCTTTGCCCTGTGGCTCTTCATTTCTTAGCGGCTACTTTTAGTCTCCACGTAATTCTAGATAAACTTAGCCATGTGCTGATTAACAGAGAATCCATCATCATTATCTGATGAGTTATGGCTTCAAGTTATTAAAACTGAAAAATAAGGTCATTGATATTTTTCTTCCCCTTGCACAAATTCCTTTTTAAACTAGATAAAAGGTAGAGTGTTAAAGAAAATAGCAGCTCTACTTTGGAAACCTGCTTCTTGGAGGACTAGGGTGCCCAAAATACATATACCCTAAAAGACTTATGGATTAGAATTTATTGACTTAACATAGAAATTTTCTACCAATTAAAAAGGGAAGAATGGAGGACAGAAAAAAAATACTTTCTATTTAAGTAAAGGAATTTTTTTTCTTTTCACAAAAACAAAACCACAAATGATTGTATTTACAGGTTCTTCTGGAGAAATCCAAGGGAATTGAATCTTTTCTTGGTCCTTTTATTATCCTTTTATTATCTTTGTCTTATTGACAAAGAGATTTTTGTAATCATTATATTATTTTAAGGCTATATTTTATACTTTAATTTTTCTTAAACGTCTAATCCTCAAAAGCAGATGGGTTTACCACAGGCTGCTAGGAAACCACTAGAAAATTCTTTGTGACAAATCTGAACGACTTACCGTAACTGTTTTCTTGAAATCTGGCACATCTGCCCTTACTCCGGAAACTATAATTAGTGACTAACATTTCAAAACATATATACCCTGCAGTGAGTAATAGACTGTCTTTTTTTTCTGTTGAATTTCCTCCTGACCATGTTTTCCATACATTTTACTTATAAGAACTTTGGGAGAATAAGACAGGGGCTGTACAACCCAGAATATGAAATATTAAGCCCACGAGACTTCTATAGGAAAATACATCTTTGCACATTAAAACTTTCATAAAATCTTCCTGTTGCATTCCAGTTGCATGGCAGGAATAACATTTTTGGTGATCTTTAACACTTATGAACAAATTTCCCAGTACTTACTGATTTAATTCTAAGGTATTAGCAATTTTTTAAAAAGATTTATTTATCTATGCATACAAGAACTCGGGTACAGGCCAGAGTTGTGGGAAGTGAGAGGATTCACTGGAGACAAATTGGGAAACAGAACAGTCAGGTCAACTGAAACACACTGCTGAGGGGAACTGCGGGGAGGTCTGCTGTGCCACGTGGGTCCCCTCCTTAGCCGGAAGCAGGGATAGAAGGCATGCTTCAGTGGCTGTGGTTTGTTTCATAGTGTGTTGCTTAACCCACTGCACCAACAGAGAGGTCCCAGAAATTAGCTATCTTACTTCTAAAGTAATTTTAATTTCTCTCAAAAATAAGCAAATCCTAACCAAAACATTGTCTTAAAAAAAAAACTGTAGGTTGACTAAATTTTATAGCTCTCACATTAATGTTATCAGTTTTGTTGGTTTGTTTATAATCTAGCTCAGATCTATACAGAGTGAAAATAGTAAATTCAATTATTCAGAATTTTATTAAACTGCATTTCCCCATTCTGTGACTGAAGTTCACAGTGATGACCTGATATTATAGTTTCTTTGGCATCACTTAGTGTGGAGTACATTTCAGTGTATTCTAAACTTTTGAAAATTGTTAATCCATGGAGTGATACCTCAGGTCAAATATGTATTTACTCTGCTGGTTGCTGTTTCGCTTTAATTGTCTATCAGATATATAAGCTACAAACACAACCTTGTAGGAAAACTATTTTCTGAAATGGTAGTGTTTGAAAATTGTAGCAGTTATTTTTAAGGTTTGGTGGAATTTTGGGGATTAGTTTGTTTGGTTTTTTGTTTGGAGAACGCTACTGATTTCTCCAGGAAATCTTGGTGAGGAAATTAATGGCATCCAACGTGAAAGGCTATGGTTAAAGCCAGGTGTTTCTTACTGTCACCTTCACAGTAACAAGGAGCTTTGTCCTTAATATGGTGTGCCCAGGCTGAAGGTTTCCAGAACATAAGAACTATGTATAACTTAGATTGGGAAATAAACTGGTGTTGACACACTTGCCAAAGATAAAAACTGAGATTTACCGAGTTGAAAAATGTGGAGAAACAATGAAATATTTGAAAAACTAAAAATTCCTGGTGGGCATAGGCACTGGACAATGAAGATGTTATTGTAAATCTAAATAATTTTCCCAAATAGGAAGAGATTGTTTAAGGAAGAATAAAATGCTGGATCCCTATATTCACATTAACTATGTTAGTCTTAACTGGTACTTTCATATATGTACATATTTGAATATATATACTTTTATACATGTCACATAGATATATTCTTGTGATTGAGTATGTGAATATCTGCACATGTTTTATTAAGATTACACAGTTGTCCTCATATTGCCAAACTGAAAATTTTCCCCAATTCTATAAACATAGTAGTTTTATTTTATTTTTTGACATAATTCTTAGATGACTGGTTAGTGATTTTCTTTTTAGTTCAGATTACAAAATGTTCATAAAACCTTTTAGATTTTGCAGACTGACAGTAAATTAACACTTAGGTTTTGAGAGTACTAAATCAAATACATGGGAGCACCTGAAGTGCTTTTAGATAATAAGCATTTAATAAAATTTAGTTCTCTTTGAATTAACATTTTCTTATAGTCTTATCATCAGATAGATAAGAACCTTTCGCTGCCAGTTTTCATACATTCTTTATCTTTTCTCAATTGGTGCTACATTTATTTTGATAATCAGTGTGAAATTCCATCATTATGGATTTCAACACAAACGTAAAATTACACTAACAGAAATATTTGATTTTTCCTAAAAAGTCAGTGAAACTGAACTAAGTGCAATCTTCAGAATCTAAGAAAACTCTGTGGGAGAGAAATATACATGAATATATATGAAATGTTCTCAAATATTTTGAATAAATTAGGTTATGAAATTTTCTACTTTTTAAATGTTAGTAAGTACTGTTCACTTTAAAGAGTTTACAATTTTTGATGTTTCTGTATATTTTTCTCATTTGTAATAAAATAGGTGTTCTAATTATGCTTGGTGACATTCAATTTTTACTTTACTGAAGTATATGTAATGGCAAAAGTACCCCCATTTAAAGTTGAGATTAAAAAAAGTTTTGACATTTAAAAACACCTGCACTTAGATTAATGTTTTCTCTTTTTCTTAAAAGATTTATTTATTTATGCATACAAGAACTGGTGTACAGGCTAGAGGTGTGGGTGTGAAAGGATTCACCAGAGACACAGTGGGGGAGCAGAACAGGCAGAGTGACTGAAATATACTGCTGAGATGAGCAGCAGTGAGACAGGGGAGGTCTTCTGTGTCATATGGGTCCCCTCCCTGGCTAGGGATCAGACTCATGCTGCAGTGGCTGCAGATGCTTCATTGTACAATTCTTAACCCGTTGCAGCACCAGGGAGGCCCCTACATTAATATTTTCTTTTCCCTTGCAATTGCAATCTATTTTGTAGAGGGCTCTCCACAAAACCATTTCCTGTATAACTGATTTGCCAACTGAATAAAAGTTAGGAGAAAATCATGTTTCTTTGTTGAACAAAATGGAAACTCAAAACGATCCAAATAATTAAATCTCAGTCAGAAATTTATGTATTCCACAATTTTTTTTCACCATCATCCCTTATATAACTTTGTCCTCTCTCCTTCTTTCTTCCTCCTTAAACTCAGAAACCCTCACTTCCTTTTACGTCTACTTGTTTTTGTAAATTATTTTGCTATGTCAAATCATCTGCTATGTAAATGCCCAACATTTGTCATTCTGACTTATTTTACTGCATAGAATTCCCTCAAACGCTCTCCATGTTACTGTAAATGGCAGCTTTTCATCTTTCCTTATGGTCGAATAGTATTCCATAGTGTGGCTATACCACATTTTGATCCGATCCTCTATTGATGGGTTCAGTTTAGAAATTTTAATAAATGAAAGCTTTATAAAAATATTTGGTAGTGTAACAGGGTGGTCCTCAGGAAAAGAGGAAGTTCCAGCTTCTCCCTGCCCTGTAACAGTAGAGTATTAGAAATTCTCTGCAAATTGAAGAAGCCTTATAAACATTTGAGTGCACTGCATTACATTTTTGAATGTACATTTAGAAACCCTCAGCAAATTTCCTTCTAGCCTTTGTGGAGCTAAAGTTTCACGTTGTGTGTTGTCCAAATCACCATGATTTGATCAGTTTTCCCTATTTTGATTTGAATTCACGTTCAAGTTGTTTCTAATGGGAATAGAGGAGGCTCCTTCCCTGGAGGAGCAACTGCAGTTCCACTGTTGCCATCCCACGGTCCAGTTGGACAGTCACTTTGTTTCAAAGACCAGAGAAGGTCTCGGGTCTGGGAGGCCTGGGAAGAGTCCTGTAACAAGTTTCCCCTGGACTCAGAAGGGGGGAGGGAGGGGCAGTTCTAGTCTGCCCCAGAATCAATCAGGGAGGGGTGGTGGGAGCAAGGTATGCATAGTAAAGAGGGAGCCCTCCCCAGCAAGAACGAAAAACACTTCAAAGCCCAAGGGCTTCACTGCTCAAGACAGCTTTCCTGCTTTGCAAGTGTTCTGTCCTAGTGCTCCTATAAACCCTGTTGCTGACTTTATTCGTGAACTTTCTTTTCTGGATGCAATGAGGACCTTGGGTGTTGAGGTCTACTGAATTCACTTCAAGGAAATAAATTGTCCTTGGTGTTGGGGAATCATTTAATAAGGTTGAAAACTAAGCCCCACTCCTTGCCCAACAAGAAGGGTTGGGAGGCTTGAATAGATAACAGAAATGTATAAGGTTGCTATGGGAACCAGACCCTAAGACAGATCACTTAAAGAATGGTCACTTTACCATCAATGCAGAAACAGAAACAGGACACATTCTGTGTCAAAGACCAAAGACCAGACATTCCAGCAAATAATTGGCCCAAACAGACTCCCCCATTCTTGAAAAGCCTGCAAAAACAGAGTATAAAAGAAAGACTGAAATCCTTCTTTGGGCTCCAGTCTCACCCTCTACTCTCTTGCAGGGTATTTCAGTAAATTTACCTATTCTATTTCCACTCTGTCTCTCTTGAATTTTTTCAACCCCACCGTTCCAGGCTTCTCCTATTATTTTTCCCCACTACATGGGATACAGAAGATCTCTTTCTTGCTTGTGTGTCCCACACCACCTCCTCTCTGCCATTTTATAAATGAAGAATCAGAAACAATATGCAAATCCCTGAATCACATAGTTACTTAGGGGCAGAATTGTAACAGGGTGATTCCCCTGTTTTCCCCTGGAAAAGGGGAGATTCCAGGTTCCCAGCCCCACACAAGGTAGGGCAGAGATGAGTAGGGGAGAGAAGTTGGAGAAGAGACTGAGAAGAAGAAATGAAGCAGAACAGGAACCAGAAGGAGACCTGGAGGAAGCACGTGGCACAGAGAGACATGAAGAAATGCATTTTCATTTTGGTCCTGGACTAGTTGGAACAGATGTGGGTGAGAGACCCATGGGGAGGTTAACAATGGCAGCTTTGATTTTGATTTTGCTCTTTTCCTTCCAGAAGTGCTGAGCCCCTTCTGCCTCTTTCATATGGGTCCCCACCAGAAGGCGCTTTAGACTTGTGGCAGGCTTTCTGACCTTGCTCTGGGCCAACCCTGTTTGGCTGGACATTTACCCACAAGGGGATGGGTGACTTCAGATGTTTGATTTGGAAACTTCATTCTTCCTATTTTCTTTGTTTCACACTAACTGTAGTAAACTTCCTTTGCATTAAAGGTCTTACATACTAGTGTATGTTTTATTGCAGAATCTATTCAGAACAGGTAGGTTTGGGGGTTCTGAGTGCCCCTCTTCCTGCCTTTTGATTAGAAAATCAAAACCTCAAATTACTCAGTCCGTGGAGTATAGAGGCTTGTCTCAAGAGGACTCGGTGGAGTGGGCTATGTCTCAGCAGAGTTAGAACGAATGCCAGTGTCCCTAGCAAGCTTGTGTTTACCAAACATTTGAGCACCTTGGCTACGGTGCACAGGCAACTTCTAAGAGATAAACTTAGGTAACAATGAGAACAATCATTTTTGCAACTTTTTAAGAATCTAACTCCCGGAGCCACACTTTTTCTGCTTCAGTTACAAATCACGAAAATTGAGAGAGAAAAACTGAACCTCCGTAAACACCTAATGCTGTGTTGGCCTCAGCCACTACTTGACAGAGGAAAGCACTTAACTAGGGCTGGAAGCAGGGATAAGGGATCTTGGCCCTGTGTACCATGTTCCCAGAATCCCCTCCCTCCTCTGCCTCCTAAAATCTACCCAGTAGTTCCTGAAGGTCCATCGTCAGTATGTGATACAACCCGCTCATGGACTGCCTTGTGAATGTCTTCTATAAGGTCTCAAGGGCCATAGAAACCAAATATGGAGCTCTGTATTGTCACCCCAAAAAATAATCACTCTGTAATATAATCAGAAAAGCTTTTTATTTGAGAATAGGAATTGTTATTCAAGTCCATGACCAAGGGGTATTCCACCAGGGTCAGTGTATAAGGCAGTTTTAAAGGATCAAACAGGAAAATGATCTGAGCTGATCAGTTGTGGAACTTTTGGATTGGTTCATTTAAGTCCATTTTTCTATGACTGGTGGCTGCAGTGTGGGGTCTGCTGTGATAATCTGCTGATGGCTCCTGTTTCTTTGTTGTCACCGGTCACTTCCCATTTACCCGGATCTCAAAATGGTAGAGACAAGATGGAGTGCATGACTAAAAGCAAGTGCCACGCTATGGAGAAAGCCTGTAGATCTTCTCTACAGGGTAATGATATATGACTCTTCCTTGGATTCATTGGTGCCTAATAAACATCCTGAAAATAAACTTGAGGAGGTTCCATAGCATAAATCCAATAAAACAAATTGCTTCATACACCAGGGATGGACAACTTTAGCTCTCCAGCTCAGGTCTCCATGCCTCTTAATTAGCATTTGCATGTGTATTCATTTCACCACATTAGTAGAAGAGTTTGTAATGCAATATATTTGAATAAAGAGCTCTCTCTTCCTATCTGGTGAAATTAACTGTAAGACTGGGGTATCATGGGCTAGACTTGAAGGAAACAGACAGAAAATAAATTCCTACAGTTAGAATGGGGCTATATGTGTCCTTGTTACCTCACCTACAATTAATTCCTGCTGAATAACCCTCTATGCACAGAAAAAGAGGGCAAAGCTTTCTGCCAGTTTTGAGAGTCTGCTCTTGGAATCACAAGGTGTAGGCTTGAGTCAAGTATTTGGTCTTCTGAGCAAGTATGGGGACAGATTGTCACCAGTAAAGGGAGAATGCTGGAGTGATTTTGCCTGGGCAAAAAGGAGAACCAACATCAGAGGCACAGCATCGACTCACTGAAAGAAACAAACAGGTCTAGAAACGGAGAGAGTTAAGGAATTCAATGTCATTCAAGTTACACTGGCAGTTCTACATCTTGTGGGAAGGTGCTTACTGATTGAAGATTAGCCTGCAGCAAAAAGGAAGAATAAAAAGTGTGGAGGAACTGGTCAAACGAGATCAAGTGTTCTATGATTTGTTTTGCTGGGCAGTGACAGCTGAGGCTGGATGAAGCAGGTACCCAAGATTTGATCTACAATAGCAGAATAACACACCGTCCAATCAGGTGAGAACCAACCATGCTCGCCAAATACATTTGTGCATCCGATGTCTCTGAAAGGTCACAACTTCGGAACATGAATGAGACATAAAGGGTGAGATACAAAATGTATAACTAAGCAGAAACAGTTCAATTCTCTTGCCAAGCAGACGAGAAGACCAAGCTTACTGCAAAGCCAGGAGTACCTTTAGCTAAATTTCATTGTTTCCAGTCAACTAGCAGACTCCAAATAGCAAACTTTGCGAACCTTTGACTCTTCCTGCATGTAGTATGGCCCCAGGGATGCAAAATTCTACCACTTTTTTGGTGCCTTTAATATCTTTTCAGAGACCTGCTGGTACCGAAATTGAGAAAAAGCTGCAAGCTCCCTGCCTCTGATCTGTGGCTTTTTGAGATAAGCACTCTATTTCCTCTGTTCTTGAGTCTTGATTCTGTAGCCTTTCTGGAGGTTGACCCAGCAAACAGCAGTCAGGCTCACTAAAGCACGTGACCAGTCAGCAGGGACAGCCTGTTGAACAGCTGTGAGTCACCAGGCACAGATGGCACATCCACCGTTCTCCCCTTGCCCCCACCCTTCAGTAGCCTAACCAGAAGCCTCGACGCAGAGTAAACATATCTATACACACATTTTATCTACTGCAATGATTTTTGGCACTGGCTGCGCATTACTTTTATCTGGGGAGGCTTTTTGAAATGCCATGCCTGAACCCCACCCTGGACCAATTAAACAGCACATCTGAAGTCGGGGTACAGGCAACGATATTTGTTAAAAGAGTCCCAGTTTATCTTCATATGCACCCAAGCTGAGAACCACTGGTCTAATTTAAGGCCCCACTAATGATAAATCACATCCAAATTTCCAGTTGTTATTTTTTTTAAATGTTGAAATATACATGCATTCTGCAGTTGTGTTCATTTTTCATAGACAGATGTCAACAATCTTTGATAGAAGGAGCATAGTGTAGCATGAGCAGAAATGCCTGCCAACAGGAGGGTTGGTGGGATGTAGCACCAAGGAATGGGTGTGGCTTCAGGAAACTGAAAACTGGCTACTGACAATAATGGCTTAAAGAAATAGATGTCCACTCATCTCCAATAACCCAAATCTCCTGGAACCCAAGAGTTGGTTAGAGGCTCAACAAAACTAGAAGGGATCCAGTTTCCTCTCTCTCTCTGTTCCATAGATAAGGCTGCCAGATTGAACAACAAAAATAATAGATACCCAGTGAAACTTGAATTTCTGAAAAGCAACAAATAAATTTAGTACAAACATGTCCCATGCAAACATACTGACTGTTATAGAGAATCTGACTCCAAATTTGACTTTGACTACTGACAGCCATGTAGCCTTATTGCCCCCCTTTTCCATCTGTGTCACACCTCAGCAAACTGATAAGACAGCTGGTTGCACCCCCTTGAAAATAACTGGAAATTCAAACCAAACTCCAGCTGCTTCACCTCAGCCCCACCTCTCATGACCACAAACTCCAAGGTTCTCACCCCTCCCTGCTCTTGCAAACTATTTTGCATCAGTGGAGGAGTCTTTCCTGATGTTTCCAGAAGCCATCTTTATGCAAGTCACAAACCTTTCACACCCTCTTAGTAGGTGTATGAGACCAAGGTTCAACAGGGAAACAAATTAGGCAGGGCCATCCATTTTTTGGAGTGACCATAGCACTTACACTGAAAAATCATTTGTTTATCTGAAATTCAATTGAGTGGATTCTATTATTTTTCTGGCAACCCTTCCTGTTCAAGGAGGGGGCGCTGGTAATGTCAGTCAGTGAGTGATGAACTCCACCCACACCTCTGCACCTCTGACGTCTGACTGACAGCCTCCCATGAACCTGCCTTCCTGGAAACTAGGAGCAGAGCTGAGTGGCCATGTTGACCTGAACTGGAAGACAAGTGGATCCATTTTTTCCAACTTCACTGCTTGGAATAGATGGGACAAATCCAACTATCTCTAGAGACCATGGCAGCCGCCATCTTGACTTCATGGTAGATCATCCACCTTGGATATACATTTCCAATCTCAGGTCTCTCTTTCTCTCTCTTTGTGCCCTGCCTAGGCTTCCTGCCAGTATGTGCCTCAGACTCATACTCCTGCAGCTTTTCTGTTGGGCCTTGCCCACTCAGCTCTGTACTCTGCCTGTTTGGGTATTTGCCAACAAGGGGATGGGCAATTCTGGACTTTGATCAGGATTCTGTGTTTTGAAATCCTCCTCCTCCATTTCCCTCCTCTCCCCTCCCTTCCTTTATTTTCTTTCTCTTCTCTCCCTCCCCTCAAATCTTTGAGCACACTAGAGTGTGATTACTTTGCCTTTATACTCACAGGTGGCATGGACTCTTAGAATGGGCCACATGGGTTGTAAACTTTAACAGTCTGGGGTTCCTGAGCACCACTCAGTTTCACCCAGTATGGCGTCTTCACACCTGTTTCCTCAGAGTCACAGAGGGGCTGTACCTCCAGGTCTCAAATGTGTGTTCCAAGCAGAAAGAGGCCAAGAAATATTTCAACTAGTGAGTCTTGGGAAGGAAAGTTTCTTGTATACTATCATGTGGAACTCTCTTATGTGGTTACACCTGCTTCAAGAGAATCTAAAAAATTGAATATGTCAACCCTGCATAACAGAAAAGTTGAAGGGTGGTATTGGATTTTTTGGAAGATAAACCCACAGTGTCTCCTAGCAGGGTCTCTGTTGTTACATGTAATGGATATATTATTTTTGAACTGCCTTCGCTTATTCTTAAACCAGTTTCCTGTTTCTGAATCCTGTTAGCTTGCAGTGGTGTGATATCTTTAGGAATGAAAAATATGATCCAAGGAGCAGTACCTTTAACTTTAGCTGTGAGCTTAGCAGAAATGCAGAATCTAAGATGCCACCTCAAACCTACCAAAACCTGTGTTCCAACGAAGTCCCAGGTTACTGTATCTACATGAAAGCTGGCAAAGAGCTGTCCTAGAAGAACACACTGTCCTCATGTTTGGCTGTCATCAAAATTACACAGGGAGCTTTACAAAATATTCCTCCAGAAATCCTGGTTTGACTGGTTTTGGGGTGCAGCCTGGGCAGCAGGATTTTAAGAAATTCCCCAGATGATTCTAAGCAGCAGTGTCACATGAGAACCACTGACCTAGAAGAGCAGCTGTTAATCCTAAGAATCACTTAAGGTGCTTTGTTTTAAAACTACCAATACCTGGATTCCACTAGAGCAGTTGAGGCAAAAGAGGAGAGGATAAGAGGGTGAGACATGGGGAGTAGTATTTTTGGTAAGTTCTCAGATCATTCTAATGTGTAACAACTGTATCAGGAAGTGAAAGTGAAAAATTCATTCTCTGGCCCAGAGATTTGTGGGTAGGTGAGTAGTGTTAGATGTGCTGACAGTGACACCGACACAAGAGGGCTAGGTGGAGGGTACTGCCAAGGTGGGAGCTGGGGTTGCACCTATCCACATTTTAGACTCCTGGAGGGGGTTACCTTAGAAGCAGGCACTGCCTAAGTCCGGAAGGCAGCCAGAGCGAGAGAAACTGCAGCACAGCAGGGTGGAGTGGCAGAGAAGCAGGAGCACATCGCTGCAGATATTCTTCTTTCTGAGCTATTCTCAGTCTCCTGTGGTATGGACAGGACCCGGAAGTTTGCACACATGCTCAAAATGGAAGTTAGGAAGCAGCTGAGTTGAGAGCCAAAGGCACAACCATGACACCTGCCACCCAAGGTTAGGTGACCAGCAGTCTCTGACACTGCAGGGGCAGCTCAGGCCAAGGGGCAAATGGAAGCATGGCAGAGCCTAAGAGAGGCCTCAGAGTCAGTGAGAGCCAGTACTCCTCCGCTCTGACTATGTTAGCAGAGACCTGCGCATACCAGCCACCAGTTTGGTCTGCAAATGCTGCCGAAGGCAAGCAGCAACCAGGCTGATAGGAAGACCAGAGGTGTCACGGACACTGCTCCAATCCCAACAGGACTCCCCTTCACAACACGTGACCACCAGGAGGTCATCTGGCCAGGGATGACCAGTGACTGGCCTGAGTTGTTTGTGCCAAATCAGTAGTTACTTTGATTTCACCCCTGAATAAAGTCACCCCGTGGAACTCCCTGGTGACACTACAAAAATTTTAGCAGCCATTGCAGCACAGAGCTCGAGCCCCAGCCAGGGAGGGGACCCACATGGCGCAGCAGACCTCTCCTGTCTCTCCCACTGCTCCCCTCAGCAGTGTATTTCAGTCAATCTGCCTGTTCTGTTTCCCACTCTGTGAATCCTCTCACCCCCCGAACCCTGGCCTACACCCCAGGTCTTGCATGCACAAATAAATCTTAAAAAAAACGTAAAGCCACCCTATTAATTCTAACTCAGCTGCTAAGTTGGCACAAGCAAAGTGAGGGAAAGGCAACATCTGAGAAAATACTCACTTCACCAAAGGAAGGTATTTTCATTTTTGCACTGGACTAGTTACAAGATTAAGCTAAACTGAGTTTCCCCAGAACTATTCAGCCCATAGTGCCACATAAGAAAAATAGAATATACACAAATTGCTGCAGATTGTCTGCACGTCTGAAAGTGGTATAAGGAAATTCCTATCCTTGCAGTAGAAATAAGAATAATTGACTTCAGCTATTAAATGGTTAGCCTTCTACATGGATTTATATTTCTCTGTAGATTTAGTCGATTTTTTTTAATTAATCTGAATTCCACCTCTAACAATGTTTTTTTTTTCCTCTATCAGTGTAAATCGGGAAAGGGAGTTATAAAAAAAGAGTTAACATGGAGTCCTCCCAAGTCTGAGGAAAAAAAAAAAACAAGCCTGAATGAGGAGGCCATTGAGGCTCACACCCTAGGCACTTCCAAATGGCACCACATCTTGGGACATGAGACTAGTCCACAGTCAAGAAGAAATGAAACCACGCTGGCAAGAATGTCCAGGGTGGAAATCTGACCCATCACCATTTGACAAGCTTTCCACCAATCACAATTACAGGAACTGAAAGCCTCATTTGCATACAGCAGACCTAGCCCCTCCCTTCTTGCCTGTATGTAAGCACATTCCCCAGGGAGCTACACATACAGCTCAAGAGTTTTGTCCCCTGGATTTGAAGTCATGAAGCCCAGAATAAAGGTTTACTGCAAATTCAGGCTGTGACATTTGTATTGTAATACTCCACCTGCATAGTGAGAATTGTGACACCCAAGCTGTAGCAATTTCAATATTGCAGCCACAGAAGATATTAGAAATTGTGTGATCAAATTGTTTTGGAAAAGTAAGATATCTACCAAAATGAAACACTGATGCCTACCGAAGGTAATACACTACAGCCAGCAGGGAAAACTCCATCATTGTTTGGAAAAGCAATGATTGAGTCCAGAAACCCAAAAAGACTGGGCCCCTGTCTCTGGGAGATGAAGCTTCTGGATGATTTTTATTTCATTGGGTCAGTTCATGAATATTTTATAGTGTAATTCCATGTCAGACACTATTCCCTAGAGCTGGAATACAGCAGTATCTGAAAAATACCTGCATTCATAAATGTTATAGTGACAGGAGGAAAATAGACAATAAACCAAATAAACAGTAGAAATAAATGATTTCTTATAGTGCTAAGAACTATAGAGAAAACTGTACAGAAGAGGGAGATGGGGCCTCCCTGGTGGCGCAGTGAGTTGAGCGCCACACTGTGAAGCGAGTTCGATCCCCAGCCAGGGAGGGAACCCACATAGTGTGGCAGACCTCTCCTGTCTCCACTGCTCTCCTCGCCCACTGCTTTCAGTCGATCTACTTATTCTGCTCCCTGCTGTCTCTGACTCCTCTCACACCCCACACCTCTGGCTTGTACCCCAGCTTGTGTGCATAAATAAACAAATCTTAAAAAAACAAAAAAGAAGAGGGAGTTGAAGAATGACCAAAGTGGGGTTATGGTTTTTAATAGCATAGATAGAGGAAATCTCATTGGAGCATCAACCTTGAGGTGCGGAAACCAGGCTTATAGACAGTCAGCAGAAGGGCTCCCAGTAACAGGAACAGCATGTACAGAGGCCTTGAGGTGAAGGGGCATGCACAGAGCAGCAAGGAAGACAGACCAGCATGAGTAGGTGGGAGAGGAGCAGGGGAGAAGTGAGCGTGTGTATAGATACAGATAACACATTGCTCCAACCCAAGCAGATTCTTCCCCTGCATGTCTGCTTTTCCAGAGAACTTAATGTAGTGCAGTCCACCAAGCTTGCTGCCTCTTCCACTAAAGCAACGCATCTTCCTCCTTAAGGTCCTAATATATTGCTAGGAGTGTTTACAATTGTGAGAACGCTTAACCCAGTCACTTCAGAATATTAAAAGTGCTGGCGAAACTAATCCAGGTCAAATGACACTTAAACTGACAACACCCCCCACCACCACCACCACCTTACCAACCATTTTGAGCTAATTTGTACTAAAGAAGTAAAGATCATAGCTGAACAGCTCCAGTTTGTAATTAAAGAAGTTGACAAACAAGATGATTAACGGGCAGAAAGTAAGAAAGCAGCTAGAAGATAGAGGACCCTTGTGGATAGTTCCACTATCCACTATCTTTGCCCCTCCCCGCCCCACTGTCCCAAGAGCTCTCAGTTTCTATTTCCAAATAGTTGTAGGTAAATGGACTCCATTCCTGGCTTTTGTGGAAGCATATGACCAAGGCTTAAGCAACCACAGCACTCCACGCCCTACAAAGATTTGCTCAAGGAGGCATATGGATCTGATCAGCCAGAGAGAATATGAGGACTCTGGAAGAATGCTGGGAGGGAGATAGTCTCTTCTTTTGGATGGTACTGTGTGTCGAGGTGATGCATGAAGCTATAGCACCCACTTTTCATCTGCAGGAGGGAGAGAGAAGAATGAAGGGAAGAACAGGCATCAGGAAATGGAACAGGACTGTGAAGTGACAACAAGATGAATTTCTTCAGTCTTATGTGCCAATAATACCCTACCCCACCTTGGCACTGTGGCTACTTGGGGCTGAATAATTCTTTGTGGGAAGATATGCCGTACATTGGAGGATATTCAGCCACATCACTGGTTTTTAGCCACTAGATGCCAGTAACACTCCCCTACCAATGGTGACAGTCAAAAAGGCCAGTCTGTATTTGGTTTGAGGGAAGCTTCCTGTTTTGGAAGTGGAATAAAGCCATTATGGTCTGCAGAGATTTCATTCATCCATTTTGTCTCCCTTCAAACTAGCCAGGGGTGAAGACGCTGGAAAAGAAAAGAGACTGAGGTATTGGTATGGAACTGAACTCCACCCAGAAGAGCTGGAAGGGGTCAGCTGGTATCCAGCCCCTCTCTGCTGCCAAATACAGGGGCTTGACTTTTGAGACTTGACTTATCACCACCAGGGTCCCAACAAGTGGACAGAGGCTGGAGGAAAAAACAAGGATCAGCCTTAAGTGTGTCTGGAGGGTGGGGAATAAAATGACTCACTCTCAGGGTGAAAAAGACTTGACTAGATGTACAAATTTGAAATCAACACACAGCACTAACCAAAATTAAGTCCTCATGTTTTTCTTTGAAAACAGTGATAAGCTGCAGCTAATTAGTTGTGTAATACCCAACAGAGACCACGCAAATTTACATCTCTGACATAGGAGTGTGCTACAGACCATTTTGGAAATCCGGTGAAGTATTACACCCCTTCTCAGAAAAATATGTTTAGATGCATAAAATAAAATCACAAAGAATAAAGAATTTTTTGCTGGTTACATAAAAATGTAACCAACTATATTAAAAGACAGTTATCAAAATATTTTAGAAGCGTGCACTTTTAGTAATATATCTTTTTTTACTGAGTTCAGTGACAAGACCTGGTGGCAGTTCTAAAGCTCCCTGGCTTTGAAGTGGTGATGAATGCAAATTCAGTCAAGAAAGCTGAAACAACTCCTACATATATGAAAACAAGAATTCTCTGCATTATGACACAGTTCCAGAAACTGCAACTATAAGGTAGTTTTATTTATTTATTTTGCCTACTTTCAGAAGTGCAGGGAATGTTTCTAAAGTTAAAGTTTTCTAAAATTAAAGATGAGTTTTTTTCTTTTTCTTTCACTCAAGTTTTCATAAATTTCTTTTTAATCCCAGGTCAAGAAACTTTTTGTAATGATTCTCAGCCAAGTGAGTGAGAATCACTCCACCCTGTCACACCCACCCACTTCCCCGAGCACTTTTGGCAATATTTACAAAAGTTGAACATACATGTACTATTTGGTCCAATTCCATGCCTAGGCATATACTAACACAAATACAAATTTTTGCTAAAAGACATTAAAAATGTTCATAGCAGCACTGATTTTAATAGTTGGAGCAATACAAGTGTTCATCAAGAGTAGAATAAATAATCTGTGGTATATATATGGAGCACTATAGAGAAACAAGAATGAATTGAATGCAACTAAATACAACACAATAGGGTAAAATAAACATGTTAAGGGGGAAAGCATTAAAAAGCATATGCTACATAAGATTCCATCTATATTCAATAGAAAGTTCCAAAATAGTCCATAATAATCTTTGGTGATGGAAATCAGGATCTTTATTATTATGCTAATAGGTTAAACAGGGAATGAGAATAACTTCTGAAAATCTAGAATGTACGATTTTTCTCTGTGAGCTTGCCACACAAATATATTCACTTTGTGAAAACTAAGCTATATGCACACACATGATTTCTGTATTTCTCATTGTATGAGTAAAGGGTTAGCAGTGGCCTTGTACTCTTTTTTCCCAGACCTAGAGCTTCCTGCAGAGAATTTAGATTTACCTTTTCCCAGAACCTGTCCCTTGGATATGTTTCAAGGTAAGATAAATTTTGGGTGCTGGGTCCTGGGGTATACTATGAAATCTCCAACCTGTGGGAAGAATAATTGTGAGTTATAGGCTTATATGATTGGTGGGACACTAAGGCAGAGGCTCCTCTGCATAAAGAGGAACCCCAGGCACTATGGCCGTATCACCATGGCTGTATCACCATGGGCATCCACCGCTCGGGCAGGTGAGGCAGGAGCCTCCTCTATGTGCACACGAGAACTGATGATCTTTCATTAAGACTCAGGGCTGCATGTTCACTCTGTTTTGTATCTTTGTAAAATGCTAAGCAAACAGTGCTGGAGGAAATGCTTGTATCTTGGGAGCTTAAATGTTACCAATGTGATGGTGTACCATGTATTATACTTCAATAAAAAGTTGATACTAAAGAAAAAGTTACTGTGGCTACACTGGTCAAATGATTTATACTGATCATATCTTCTCCTTGGGTCTGAATTCCTTCCATTTTCTGCTTTACATTCCTTTGACTTCCTGTCCTCTTCTTAGGGCTCTTACCTACAACCAATCCCTAAACTTCCTGTTCATTTTTTATGCAAAGGTGCTTATTGCATAATCTCACCCCAAACTAGTAACCAGTCCACAGAAAGTTCATGTCAATAACTAATACTAAGATTGGATGCAAAACATAGTTCCTTCCCAGGAGAAGTTGTGTGACTACCTCTTATTATCTGTTGTCTTAGTTATTCCTGCTCCTAATTTGGTATCTCAAACTTTCCTGAAACATTAAAATAAAAGGAATAGAGCATGCCTAGCACCACCAATATATTCCTTCCAAGTGCCAGCTCCTGTCAGATGACTTCCAGTAGTAACTTGTCTCTGCAGTCTCTGCTGTGTACTCAGTCTCCCTGCACTGCATCACTTCAAGAGAGATAGCAGATGCTCTATGGTTATCCTAGCTTTGCAGTATATGGCTTTTTTGCCCCTTTTGGGGTCAAGAATGGGAACTTCTAAACTTAGTAAAGCCTGAGAAAGACACCTTGCTGTCTATATTGGTACTACATTATCTCCTATGTCATAACATGATCTCCCCTCCTTCAACTTTTGTTGTTTAATAGATATACATTTATCTTACAATGTTTGCTTTCCTTTCTCAGGTGTAGTCTCCATAGAGTTTCCACCAATTCATCCGTGCACCATCACCATATCTTGTGCTCTTCCCGTCCCAACATTGATCCCGATCCCTTCCTCTCCTCTGCAGAATATGCCTGATTTATAGTTCTGTTTATTTTTGTTTTGTTTTTTTGTTGTTATTTTTACCCTTGATCTCCTATATTCCATCTGTAAGTGAAACCATCCAGTATTTTTCTTTTTCCTTTTGACTTATTTCACTGAGCATAATCCTTTCACGCTATATCCTGTTTCTGTGAATGACATTAGCTTATCTTTTTTGATTGCTAAATAGTATTCCATCGTGTATATATACCATATCTTCTTTTTTTTTTTAATTTTTATTTATTTATGCATACAAGCACTGGGATACAGGCCAGAGTCACGGGAGGTGAGAGGATTCACCAGAGACAGAGTGGGGAGCAGAACAGGCAGATCAA
>JAGFMF010011678.1:610398-626049 GCA_019455555.1 Galemys pyrenaicus | reverse complement strand
GCCATGTGGGTCCCTCCCTGGCCGGCAGCAGGGATCGAACTCGTGCTGCAGTGGCTGCGGTTTGCTTCATTGTGTTGCTTAACCCACTGCGCCACCAGGGAGGCCCGTGTATATATACCATATCTTCTTGATCCAGTCATCTGTTCTCGGGAATTTGGGTTGATTCCAAGTCCTACCTAGTATAAGTAGTGCTGTGATAAACATAGGGGTGCATGTACTCCTTTGAATTAATGTTTTTGTGTCCTTTGGGTAGATCCCTAGGAGTGGAATTGCTGGGTCATATGGTAGCTCTATTTTTAGTAGACTGAGGAACCTCCATACAGCTTTCTATAGTGGTTGGACCAGTTTGCATTCCCACCAGCAGTGTAGGAGGGTTTTTTACCACATCCTCACCAACATTTGTAGTTGCTAACTTTTTTAACATGTGCCATTCTTACTGGTGTAAGGTGGTATCTCATTGTGGTTTTAATTTGCATTTCCCTGATTATGAAGGGAGTTGAAGTAGACTTTCACATGTTTTACTTGAACTAAGAAACCAGTAGTAGGTCATGAAGGGATGTGATAGCCTTGGAAGAGCTTGGCATCAAACAAATATTTCTAAGACCACCTCCTGAATTGTTAAAGTTGATGATTCTTGTGCCTCATGCTCCCATTTGCTCAATATTATGTATATTTCTTGAGTACTGTTGATATTCAAAGATATCATTCTTGAAATGAGAAAATATGATTTAAAAGTCAGAGCAACTGACACAAAGAACTTAGAGTCTAATGAGAATAATAGAACATCTTCCTCTACAGCCATGATGCAGGATGGAACAATATACAAACAATGGGTTCCTGTTGTTAAAACTATTAGTGTAATGGACTTGTAATGACACATGCTTTCTACAGCACCTTTCTTCTGATGGCAACTTCTGAAGCCCACAAAATGATAAAGATGTCTCCAATCATTCCTACAAATGGTGCCAGGAAAATGAATATTTCATTATTATTACTGGTTATTTCATCTTGAGTTAAAAACACTGGACTTAAGAAATAGTGGGGCTTGATATAACAATCAGCTATCTTGGATTTGTCTCCACTTGTCCTTGTGGAAAAAATAAAATCATCTTCTAGATAGGTAGGGGAGGTAATTTCCAAGCAAAATGAACCTTCTTAAATTGCCCAATTTCACATGTGCAAAGTATGAAACCTCAGAATTGAAATTCAGTTTCTGAATTACCTCTGACAATGGCTATTACTAGAGATAGAAATGTCATCAGGACCTGATCAAAGAACACTGCTGATTTCTTATCTCAGGGTTGAAATCAGAACACAAGGAACTGTCTCCAAAATAATCAGATATGTGTGCAAAAACAGCTTGTTAAATACCAGGGACAATTATAAAAGATCATTCCAGAATGCTCACATCCATGTGCTTTGTAAAGTCATATATTCTGTAAAAAATCAGTTTGGCTCAAAAACAGGAAATTCTGCAGGGAAAGCCTTAATTCCATGAGTTAGATTAGAAGTAGTTGTTTCCATCTTCTGTGCATGCATCGCTGAAATAAAGCATGTCACTGCTCTGTAGCAAAGAAATATCCTCACCTCTGTTTTAGGTGTCTGCAGGGACTCCCCAAGCTGTTCACCTAAGAGCAGCCATGATGAAGACAGTTGCAGAGCATTTTCCCCTTCTGCACATAGGAACCATGAAGAATATTGCAGAAAAAATAATAGTTTATTAGTCCCTCTCCAGCACACATGTAGAAAAATATAATTGTCAGAATATTCTTAAATTTTAAGAAGTTTAAAAAGTCTTTGATCTTTGCACTGTTTCTGGGAATATCTTCCAAGAAACATCTTCAGTCACCACCAGTGACCCCAACAGGGATCTCCTTTTGTGACAGTTTTGCAAGATGGCATTCCTTCTGGTCACCAGGTTTCTGCAATCTCTGTGAGTACCTGCAGCAGCTCAGCGAATGTCGGACGGCTTTTGGGTTTCTAAAAAAGAAAAGTGCAAGTGGTCAGCTGAGCTTAAGGACCACACACACACAGGCTCTGGAACCTCCTGGCAGGGACCTGGAACTAGGCTAATTGTCTACAAAGAGAAGAGAAAGCTATCTTGGCTGACACACAGGCCCTGAGCAGCAGTTGAGTGAGGCAAGAATGTGAAATGTCAGTGTGTGTGGAGACCACTGCAAAATAAAATGGCTAGAGCTGTAAACACTGGACACATATTTAATTAAAACTAAATAAATGTTTAACATCAGTTCTCAATTACACAAGACTTTTGAAGTCTTCAGTGCCAGGCCTGGCTACCAAATTGGATAGTACAGATAAAGTACTTTCCATCATCACAGAAAGTTCTACAGAAATACCCTAGAGATCTATTTGGATGGCATGATATATGTGAGGTAAAGACCTGGAATAGAGGGTACATCAATAGTCTCAAGTTCCCAAGTTCAACCCCAGTTTTTTACTACACCTGATCCCCTATAGAAAGAAGGGTTTCAGCCTGGGTGTAAAATTCAGGTTTGGGGCGAAACTGCAGGCATTCAGGCGATGCTGTCTTGTGGTTCAGTGTATAAAATCCCTGGCCACAGATCAAAGGATTAGGGCATTTCTTCTACTTCATTATGAGTTGTCAGTTGTTTGGGCTCCATGAGGAAGAAGGGAAGACTCTGTTGGCTCCTTTGAAATCCACAGGAAATTGAATTACTCATGGTAGCCATACTGTCACAAAGCTCCCTGGCAGCAGGGTTAGTGGGAGACACCGTCCTCAGTGGCATAGAAACAGAAGGCATCAAAAGAGGACAGAGTAGAAGAACATGTGAGAACATGGAAGAGTTCCTTGAGTTTCCAAGAAGAAATGGTGGAGTTTTTTGAGGGCGCTGCAGATGGTAGAGTCAATGAAGCCTGTAGTTTGATGCCAATGTCATCACATTTGAATCCAGAGATGCTTAAGTATTGGGGGCTTTTAGGTTATGTTATAAAGTTGTAGGCAAAATCAACTTTTGCAAACAGATAAATCACATAACCAAAGCATTGATTTTAATCAGTGTTCTAACTCCAATTTGAGACTGATGTTATAAACTTGATCATCCAGATAGCATTCTATTTCCTCCCTTCTCTCTTTTCTCCATAGACATAACAAGCCTCATATTACATTGTAAGCACATATACTTTTCTATTGTTTCATATATTATATATATTCCTGAGATATTTACATCTTGCAAAGGTTCTCTTAGAACAGTTATTATTAATAGGTCACTTCACATTTTTCTCTTTTCAGGTTCCTCGCAGAACATTTAATCATATCTAAAGTATTTTCATGTATTGGAACTATTTATAAAATTAATACTTTGGAATGTGCACAACCACATCACTCTTGAAATACTGAATTTTCTAGTGTTTGTAGATTGGGACTCAAGTGATTTCTTTTGAGCCAGAGTAACCTCCCCAATGACTTGTGAGTTTTGGCAGGGCTAAAACTGTCAAATGGAAGTAAAGGGGCAGTGAAAAGTCACAGGGAATTTGTTATGAAGTTATGGAGTGTTGAGTCAGTGCCAAGAAAAGACAGAGGTAGACATAAAGCCCTCTGACTTTCTTTTTAAGCTTGGCATTTCAAGAAAAAGTGAGACAAGGATCCAGAGAAATCAGTCCCTGAGTAAAGCGTTGCTGGCACACTTTCTGCCATCATTCCCATTCTGACTTAATCGCTCTGTCAGGGTACTTGAGAACCCAAGAGAAGGGAAATCCTTTACTTTTAAATATAGAAAAGCAAGACAAGTTAGAATGAAGTAAAAAAAACAAAAAAAAACACCATCCTTCTCTTTCGGCATGGAAGTTTAGCAAATCTGATTCTGCCCATCATTTCCAACGCTCAGTTCCTAAGGGGAGTAAAATGTCTCATTGCTGACACTTTAGGAAAATCAAGAGTTTCTGCAAAAGCCAATCTCAGAAAGATAATTCTTGGAAAATACACTGAACTCCTCAGCAGAAAGGCCATTGCTACACACAAGGGGATTAATTACTTTATAATGGAAGTTTCAGACTGAAGTAATTCTTGTGACTGTCAGGGGCCATTACAGAGAAACAGACAACTTTCTTGCCACGCTAGTGTCCTGGGATAATGTTTGTGATAATCAAGTCTGCACTCTGATGCTGGGACTGTCAACGTGCACAGGAAAAGGAGGGACTCACCTCATGCCAGCAGCCGTACATGATTTTGTAGATGGGCAATGGTGCCAGGCGAGGGTGGTACAACCTGAAACCTTTAGAAATGGCTTCAACAACTTCCGAATTTGATTTATTTTCAAAAGGCATTTTTCCTTCTGTAAAAATTTCCCACATCAAAACTCCTGCAAATAAAGTACATGAAAACAAGAAATTGGAGAGGAATGGTTATCTTGGAGGTGAAAGCAGTATTTCAAACTACAAAGCATTATTTTCCTCCTCCATCCTTTGCATTATAATCAGCCAGAATAAAAACAGTTCTAAGAAGCAGATCTTTTCAACAGGCTGGCAGTATAAAAAAAATTCGAAGTAAAAACAGTATCTTTCCTTTTCCAGTAGTCTTGATAGCCTCCCTATTGGAAGAAAATACTTGGCAGCATCTTCATTTCTAAGTACTGCTGCTGTCCCCACACCCTGCAATCAATGAACCCTTCTATGCCATTCCATAGAAAATGGCAGAAGTGTGAGCCTGTGCTTCCTGCTAAGGCCAAGCATCTACTAGTCAGCAGATGGCATGTGTGCCCCTCCTCCCACTGGCAGATTAGACGGCTTGTAGAGCTCCCTGTTATCCTGCAGGGTTCTGCCCATCAGTAGGTATTCGATAATCATTGATTGGTGAAACTCCTCCAAAGTCTCCAATTTGTGTTAATATATTTATTTACTTTATGAAGATGTATTCAGTGTGGATTAGAGGCCTGATCTGTGCTAGAGTCAATACTGTTGGGCATAAGTCCATGTGCTTAAAAGATCGCTGCCCAGTGGGGAAAAGAGTTAAGTAGCCAGTAAAACTTAAGGCGTCCTTAGTGTTCTACAACCACTTGATGAGTTGTTTGTGTTGGCCTCATGATTTAACTGTTTTCCATGGAGAGTTATGAGATAAAAAATACAGTCTTAGCCTTACTACAGACAAGAAAATGGACACTCCTCTGAGTGCCTAGATGTTTCTTCAAACCCCATAAATGATTCAGAAGTTCTGGGAGAGACTAGACAGCTTCTCTATTTATCTAGATTATTCCACTGCTTGAAAATCAACTCAAAAAACAAGCCATCATACATGAGTCTAAGGGTCTCTTTCCCAGTGAAAACCATTAATTAATTCAAATATCAATAGAGAAATCCCAAGAAGGTTATGTCTAAATTCAACAAAATGTGAGAGTAATGGAACAGATGAGGTAGTGCCCCTTAGTAATTTTAGACAGTGAAGTGTGTTAATAACAAAAAATTCAAAGATGCCAGATCAGTTTCCTTGCCATGTCCTGTAGTATGGGAAAGTTGACTGAGCTTGTTTTCCAGATCCACAGACTCTTCGTTGTGGTTTTACAACAAGTGTTTGATGGGAAAGGAAAGGACCCATGAGGCAATTTATAAGAGAAGGTCCACAACACCAGCTGCCAAAGTCAGCTTGGAAGTGTTCACAACACTTGAAACAGGAGTCTGATTATAAGACTTGGAAAATGCTATACCACAGGAAGAAATCCATGTTAAAGAAATTATGGGTCTATTTCATTAAGTCAAGTCCCATGAAATGAACATCAAAGTCACTCACCAAATGACCAGACATCAGATTTGCTGCTGAACTTGTTGAAATGGAAAACTTCAGGAGGGGACCACTTGATTGGAAATTTGGCTCCAGAAGAACTTATGTATTCATCATCCAGAACATACCTAAGGTTGTTTTTTCAAAGGACGTTGTGTTACTTCCAATTCTGTTCATTTCAAACCCCTTTCGTTCACTCTGAGTTCTAAAAGATACAGTATTCTACAACCAAGGTGTACGTATACTTTTGTACATTCTCTGTATACATTCTCCTCTTGTTTTTAAAATGAGAAAGTATTCCTGATAGTGTTTTCTTCTCAAACCAAGCCTCAGAGTGTGTGTTCAGAGTAATATAGGGTCCAGAAAAACATAGCATTTCTTCAGTCCAAAACATACCTCACTGAATACCTTAGTAATTATAAGTATTTAATTCTGCAAAGAAGCGTGCTAAATGTTCTAACAACCAAGGTTATAAGAAATAAATAATAAAAGATAAATATATGAAAAAGAGTAAACTCAAGTTGAATGTCTCATTTTCTTTTTCTTAAGATTGATCTATTTATGCATACAAGAACTGGGGTACAGGCCAGAGAGGTGTGGGGGCAGTGAGAGGATTCACCAGAGACAGAGTAGGGAGCAGAACAGGCAGAACAGACCAAAATACAGTGCTGAGGGGAGCAGTGGACGTGGCAGGAGAGGTCTGCTGCACCATGTGGGTCACCCCTGGCTGGCGGCAGGGATCGAACTCGTGCTACAGTGGCTGCAGTTTGCCTCATAGTGCGGTGCTTAACCCACTGCGCCACCAGGGAGGCCCTGAATGTCTCATTTTCTTTATACATATTTTTTTATCAGACAAAGACTTAGGAGGGAATAAATATATCTGAATATCATATATTTGATATAAAAAAATCTCTAATGCATGAGAATGACTCTCTATAGAAAGATATAATAGAGATGTTCTTTATAGGAGAATAATTACCATCCCCTTTAAAAAAAATAACAACAAAAAATTTAACTTTCTGCTTTGGAGAACCGTATACAGCAATGTCCAAGTATGGTCATCTATAGGAAGATAATAACTAACTTGTGCTCTGTTGCCCCTTGAGTATATAGTAAAGAATTCTTATTTTTGAATTATTTATTGATACCTCTCTGCCCTTCATTTTTTCTTTCCCACCTTCAGTAGTAGAGTTAAAGTCAGCTCTCACATTTGATGATAGAATATATGATGATGACAGAAAAATGAGAGCTGAGTAAATTGTTCTTTCTGAAATATAAGAATAACAGGAAAACTGTTTTCTTAATGTTATACATAGGATGAGTAGGATGAGAAATTCTTTTTAATTTTAAGGGATTCTATAGAAGAACAGCCCACATTGTCAGTTTTCCTCATAGTTAAAAATGGGTGCATGTCCTAAAATTGAAGGTGCTCAGCACCTTGAGAAAAGGCAGAGCCATTAACATTTCAGTCTGTAAATAAGAGACTCCCTTTTATGAATGAACAAAACAATATAGCGTGTACCTTGTCATTCCAAAGTCTGAAATTTTCACTATACTTGTAGAGCTGACCAAACAATTCCTTGCTGCCTATAGAAAGAAGAAAAGAACTCAAGTTTAAATACAAGATTTTTTTAAAAGGGTTTCAGCTCTCCTTAGTCTTCATTTATTTGTGCCTCTGCACTGCTTCCTCTATAGGCAAACATGTTATTTTTATGATGATACCTGTCACTGTTAGGGATGATTCAATATAGTTCCCCTTGCATAATTAATTTTAGTGACTTTACAGAGAAATAAAAGAACATGAAAGAAATTTTAACACTTAAATTTTGTGTTTATATTAGTTTTATTTTTAATAAAAAATACTGTTTATAACTTCATACCTTGATATGTGTACATACTTCATAAAATTTTTACTTGTTCTCAAAAAGTATCCTTGAAAAATAAAATCTAAGCAAATCTAAGATAAATAGAAACTATGAACCTTGGCATAAAAATAATGTGAATTTTTTTTTCCAGAATAACACATCCATAAAGCCAGCTTCCTACATCCTGTCTACCTGCATTCGTGCGTGCAAGTATAAATGGTCATTTTCAATAATAGCTGAAATAGTGAAAAACTAAAGTGTTCGCAATTCAAGAAGTTGGGATGATTCATCTAGTAGCTCTCCACTGAGATGAAGAAAAGAAAGTTTAACTGCCCAGTTTAACATTTTAGCAGATGTTTAAGAATAGAAAATCTAAAAATATCTTGTCAATTAATTTGAATAGACTGAAAACCTGACAGTAACCATGTTACAATAATTTGCATTCTGATTCCATTTTCTTAAATTGCAAATTTTTATGCTTACTGCCTTAATTATCATTTGTTTAATTCTATCTAAAATTTCACCATGTAACACTATATCTGCTCTGAAGGTTATTTTAAAAGGAGCAGGAACTTTGTTTTTTCTCATTCACATATGTAAATTATCCAGGACAAGCAAATTTCTTTAAGAAGCAGGTGGTTTTTAATGATCTATTAACTAATTCTTGGCTATAAATTTTATAACCCAAATACTTTTAAGTTAATTTTTAAAATGAACTTTCAGGGATGAATTGAAGTATGAGGAGGTCAAAAAATCAAATGTTAACTGCAATAAACTGAAATTCTTCCTGTTTTTACTGCTAATGTAACAGGGAATTTCCAAGAGCTACTCTCATTATTACATTCAATTAACTCAATGTAGCATTTATAATTTTCACATACGTAGAAATTTTATTCAAATAAAGTTATATTACTTACCTTTCACGTCCTTCCCTCCCCACCAAGTATGTATTTTTTAATTTATCTTATTAAATATAAATGACAAATAAAGGATAGTCATTACATACAATTGCAAGAAAAAGTTAAGAAATTGTATTTTAAAACCTACATTTTATTTGAATGTAACTATTATCATTTACAATGATAATTTCATGTCTTAAATGGACACATCGAACTTAATATAGGACTAGGTAAAGCAGAAGCAATCTATTTGATGCTAAACAATTCATTCTCAGTTACCTTAGTCAAGAAAATTGTTGAATGGGCTATTTAGCATATGTAAGTCAATGGTTTGATAGAATTTTTCTCCTTTCTGCTGATCTGTGCTGAGAAACTTGTACTCAATTAATCCAGACACAAAAGCTAGAAAAGTGAAATGGTGAGCCAGTGGGTGTCTACTGGCAAGATGTTGACGAGAGCCAACAATGATCTCAACACCAAACCACAAGGCCAGTCTTGATAGGGAAAATACTCATTGTCAGCTGATACATTTTAAGTGGCATGTAGGTGGATAAAACAGAGCACAGAAAAAAAGAGATGAAGGGGAAAAGCAAAAACAAGAATATCTGTGAGAAACAACTAGAGAAAAAAGAATGAACAGAACTGTGACCCAACCCAGTTTTGAATTCTGATCTTTCTCAGTAAGTACAAGCTCACAGAGACTAGAAACGGGAGCTAGAGGTGGGAATGATGCCATGCAGAGGGAGGGAAGGAGGAAAACAAAGAAGAGAAGGGCCCATGTTTGGAGAAGGACTGTGTGTGCTGTGGTAGTGTGTGTGGTGTGATAATAAATATCCGAAGAGGTATGAACCTATCCCCCAAGTCATATACAGTACTGTGAATGAACATTACCTCAGTAAAAAACACTTAAAAAAAATCTACTCAATAGCTGCTATGCATTAGATACTGGAATGTGCCAAGAGTTGCATTTAAAACAATGGTGTAACTGCAGTAGCAACAGTCACCATTGCCAAGCTCATTAGGTGCCAGGCACTATTTCAGATGTACCTGAAACATTATATAATCCCCCCAACAATCCCATAAGAGAGGGTGCTATAATTAATAGCACTTCTATTTAACTAGTTTGATCACACAAGTAGGAAAGAGGTGAGATTTCTCTTTGGAGTTAATCTTTGGATTCAGAAACATGGAAGGAATAATATGAATATCACAGACTATTATGGAGTAAATAGAAAATACTTTTTCAAGGAGAGCAGAGCTATTCACATCTAGTGCAAGATGAACTTCAATTTGTGTGTGTGCAGGACTCTTCTGAACAACACAGCACAGATGGATTTAGCATTTCTAGTCCTCCTCAATGTTAGTGATGCTTTTTGGGACAGTGTCAAAACCAAGCTACCTCCACTTGGGGGCAGTTTTACTCAAGGGTAAGAACACCTAGGGCTCGTTCTTTACTGTCTTATCGTCAATGCTTGGCATATATTAGGCACTCAATACATACTTGATTATTAGTTAAAAGAAATAAAGGTGGAAGGAAGGGTAGATAAAGGAGAAGGAAAAGAGGAAGAAAAGTAAATTAGTTGTAGTTAGTTGATTACTATGGTAGTTAATTAGCTCTAGGCACATTTATAATAAAATCTTGACTACAACATCATTGGACAATTAAAAGTAAAGTTACACTTCACAAGAAATTACATTAATGGTAAAATATTTAAAAATTAATGCAAAGGCTACACTATTCAAAGTATTGAAAGCCCTATGTTGTCATGTATAATACTTAATCAGAAAATTTACACCATACTTACTAAATCCCTATGAATAAAGCAGTTTCTCTCCAAATACTCCATTCCTTCACATATATCCTGGCACATGCTCAACAGCGTTTCCTTCCCAAGCTTTCCTTTTCTCTGTCTGAGGTAGTCAAGCAGGCAGCCATTTTCCATATACTCTGTCACAATGTAAAGCGGCTTCCGCTGTATACATACTCCATACAGCTGAACTAGCCTTGAATGAGATAATTGCCTGTTGGAAAACACAAAAAATACATACACCCATGAGCACAACAGCTTTCGTATTTTGGAGTTTTGTCCTCAACTGATACTTACCATCTCTATATAATTTTCACCATCAAGATACGATCAAAATTAACCCAACCACAGAGAAAGTGGAGGCAGTTTCCTTTCCACTTTATGCACCAAGAATGGGGGGGTGAAGAGTTCAAGCAGTACTTCCTAAATCGTAGAAACAGAACATGACAGCTTCTCTGTGCTATTTTTCTCCTTTCCATTTTGTAAGCCCCTTATTTCCTCATTAATTCTCCCCCTTGCTCAACAGATTTCCTGTTCCTTGATTTTCTGCCTTCCTCACTGCAGCTGCTCAGACAAAAAATTCCTGGACATTCAAGAGGGAAGAAAAAGTGATTGGTGTATATTTTAAGAGAAAATCAAATTCTAAAGAATAAAATCATTAAAATTATTTTTTTAGGTAAAGGTGGAGACTGAAGAACATTTACCAACATGAAACCCTGATCTGAATTAATAAGCACACACATGTCCTTGACAATTGCCTGTTAAAAGCAATATAACTTTTTAATCATATAAACCTAATTTCTGTGGATATAGCATTCATTCTCTCAAGACCCAATTTGAATATGAAAAATATTTAAATCAATGTTTTTAATTTGCGAAGATATATAGTAAGCCAATTCTCTGTTAGTCAGAGTACTCTTTTCATTCATAAAATAAAATAAAATAAAATCGATGACTGAAATTATTTACCTTAAAACAATATCTACGAGTAGTTAACTGGTGCATTATCATATAGCTACCATGAGAAAACTCTTTAGTGAGTGAGAGACATTTAGAGACACTAAATATGATTTTTTTTAATTTGTAGGTATATATATATATTTCATCTAATTTGCCTTTCAAATTGATAAAGTGCACATAGAGTTAAAAGATGCAGCTTACACTGATGCATAATAATGGCAGGAAATCAATTATTGAAATGGAGTACTAATTTGTCATAAAAAAAACCTCACCAAGTTCATGCCCACATGTAAGTATCTGAGACCTGAAACATAACTCTGCATTTGCTCAGCAAGATCGTTGGCAAAAATCTATCAGAAAAAAAAAAAATGAAATAAAGAGTCCCTATTAGAAATAAGGCAAAATAAATAGGTTAACCCTCATGTGTGTGATTCAGACAAATATAAGGTGGAAAGCGGCAAATAGAAGAAGTACATGTATTCTTGTTCGCTGTAACTTAGTACTGATTAATACACATTTTTACTCATTTTAGAAAAAAAATATATGACTCATTATATGGAAAATATGTCAGGTATATTAAAATTTGTGGCTTAAATATTTTCAGATTCTGCAGGCTTCTTGTCTTCTCTTCTGATTATTATCTTTTCCAAAGTGGTTACATCATGTTTCAGGTTTAAATGTCATTTCAGATGCCCACCATGTAATCAATCACCTGACCACATGGTCCCATTTGGGTATCTAAGTAAACGGTAAAACAAATATTTTTAAAATGGTAATTTGAATTGTGTCAATTATTGGCTGTCTTGGTCCAGCTCAAGTCAGATGTAAGCCACAGCCATGGTTTCTTTTTTTTTTTTTAAGATTTATTTATTTATGCATACAAGCACTGGGGTACAGGCCAGAAGTGTGGGGGGTGAGAGGATTCACCACAGAGAGCGGGAGCAGAACAGGCAGATCAACGGAAGTACACTGCTGAGGGGAGCAGCGGGCACAGCAGGAGAGGTCTGCTGCACCATGTGGGTCCCCTCCCTGGCAGGCAGCAGAGATCGAACTCGTGCTGCAGTGGCTGCGGTCTGCTTCATAGTGTGTTGCTTAACCCACTGCACCACCGGGGAGGCCCTGCAGCCATGGTTTCAACTCAGTGAAAATGCTGACCTGAGAAATCACAGAATTTATGAGCAGCATCCTATAGGCTACAAAGAGTCACAACACTCAGAATTCTTAAATTCTCTGAAAGCAAATGCTTTGTATTACCATTTAGACAACATCAACATTTTTGTTTCCAGGAAAAGGGGTGGGGGGAGAAGTACACTTACTAAGCACCTATTAATGAGTTGAAAAAGAACACGATGTACTTGCATAAATTATCTCATTTAATTCACTCACTGATCCACTGAGATAGGTATTGTTATTGCCATTTTAAAGGTGAGGAAATTGAGGTTTGGAAAGGCAAAGCAACTCACCCAGGTCACGAAGAGGTCATATAATTTTCCCAGGGCCTACAACTAGCACGCAAAGAGTTGTGACATTAATTCAGGTGTGGTTGACTTCAAAATCCATGTTCTTTCCATGACACCAAGATGTTGCCCAACAGTTATCTGATATTGTTTATACTTACATCATCACTTTAGCCTCTTCAATGAAGTCGTCTTCAGACATGGAGCCTTCATTGATGGCCTTGATAGCTACCCGGATGTGTGTTCGCCATTCACCCAAGTGGACTACTCCAAACTGACCACTTCCAATTTCCCTTAAGAAAGTCAACTCAGATGGATCTATCTCCCACTTTTCTGAAAAAGTAAAACATGCATGTTACAAGTAGGGAAAAGCATGTTAAAACTTTAGAGCTAGAAAAGATTTTGGAATTATCTAGACCTATTATGTTCTTCTATAGAGAAAATTAAAAAAATTGATAAATGAGTAAAGGAGACCTGAGTATTTTTTTAAGTTTTTTAATGGCTTCTTTTCTTTTTTTTATTTTTTAATATAATTTTTTTAAATTTACATATATTTGACATCAATTGTAATCCCCATGTATTCCCCATCACCATATCACCAGTGCACCATCACCTCAGTCCCCCGTGCTCCCGTCTGCCCTCCACCCTTCCCCTCTTCCCTCCCCACCAAGTGTCCCTAGTTTGAGACCTGAGTATTTTTAAGACTTTTATTGTGTGGACTGCGGTGGTGAACTCAGTCCTTGGCGTTGGGTGTGGCGTGTGCACACCCTACAGAGGTGTGACCCTGTCCCTCTGAATCATATACAATGTTCTAAACCTCTGTCACCTCAATAAAAAAAAAGTTTAATTAAAAAAATTCTTCCAAATTAAAAAATAAATACATTTTCATTGTGACTTAAACAGAATTCAAGTTTAGAAATGTGAGCTTTATTTGCTTGGAGACTTACAGAAATGAAAACATACTTTCTTTTTCAAGAGAGACCCCAAATAAAACATATTTCTGTGCATTTCTAACTTCAGACTAGATCGGGACTATTCATGTCCACTGCTTGTTTTTGCCCTAGTAAGTAAACTCATGAGCTGGGTATGATTTGGCTTCCCCCCCCCCCATTTCAGTTCTCTCTGGTGTTCCTTTGTTCATCCTACCGCCAGAGGGTTCTTTGCCTTGGTGTCTATCCGGTAAGGAAAAATCTAATCAATTCATCTAATAAATAGTCGAGGACACTAAACCACATGTATCTAAGCATTTGAAGTAAAATATGCATTACTGGGTCCTTCTCATTCCACAGCAAAAAAAAAATAAAAATAAAAATAAAAAAGAACTGTTTTTAAAATAACTCTTGAAAATTGAATGTGAAGCTTATTAGCATCTCTTTTTATATAGCAATACTACCATCTGGTGGAACTTTAGAATAATGCATTTAAGAGTTTTAAAGTTTAAATTGACCTTATGAGATGCTATATTTAAACATCTTGAAAAAGTAATTTAAATTTTGAAAAGAAACATAACTACATATACATCTCAGAAATGTTAAGAATTTAAAAAGCATATCAGGAACTTGTAGTAGATCCTTTAGTAGGTATTTTACTTGAGTATTTTTGCATACTTTACCATAGCTAAAACCAGCTGTGGCTGGCAAACAACAGCCCGTCAACCCAACTGGGTAGCGCAGACGGGTCATGAGACCTAGGGGAAAAAAAGAAATAGCATTTCTAGACCAGTTACTAATGAAAAAGAAAGCACCAAATATACTAGATTAATAACATTCTTTAATAAGTACATTTGCTTGCTAAGTTTTCCAATTTGGAACACATTCTTCACAAATAATATATGTTCACGGAATAAAAAAGAGTACAAGAAAATATAAAGATGAAATAAAGATTCTTCACGAAATCTTAACACCCAGGGATGCATTGTTATCATTTTGGTGACAATCTTAGCAAAAGTCTCTAAGTGCATATTTAAAAGGACATACACATCCAACGCATTTGTGTTTTCCTATTAGCTGTTTACACTCAACATGTCAGTAGCTATAAATAGACCTTAAAGTTACTTCCAAGATTTCACTATATAAAATATGTTTTTGAATATATACTTGGGCATACCTCTCAAATTCTAGTAAGTTCCTTAGAATACATTCCCTAAAATGTGCTTTCTTGATCAAAGGAAATCTAGAAAGGTGGAACTAATTCATTTGTCAGCAATAATGCTTAAATGTGCTTATTTCAAGTGCTCTACCCTTGAGAGTAGCTGATTTCAAACAAACAAACAAACAAAACAATACAGCATGGTACAGTAAATGAGACTTCCTTTGATTGGATTAACATGTAATATTTTATGTTTGAGTTCAGTTTAACTCAACAAGAATCATTATTTATTTCTTTGACTAATATTTATTGAATGTCTGGTATGTTCCATGCACTATCTAGACATTAGAAGATACTGCTAACGTGGCAATGGTTCCTGCTCTCCAGGAGCTTACATTCCAGTTGGGGAAAGAGAACATGTAAGCATATGCACATTTCAAAAAAAAAAAAGGCAGGTGATGAGGAAGGCAAAATTTAATATATAAAATATAATTTCTTTAGAATGGTGGTAAAGGTAAGAGTTTCCTTTTATCATTGAAGTTTAGGACCTATGAGGTTGAAACGATCTCTGTCTACCAGGGAGAGTAACAGCAAAGAGAAATTTTGGAACTGGATTGAAGATGGTTCCCTGCGGAACACCATTGTTTAAGGAGTAGGTAGGTAAGATCCATTAGGAATGATTTGAATTAAAAAGGACGAAGCCCACTCCTAGGAATATATCCCAAAGACACAAATACAGTGATTCAAAAGAATACCTGCACCCCTATGTTTATAGCAGCACTCTTTACAATAGGTAAGACCTGGAAACAACCTAAATGCCCA
>JAGFMF010011678.1:582390-609993 GCA_019455555.1 Galemys pyrenaicus | reverse complement strand
GCGGGGGACTGAGGTGGTGGTGCACTGGTGAGATGGTGATGGGGAATACATGGGGATTACAATTAATGGCAAGTATATGTAAATTTTAAAATATTTTAAGAAAAAATAAAATAGAAAAAAAATAAAATAGAAAAAAAAATAAAATAGAAAAAAAAATAAAATAGAAAAAAAAATAAAATAGAAAAAAAATAAAATAGAAAAAAAATAAAATAGAAAAAAAAATAAAATAGAAAAAAATAAAATAGAAAAAAAATAAAATAGAAAAAAAATAAAATAGAAAAAAAAATAAAATAGAAAAAAAATAAAATAGAAAAAAAATAAAATAGAAAAAAAAAAAAGGACGAAGAATGGGTAGTGTTATGACAATTAAGGAACAGGGATCTTCAAAGAGTGACACTGCCAAATGCAGCAGCAGGGACTTAAAAATATGAGGACTTCAAAACATTCCATGCACGTCGATGGTAAACACAGGGTAGTGGAGGCAGAAGGCAAATCATGGATTTTCAAAAAGCAATAAAAATGAGCAAGTGGAGATACGAATTTGGATACATTTTTCCAAAGTGTGATTAAAAGAACATTGTCTAGAGACTTTTCTGCTGGCGCAATGGGTTAAGCACCACACCATGAAGCAGACCGCAGCCACTGCAGCAGTTCGACACCCGCAGCCCTTCGACACCTGCAGCTGGCCAGGGAGGTGACCCACGTGGTACAGCAGACCTCTCCTGCCTCGCCTGCGGCTCCCCTCAGCAGTGTATTTGGGGCAATCTGTCCGTTCTTTTCCCCACTCTGTCTCTGGTGAATCCTCTCATCTCCTGCGACACTGGCCTGTACCCCAGCTCTTGTATGCATAAATAATAAATCTTTAAAAAAAAAAAGAACAGTGTCTAAAGGAAGAAAAGACCAGTGAGGGGCCGCCCTGTTGGCCCAGTGGGTTAAGCAATGCACTATGACGCAAACTGCAACCACTGCAGCACGAGTTTGATCCCAGCCGCTGCTGGGGAAGTGACCCACATGGCGCTGCAGACCTCTCCTACCTCACCCACTGCTGCCCTAGGCAGTGTGTTTCAGTCAGTCTGCCTGTTCTGCTCTCCACTCTGGTGAATCCTCTCACCTCCCGCGACTGGCCTGTACCCCAGCTCTTGTATGCATAAATAAATAAATCTTTAAAAAAAAAATAATTTCCTTAAGACCTTAAAACTTTCCTCTAACTCCAAAGTTTTTATTTGTCAAATATTTTTATTCAGTGAACTCTTTTTACTTAGTGAATTAATTTGGTGGATTGTCATGAGCTAAGTTGACCAGTCATCAAAAAGTCAACAGGATCACTGACAGACACTTCTAAAACAGAATCCTCCAAAATATTCTCCAGTTATATGATATGCCTTTTGGAGGAGACTCTTGCGCCAGTGGTTCAATGGCTCCGAAAGTTTCAAAGGGTTCTGTGAGTTCAAATCTCAGCCAAAAGAGATTCTTATCTAGTGTTCTACCGTAAGTAAGTTGTCTCACTGATACCTGTTTCCTCATATGTAAGATGGAGATATCAGCTGCATGACCTCATAAGGTTGCTCTGGAGATTAGATAAATAAATAAACATGAATAGCACTAAGAACAGGGTCTGGCTCAAAGGGATTTCAATATATATCAACTGGGGTCTCATGCCTTTTCTCTTGCCATCCTTTTCTGTGTTGTATTTCTTTACTATTTATTTTCTCTCTAATAAACAGCAAGACACAGTTACAAATTTTCAATCTATTTTTCTTTTTTATTGTTTGATTCAGTTTCTTATTTTAAAAGTTATCTGTATGCTACTTTACACATTGTAATATTTGAATATACTATAGTAAAATAGAAATCAAACCCTATAGCAGTCTGTGAAATAGAAAATAAAGTTTTCCTTACCCACAGCCTCATTCCCCAGAGGTAAACACTAACAGACAGTAGTTGCTATAATGTTGTCAATTTAAAAAACATTACCTAAACTTAACAGTTTTGCTTTGTATACTGATATGTGTGAATGTGTTCACTTATTTTTCAAAAGTGAGACTATAAGTGCTTTTTTTTCTTTTAACTAAAAAACTTATCACTAACATCTTGTCAACACATCCTGATCTACCTCGGTATGTTTTTTAGTCTCACCACTATAACCACTCTGTTTCTTAAGTTTTTTAAGTTGAAGGAAGGAGAAAGAAGAGTGTGAAAGAGAAAACTCAGAACTAGTCTTCTGATTTGAAGGGATTTCTATCTCTTGCCACAAGTATGTTCACCCTGGCCCCACCCATATACACTGCCACTTCCTCTAACCACTCTCAATGACCATCTAGAATAACCATGAGCACTCATTTCATAAGTGGGTTAAAAAGCCTTTAGATGGATTCCTGATATTTAGAGCTAATGTGATAGAGAAGTAGCCACTTTCCAAAAGGGATTTTTTTTCCCTTCATGAGAAGAAGATTTAAAAGAACACAAAAGGTTGTCAAAAGTCATAAAAACCAACATTCAACATCGTCACTACCTAGAAAAGGAAATAATATTTATAAGTACACATAATCTTATCTCCCTTGTAGGCATAGAAGTTATACCTATAAAATAAGATAAACTATAATGTGAAAAGTTACAACAGTTCCCAAATTCTGAAATACTGAGGTGAGCATTTTCTCCCATGGACTCTAAGTGGTCCAACACAAATTGAATGAGGGATGAATGTCAGATTTTATTGTAATTGTGGTGGAACTTCCTGGAAACCTGTATCTTTCCATAAAGAATAGGCTTGCACAAGTAGCAGCTATTGTTAATAACAGCTGGGAGGGGATTGAATATGCTTCAGGTATATTTAGGCCAGATTGTAGCTATAAAAGTCTGTGTCACTTTTTCTGTTCTCCAAACAAGGAAGAACAGAAATTAAGAAATTTAAGGTTAATTTCCTACTGTCTAAAATTGTCTAAAATAGATGCAAATTTATGGCAGCAAAGAGAAGGAAGCATCATTATTTAGATTTATTGAAATCTTATTACACTTAAACTACGTAAATTTCAAGAACATAAATGCATGACTAAATGATCTTTTCTTCTCAATCACCATCATTTTCCTAAGCTTACCAAAAAGTAAAAAATCAACTTGTATTTTCCCCTCTGCCTGGGAAAACAAAGAAGCGCCAATGAGGAAGATAATTGCTCCCAAAGACAGGTTATATTTCAAGCTTTTAAACCATTATTTTTACAAGGATATTTGGTCCTGTTGAGTGTTTAAGGCCATTGCTTATCAATAGCTGGGCTGTTCTGACTCCCCTGGCTTGAAGTTCATTACTTACCAGCTGCATTATGCTGGTGGTACCAGACCAGCTCAGGGATAGATGGAAAGAGATGTCTTTCAGCCACATACCACTGCCCAGAATCATGCTTTTTAATCTGATAATGTTTGATGGTAGCTTCTGTAGTTCTGCAATCAAATGTAAATTAATAAAGAAGCAAAAGATCATTTTGGAACTAAGTCAACTGAATAAAGAACAGGAATCCACCTGTAAAACTATTATTCTAGCAACATTACACACTGAAAAGCAACTGCATTAAACAGGTCCCTCACTATCCCAGGAAAATTCCTCTGCTAAAATTCCTCTGCTAGGGTCTTAGATTCAAATATAATTTCAGCTGAAGTTTTCTAGGTGACAAGTCTGGTGTCCAAAAAAGTATAACTCATAATGAATACATAAATATTTACTGAATTTTAAATATTGGTTAAATGAATGACCAAATGCACTGTGAGAAAGATGTGAGGTGATGGCAGACAAAGATGAGGAAAAAACCAATACAGAGTAAATTAGCAAACTTGCTATATGGGCAGCTGGCACTTAATTCCTTTAGAAAGCTATCAAAGACTGTGGAACACAACTCAGAACTGTCCCACAAAGTACAAAGAAGCTGAGGTACTTATCTACCAACTTATCCATTTCCTCATTAATAGAGGAAATAATACTTAAAACCCTACATTTCACTGAATATAACTACTTACAATAATTTCACACTTCTTAAAATTACCAGTCAACTAAATATAGGATTAGTTAGGTGAAGCATAAGTTCCCTCAGCCAGAAAATATTCTTAAGCAGAAAGGAGAAGCTTCCTAAATTCAGGAGAACTCTCTACAGATCAAACCTTGAGTCAACCAAAGGTTGTGAGGATAGTGCCCACAGTGTCTGCTATAACAAATCTATCTTTCTCTCTTTCTGCTTGAGAAAAGGAGACAATCGTTAAGGAAATTACACAATATGACAAACACAGAACTTATTAAAAATACAACCTAAACCTGTTATTTGTACCAACTTTCAGGTCAGTTAGCTTCTTCCTGTGGTAACTTGCTAACAATCTCTACATGATGATTGCCACAAAAAAGAACTGTTGCAGATACTGTTATTTCTAAAGTGATCAAAATCATAATTGCTTACCTCCTCGCTTTTATAAATACAGAAATTGTGTAGGATCCCAAATGCCTTGAATCTCTGACAATAAATGCACCCTCTTTGGACTGCAAAACAATTCATTCATCATTTAGGTTTATTCCTTATTATGAAAAAAAAAAAAAGACAAGCCTACATTTCACTAATGAAACCAACATCCAACATCATTACTGCCTAGAAAAGAAAATAATATTTATAAGTACACATAATCTTATTTCCCCTCTAGGTGTAGAAGTCATACCTGTAAAATAAGATAGACTATAAATAAATAAACTATCACTGGGACAAGAATTTATAATGTGTGAGTAATTGAAAACTTTGCCTTAAAATAGAAAGAGAGGTGAATAAAAGATCAAAGTAAGCATACATTTTCAGTTCATTCAAAAGAAAAATAAAAACTTTACCCTTGGTTTTTCTAAGAAAAATCCTGTAATCTGATAACCTGGTCCCCCACCATTTAGTTATTTTGTTGAGATAGACAGATTTGTGCTTTGACAGAAAACAACATGGCAGGTGGCCATCTGGGATGCAAGGAAAACTATCACAGGAAGGGTGAGGGAGATGGAAAAAGACCAAAGTTCATGATAAAAGTGGAGAGAGAATAGGTTTGAGGAAGCCTGAGGAGCAAGGAGAGCCACTGTTGATGCTCTGTGGGTATGAAAGAGACAGAAGGAGACATGGGCAAGGGGAAAATGGGGGAGGAAGAGTATTATAATACATTTAATATCAGGTGTGACTTGGAATACCATTGATATTCTTTGGAAAAGTACCATAATGCTGTTAACTGAGTTCAGATAATCTTGACTGCTGGCTGTTTTTTGTAGTTAGTTCGATACAATAATTATAAAATCTTTCAGCTAAAAGTGCTTACACTTGTGAAAAGGGAACATCTCAGAATCTTGCCAAACCCATGAAAGTTCACACCTATGAAGTGCTAATAGTTGTTTGAGAACTCACAACCCAAAGGGCATACTCTGACCTGAAGGTGCATGGAATGCTCTGAGCAGTCTTTTTCTTTCAGATACAAGAGACAAACATATTTTCTGATCAAATTTTTAAACCAAGGAATTCTCTAGCCACTTAATACATAATTTCTAGCTTTTATTGAATTCTTACCATGTGCAAAGATCTGCATTGCAGGTCATAGGGAAGCACAAGATATAAGAGAAGTTGTAGGCATAATATGTTCTATACATACACACAGGTATATAGAATGTGCAGATAATAAAGTTGTAAATGTAGTGACCCCTTCTTCTAAAGCATCAAAGTAGAAAAAGTATAAAGAACATCCCCTCACCACAGAGCAATAAAATTAGAAATTAATAACACATTCTAAAGTAAAAAACCCTACTATCTATAAATTTTTAAGTTCTCTTTTATGTAATTCAAAGAAATTTAAAGAAAAATTTAAAATATCTAAAAAATAATAAGGAAATTCTGCACATTACAGCTTCTAATAGGCAATTCAGGAAGTACTTAGAAATAAATACTGTTTATATTAATAAACAAAGAAATACAAAAAGCATATCCAACTCAAGTAATTAGGATAAGAAGTATAAAATTCAAGTAAGGAGAAAAAAGATAGTAATAAAGACAAGAGAAAATAATACATTATAAAAATATTTAAAATACAGGTAGCAATTAAATTCAAATCTGCTTACTTAGGGAAAAACAATACAATAAATAAACTGTCAATCAAGTCAATCAATAAATAATGGGAGGGATCTAGCAAAAAAAAATTCATGAGGATCCAGGAAACAAAATTTAAAAATTTTTTGACTCTATACAATAAATTTGAAAACTTGAACAAAATGGGTAACTAAGTAGGAAAACATGAAATTTATCAAAATTGATTCCACATGAACTTATAAACTTAGTTTAGACTCATTAGAAATCTTACAGAACCTATTATTAAACAGAAAAAATAAATTAGAGTTACATATTGTGGTGTTACTAAATCTTAAACTTAGGAAGCAGTAGACTGAGTAAATAATTCTAGAACATATAAAAAGAAGAAAAATGTCTAAATTGTTTTACAAAATAAGCTTAACATCAACATGAACAAAATAGCAAATACTGTGTGTAAAAGAGAAATCTACTATCAAGTTTCACTCGTATCAATACAAAATCGCCTGCTAAATATTAAGAAACCAAATCCAGCAGCACAATAAAAAGTGACTCCACCATAACCACAAAGAATTGCATTCAGGAATGCAAACGTAATCAAATATTAAGGATTTTATTAATATAATACATCATACTGATAGATCTGAGGAGAAAAATCCAATGATTTTCTCCATAAATGTTGAAAAGGTATTAATTTTCAACCACTAGTATCATATTTTTAAGATTCTTGGTAAAACAGGACTATATGTGCACTTCCTGAACACGATAGTACTGCTTTACTTTAGTCCCAAGTCCAACATCATTCTTTATGTGGAAATCATTCCAATTAAAATCAGGAAAAAAGAAATGTCCACTGTCAGCACTAGTATTAAATAAGTGTCCTAAGTTTGCTAGCCAGTATAATGAAAAGAGGCAAAAATAGAAATACTGTGTTAAAAATTTGAAAGGAAGTTGCAATCATCACCGCTTGCTGCTGCTATGATTATAGACATAAACCCCAAGAGAATTAGCTGGAAAACTACTATGAAAATATCTGAATTCACCCAACTTGTCAGTTATAAAAATAATTCACAGAAAACAAGAGCTTTCTTAATGTAAAAACAACCAGATCTACCCACTTACAATTGCAATACAAAGATAAAATATCTTAAAATAAACTTAAAGATAAATGTGCAAAATGAAGCAAATATTTAATAAGATAAATGAGCAAAATGAAGAAAATATTTAAAATGCTCCTGAAAAATCCAAAAACATTTGCTTTTCTCAGTAGGTCTTTAATTTATCTAGATATATTTTTGTTTGAAATGGGGATGTAACATTTTTTTCTATATGAACCATCAATATATGGACCTGGGAAAAACTGGCCCCCATAACCCACTGCTTTGCAATGTCCACAATTTTCTCTAAACTAATCTATAAATTTAATACAGCCAACAGGAACTTTTTCAAAATTAGGCAAAGCAATTCTGAAACTCTTATGGACAAAATATAATATCCAGAATATTTCTGAAAAACAAGAATAATGAGAAATGAGAGCCACATCAGAGAATACCTCATTATTTAAAACAGTTTAGTGGGAGCGAAGGAATAAACAGGGTTATAATGAAGCCACGTAGAAATCTAGATGTAGTCCGACACTTTGGAATTGTGCATATGATAAATTAGCATCTTAAATCAAGACTGAAAAAGAAGTTGGATCCATACCTCATTCTTTCCTTCAGGAAAAATTACAAATGGATCAAACATGTATATGTAAAAGTAAAACGACTAAAATAATCAAGAAACACAGGGAAAAGGTTTTCATAACCTTGGCGGGGACAAGGCAATGTTAACCTAACACAAACTAAAGCCTCACAAAAATTTATCTGATAAAATCAAATATATAAAATTCAAATGATACTTGTGATTAAAAAAAAGACAAAAAACTGGGAAATGAACTGCCACATATCACAAAGTCTCATTTCCTTAACAGTACTACCTACATTCTATAAATTGTGAGAAGAGCAAGAAAAGCTCAACAGAGAATTTTGCAAAGGGAAAGAATAATGTACAGAAAAGGAAATAAAATATATAAACATATGCCTGACATTTCCAGAATAAGAGAAATGCAAATCAAATCGACAGAGATGAGATGTCAGAGAGCAAATTTCCAAAGGTTTTATTAAAACACTTGCTGGAAATGGGGCCTCCCTAGTGGCACAATGGGCCAAGCACTGCTCCGCTGTGGCTGCAGCACAAGTTCAAACTCCACGTCCACCGAGGGAGGGGACCCACATGGTGTAGCAGGCCTCTCCTGCCTCGCCTGCTGCTCCCCTCAGCAGAGCTACCTGTTCTGCTCCCCACTCTGTCTCTGGTGAGTCCTCTCACCTCTGCACCTCTGTTCTATACTCCAGCTCTTGTATGCATAAATAAATAAATCTTAAAAAAAAAAAGCACTTGCTGGAAAAGTTATGAAGAAGTATGCACCCCTTTACATTTCTAGTAGGTATATATGATTGATATAACTCCTTTAGAAGCCATCTTAATGACTATGAAAATTAAAAATGTACATTCCCTTTGACCCCAAATTTCCACTTTGGGAATTCTGCCTATGAATATACTCACATAAATGGGAAAAGATATGTGTCCAGGTTTACCTGTGGCAGCCTTGTTGTTTAATGCAAAAGAGTGTATAATACTTGAATTTCCATAGTGAAGGACTGGTTAAATTGTTATACATTCACGGTAAGAAATACTATGCAGGTGTAAAATGAATGAGGACACTTTGTACTGATGTGGAAAGACTATATAGCACTAAGTGAAAAAAGTTATTAACACAAGAGTGTATATATAGTGTTACCAGTTGTGTAAAAAGTAAAATACAACAAACATATTTGTACGTGCTTATGTATGTGTTAAACATCTCTGAAAAGTCAGAACATAAAATCAAGAGTAGCTTGACTGTGGGGAAGGAAGTCAATGACTTGGGGACAAGAATGAAAGAAAATTTTTCAAAAGCTTTTGATTCTGAACCATACAAACATGCTGAGTGTTGAAATATGAAAAAAAAAACCAACTTTCAAGAACTCCTATAAATATTTTATGCAATACGTTTGAAAATAAATATAAAATAGGCAAGTCTCTAAATTATTGAACAGCTCAAAAAGAAAAGGAAATTAAATAAGTAGTCAAACATCTACCTGTTTGAAAAAGCAGCATGTCCAGACTGCTTTACGAGGGCTATATTTAACCTTCCAGGAACAAACAACTTCTGCCTAATATAAACTATTCCAAAGATTGGAAAAGAGACAAAGCCCCAGCCCCAACTCATTTTATGATGCTAGTATAACCTTTATACTAAAGCTAGACAAAGAGAACAGAAAATTAGAAGGCAACCTCACCTGTGAACACAACAGGACAAAAGCTAAGTAAAATATTAGGAAAGTCAAACCACCAGTATATATTTCAAGTGCCTCATGACCAAGTAGGGTTTAACCCAGGCATATTTTTAAGTGAAAATTAGAAAATATACAAATTACAAAATATTTTAAGGTATATAGGAAAATATGCATATTTTTAAAATATCACACACATTTCAAAGAGATGAAAGCCCTAAATATGAAAAGCAAATCTTTAAAATAGTTAAAGGAAAAAAAACCCTTTATCACAACAAGAAAGAGAAGAATATCCTATATGAAACAAACAAAATGAAGCAGAGCTCATAAAGCAAAATATTGAGAAATTTGGTATTAACATTTTTTTTTCTGTATAAGAAAAGGCAATGTAAAGATTTTTAGAGGCAAAAACCAGAAATAGTTGTAACACTCAACTGACAAAATATTGGTATTCAGAATGTATTTTAAAACTTACATCAACGAGTTTTTTAAAAAGCAAGGACTACAGAAAAATCAACAAATAATATTAGCAGACATGTAACAGCAGAGGAAACTACTGGCCAACAGACACATGGAAATTTATTCAATTAAACTGTAACAGGAAATACACATCTTAAAAAGTGTTCAGGTGTGAATCTATACCCCTAAATCATAGCTGGCAAGCATATACAGTGTTGTAAAACAATGCTACCTTAATAAAAATTAATATAATTTTTGAAAGTATGTGCAACTTTTTCATTACAGAACTGATTATTTCTCACTCATATTTCTCAATTTCCTAAACATCTGACAAAAATACATAGAGACACACATACCTTTACTCAGTTTCTAGTTTTGACTCTCCTCTTACCCACAATTAATATTTACTGTCAGTTGGAAATTTGAACTATATGCAGTTTGGGTTTGTTTTGACCTAGATGAGCAGTTTTGATCTGACTTCGATGTTTTGGCTATCCTGCTCTCCCCTTTCTTCCCAAAGAACGAAATGTAGCTCTGTGTATTTTCCTATGTTTGTATTTTTAATGAGTCTAAACTAAGTTTATAAGACAGAGTGTGTCTGATGGACTTTCTTTCAAAAGTGTATGGGCAATGTGAAGGCTGCATTTTGGCGTATCTGAAGGAGTTTCAGTATGTCAGTGCTAAAGTCTTTACAGGAGAAATGTATTTCTAAAATCATGATACAAATCACTGGAAAACACAATCTGAAAGAAATATATCTAGTTTTATACTCTGGTTTCTCCTCAGATCTTATAAATGTTTCACCTTTTACAAATACACCCAGTTTACAACTAAAAAAAAAGTCTGTGGTAGAAATGAAGTTGTCATATTTTGAACAAACAAACAAAACCCAGGAGCCAATAAAACCCTTTCGTTGTGTAAAGACATTATATATACTTTTCTTAAATTTTGGGAATATTTCACAGAATTCTTCATGTACAAGATTAATTACCTCTTGTCTCAAAAGACGTTCTGCCTGATTTCTGGTAATGCTTCTATGGTACCACCTGTAAACAATAAATATCATTTTTAAGTTTCTTTTTTCCAGAAAAAAATGCCATTTTCTTCATTTTAAAGAACTTACTCCAGCACTGATTTTAGAAAGTTGATTTTTCAATTCAGGTAAACCATTACATATCGTTATGATTCTATATAAAATTCATAATATATAACTATAAACAATGTTATGTGTCAACTAATTTAGCTTAATGCAGTTTTATTAATTGCAAGCCAACATCTAGTTTATCCTACTACATCTCCATTCAGATTTCTCACACACATAGTATATAACCTTGAATAATTTAATCAGCGAAAATTTCCACATTTATTTCACCACATTCAATAAACCCACAGTTAATATTTACTGTCAGTTGGAAATTTAAACTATGTGCAGTTTTGGTTTGTTTTGACTTATGTGAACAGTTTTGATCTGACTTCGATGTCTGTCTACCTTGCTCTCCCCTTTCTTCCCAAAGAACGAAGTGTAGCTTTGTTTACTGAGCTTTGGGAGACAAACTAAAAAATACCTTTTTCTTTCTTTCCTTGTTTGCTTTTATATCTGCTATGTTTTCCTTTCCAAAATTAAAAACCACTGTAAATTACTTGACTCTCTTAACAACTTCTATTAAAGTTAGTGGGTTAGTAAATGTAACAATCAGTACATCACCCTGATCTAAACACCCTTTCTCCTCATTTCTCCCTCATTCACTAAGCTTCTGCAACATTGGCATTTCTTCCCTCAAATTCACATCTTCTGCCTCTGATCTTGCTCTTTCCTTTGCAAAAAAAAAACTGTCATTAAGTGATTTTAAAATATCAAAGCTACACACAAGTAAACATGATAGTCGTATGCTTTAAACATGTATTTTGCTGTGATCGAACAAGTCAGTAAAAAAATGTACAAGAAAGAGAGAAGAAATAATAAAACAAGGAGAGGGAAATAAAAATGGAAAATCTTTCATTTCAAAATAAGATTTTTAAGGGAGTTAATCTACTATTACCAGAACCACTATTTTGTGGACAGTAAATGGAAGAATGCAAATATAACCATGCACTGAGTCACAGCAGATGGGTCAGATGGTGGCGAAATGAAATTCACACCAGGCTTTGAGGATGGAACTATCTTCTGTGGACTTCCCCTAACCTTCAGTTGCAGAAAACTGCCACTAAACTAAAATGATCAGGTATTCAAAATATTAATGTACTCAAGTTGAATAGAACTTTAAAAAAGATGAGCCCCAGAGAATAAGAGAAGATTACAGATGATTCTAGATAATGTAATTGACTACTCATCACTAATGGAAACAAGAGTAATTATCATGTTAATCTGAATGTCATTCAGCATTTTTTAATTCATATTGGGGGTGGGCATTTCAAGATGAGTCTGAGTCTTCTAGAAAGAAGAGATTCTTTCAAAATAATAAAGGCAATATTAAAACACAAGGAACATTTTAAAGGGGCTTCCATTGGCAACGTTGTGGAGTTTGGATGTTAAAAGTAGTGTGCTCACTAAGATGCACTGAATCTGTGAAAGACCAAAACTGAGTGATTGAACTTAACATAACCTGTATTTTTTACCTACTGTCATATCAGTATTAATTGTGTTTTGTAGTTATTTGTTATAGTGATAAGTAAAATAAGTAAATATTATACTTAAATTTAAATCACACTTAGAATTCGTTCCCATGTAGAAGTCATTAGAATGGCTTAAAGGCAATAGCCCCAGTGCCAGATAGAGGTATATGATATATTTAGGGTCCTTTAAAATAATGCAGAATTCCACCAGGCAAGAAAAAGATTGGATGAATGCAATTCAGGAGAGATTAGGGGCATGGTATTTAAGAAGCTGATGTATTTAAATCACATGGTAAAAATCAGAAGCTTTTTTTTTTTAAATGGGTAAGGTTATTACATATCTGATGCTAGACAAAACTGATGATAAAAGTAATATGGAATGATGTGGACACAGGACTGGGGACTGACCTTCTATTGACATTACAGAAAAGTCCAATCAAGCTTGATTAGAAGTATCTTGCATATACGAACATTTCAGTCCCCATGTTCTAGCCTTAGATTTCTAATCAATAAGTAACAGTATTAGGGTTTTGAATTTTCAACCTAAAAACTCTTATTAGATGTGAGAAGGCAAATCTGCTTTGCTCAGTGACTTTCTAACCCTGAGAAGATTAAATATTCAATGTAAAGATAATGAGATAAATGAGACTCACAGTTTTGTAAAGTTCAGGATTATAATATGTCTGACATTTAGATTATCAAATTGTAAATGATTTTCAAACACCTGTAACTTTCTAGTGTTACCCTGACTTAATGTGAATAATTCATTTTAGGTTTATTTGACGTTTAAAGCAATTTGGTTAATTTTTTTAAAGATTAATTTATTTATACACACAAGAACTGGGGTATAGGCCAGAGGTGTAGGGGGTGAGAGGATTCACCAGAGACAGAGTAGGGAACAGAACAGGCAGATTGACTGAAGCACAGTGCTGAGGGGAGCAGTGGGTGCAGCAGGAGAGGTCTGCTGTGCCATGTAGGTCCCCTCCCTGGTCGGGGAATCAAACTTGTGCTGTAGTGGCTGTGGATCACTTCATAGTGCTGCAGCTTAACCCCACACACACATCCCCGACAGTGCCACCAGGGAGGCCCAAATTTGGCTAATTTTTATATGATATTTATATGGTTAAGAGAACTTGCTTTACACCATCTATAAGGTTATCAGATTTCCAGGATCATGTAAGGACTTACAAAAGGCTATTAAAGCTGCAAATTTGCCCTGTCAGGCATGTAAAGCACTTAAAACTAAATTTTATTCAGTTTGTTAGTTCAAGTTTAATCTTTCAGGAAATTTAATTTATTGAGATTTTAAATAGAACTGATTGTGTAAGGAGACTATGCTGAGTTTGAATTAAACTCAGTAGATTTATAAATGGCACATCAAGATTTACAAGTTAAATTTGAAGGCTTACTGAAAACAAGGCTTTTACATTATTATGTTGATAATTTGAACATTAATTTAAAACCAAAGTACTATAAACATTTCTATATATGAAGGGTGCCTGAGATGTCAAAAGTCTAGATCATCATTACAAAATGGTCCCCAACTGTCCCCTGACTACCTCTTACAACCTTTATGCCTCAAGTTGCTTCCTCAAAAAGGTCTTCAACCCCACACTTCATCTGTCATAGCCCCTTCCCCCTTGTTTTCTACCAGAGTCCTATAATGTTCCTTCATGAATTTGAAATTCTGTATTTATTTATGATTTTGGAGTCATTTAGTATCTATTTCTCCATGAAACCTTAAGTCCCATGAGGACAAGGATTGTTTCTGTGTGATCTGTGCTGTATCTGCCTGGAACAGTTAAGGCCTAGAATGTCATAAGAGTGCAATAAAAGAAGACTGAGACTATAAATTAATTCATATAAAGTAACTGTGGAATGTGGTACACCTAGTAAGACAATGTGAACTCAACTGGAAAGGCCTTTTCTGTTTCATAGTTCAAGGAAATAATAATCATGGTATTATATAGTAAATGTATTAAACCTTACTAGATACAACATGAGACAGATACTATTGACCCCCTTTTCAAGCCATTCAAAGGTTTAGCTATATTAGATAATATTGTCCAGAATCAAAGCACCAGATAGTGGTGATCCTGGGATTTGAACCCATATTTCTCTAACTCCTAAGCCACACTACATACTTCGACCTATGGTAGAGATTTCTATATAGCCATGAGCCTGGTGGTTGATATAAATTTCAGTGATTTATAGAGGTAATTACTACTTTAATAAAACTTTTTTAAAAAGAAACTGCAATATAAACAAAAATTAGTCTTCCTATAATTGAAGTCATTGATGACTTTTAAAGACACATGAATCAAGGCATGAGGAAATGCAATGTTTCTCCTAATCTCAGAGTAATTTGATTTAAATGGCCCTTTAACTGCAATATAAACAACTTGTTAAAGTCAGATTCCAAGTCTAAACAGGAGAAGGAACCATCAAATTAATTAATAATGAAGGAAAGAAAGTAGCACTGCTGGTTAGTGAGTGTCATTCGCTAACCACCAGGCACTGTGTTAGATAATTTTGCATTGTGTCTCCTTTAATGTGCTGGAAAAAGCAAACTGGGGTCATGAATTAGAAAATAGTTTCATTTTTCATAGCCGATTTCCAAACAAAAATTCTCCTGACTTAGCCTTCAAAGAGACATTTGTGTTGGGCAGTTTGAGCTGGGGGTAGCAGTGAGACCCCAGTAAGACCACATGGAGTTTGTCTGAATTACTGTAGAGTCACGGAGCTGTTTTCTGGAGAAGGTTTTTCAGCTACCAGTGACCTTTGTTTTACTGATGGAGAACAGAATTTTGGAGCAGAACTAAAATGCTCAGCTCAAGAGAGGGGTCATGACCAGGAAGGGAGAAGAAAAAAAGAGCCCCTGTGATGGAGCTGAGGAGAGTGACAGGAGAGAGAACAGAAACAGCTAATGGCGAAATCTGGTGATTATGAGCTGTGTCGTGTCCTCAGTCATCACCTCCGGGCCAATAAAATCTACGTTATTCACCAATGCTATCAGCTTTGTTTTAGGAGAGGGATATACTGAGCCTGACCTCCAGCGGAGCTTAAGTTAATATGAAGGAACACCAAGGAGGGCTCTCTCATTCAATTTGTGTTTGCTGCCTGGTTCTCAGAGAAGCACCTATTTTAGTGACAGCCACCTGCTGGAAGCATAAGCTAATTGCAGAACGAGTGTCACTAGGAGAGGGCGTGCAAGTGCTCAGCCAACATCAATTTATAGTAGACTAGGAATACTCCCAGCTTCGCCTCTTTCTACTTATAATCTCTCCACCTGTTTCTGATCTGCAGAACAAGAGCTAAAAAAATGATTGCTGAGCTCTGCTCCAACTTCCATGTCTATAATTGTAACAAAAATAGTTTCTAATTAGAACTCTCAAAACATGCCAGAAATTCTTCCAAACTATAGCATTAGCTTAGTTCTCGTCTCCACCTATTCTAAAACATCTCAAAACATGAGCCAAAAAAAAATAATGTGTCTGTAACATGTCATTTACCACTAATTGAAAATTTGATGTCATTTTTAATGTAGTTAATTTTCCATTTAGGACATATAGTAAAACGAGTACAAGATGGGTGTTTGGTTTCAAACTGTTGCTGTTTGAACAAAATAAAGCCAAAAAAGTGGCTATACAAAGCAAAACAAAGAGAAGTTTAAGAAGTTTCTGAACCAACCATTATAAGGATCAAAGATCTCTTAAGCTGAAGCTGACAAATGTGTTACTTTCTTTTCCTCTGCAGACCTAAAACATTATCTGAATATATATAAACTGCCAAAATTAACTATTTTGATTTTTATAAATTAACTATGGGTCATATCTTGGTATCTTGGAGAAGACTTACTCATATATTTCTAAATTGGTTAGTTTGTTTTCTGTCACATAGTTGCTCGGGATTAAACCTTCATTCCTACAATAAAAGAAAAGCAAAAATCAAAATGCTTGGCACGTTCATAGCGTTTTTTTATGGTAACAATCAAATCAAAACCTTGAAGATGTACAGGGAAATAAAATTCACTTTATTGATTAAATTGTTAAAAGAAGAAAAAAGATTTCCATCAAATCTGTTTGATAAATACTAAGATTTATAATGTGAGTAGTTTAAGATGTTTTAGGGCACTAAAATCTTTCCAAAGATTTTACGTGATCATCAGGATGTCATAACTACTAGGTTACAAACCTAGTTATGAGGTGAAAAACACATCAACTACAAAGTTATTGCTTAATGTTTTTTAATTCCTGCAGAGTGCCCCAAAGAATAGATACTCTAGTCTGGTTAAAAGCCTGTTACATCAATGCTGTTAAGAACTGCTAGAACATGACATGACATGTTAAGAACTGCTAGACTTCTTGTGCACAAGAGTATTTCACTAAAAGACCCAGGGAAATTCCTGGGTCACCAAATACACACATTTTTCAGTAAATACAGCAAGTTACTCTTAATGGAGGATATACCAGTTTACATACCTGTCAGCTTCTCTTTTCCTACACCCTCACTGACATTTGAAATTATAAAGACTCCCAAGAACATATTAGTGAGAAATAAAAGCAAGCTGTAGCACAGAGCATACAGAAAGCCTAAGATTTAGATAAATTCAATCTGTGAACAATACAATATATTTCCATATATGCAAAAAGGTTATTTAAAATTATATGGAAGGATATAATGCTGGTGCTTACTTTGGGGAAACAGACTAGGTTTGGAAGCAGTGGCAAAACAAATTTGGCATTTTCATCATGCTTGCATATTACAAAAAAGAAGAACCTTTACTCACTTAAAATTGGATTAAAAATTAATTCCATTCTTTTTTTTTAAAATGTGAGGCTTGCTAATAGGTTATCTGTAGGAGCACCCTACGACAATCCTGGACCTACTAATACCTCTCCTCCTCCTGCAAATTCTCCATTACATGAGCCTAAATTAAGGACCAATTCAGGAGCCAAATCATCATGAAAATATCATAAAAGAGGAAAACCAGGTAACTTAGGTACTTCTACAACTTAGATACTTGTAATCTCAAAATCTTAGCATTGATCAGAATCAATGACATCATTTACCCCTGAGCCCACAGACTCAGCCTTCTCTGTACCCAGGACTGCAGTCAGTCATCAATAATCTATAGCAGCTGACATGATGAAGTCTGTCTGCATACCCAGAGACTTTCTTTCCAATCCAATTCAGCAACACTCCAGTGTCTACTTCCGAAACTAGTCATTGTAGAAATATGAAAATAATTAAGATACTGTTTTGTTTCTACCTTCGAGTTTAACAGAAAAACAAGTCAAATTTCCAAAGAAAGTTATAAATCAGAATAAAAATCTACCTGGTAGAAATTATTATTCCCATTTTACAGGTTAAAAATGGGAAACATAGGGAGAATAAGTGACTTGCCCAAGAACACACACTAGTCAGTGTCAGCATCGAGAAGTGAAGCTAGTTCTGAGACTCTTCCTGAACTTGCTACTATCGTGGTCTCTCATACTCAGGGAGAAGAGTGAAGACAGCTTCTAGTGCATGCAGAAGGAAGAATTATAAACCTGGAGAAAATGAGCCACCAAGCAGTCTTTATGATTCTGAAGTCTTAAGAGGATAAAGAGGAGGAATTTGATAAAGACCAGGCAAACCATCACTCTTACCCCAAACGATCTCTTGCCTTCCACCAGTGAGGATTATACTTCTCCAATATCAAATATTCCTCTGCTCTCTTTAATGCTAAATCACAGGGTTCTCTGGGCATAAAGTCATACAGAGCCTTAACTCGGATCTTCTCTTCCACAACTGCAGAGGGTGGGAGTGGAGGCAGAGGCTTGCGTTTTGATGGCTGTGTATGACCCCTGTTGGACTGTAAAAACCAAGGCATGAGTTGCTGCACTATCGTTTTAGTTATATACTAAGTTATGTAATTTTTTATATACTAAGTTATATAATTTTATTATATAAAATTTTAAAAATCGCGATGTAGTATATTTGCCGGCTACCTCTCTTCTCTTCCCCAGCTGCACCAGAGCAGAAGCCAGGGCGGAATAAACATAGAAGATGACCTAACACACCGCTTTTGGATCTCACAACACACTATTTTGTAAATTTCCAAGATGGCAGATTCCCTTACAGGCATTGCATTTGATTTTTATTTCATGTCATAATGTTAAAATTTGCCTCCTTTCCCAATAGTATTACTTTGTTTTAAGGCTTTGTTTCTCTTGGGAAAAGAAAAACAGTTCTTCCATTTTTGGTGTTGTAAGCTTGTATCTGGGTTTACCTCCCTTCCTAGAAAATTTGGTTTCTCCCAACAACTGAACTGAAAATTAATCCTGGTTTCCAAATGGCAAAATGGCAGTAGTTAGAGTAAAATTTTTTGTTTGATTGTTTCCTTATTCAATGTCCAGTTTCAACTTCTGGGAAAACTTGTGTAGGCTATTTTAACTCATCTTTTTCTCTATCATTTTTTTCTACGACATTTGCTCATGAAATGTTTATTTGAACACATTATGCATCAAGTGTGATATTAAGTGTAGGACATTTCCTCAAACAGAAACTCATAAAGGGTAGACCCTTCAAATGTAAGCTTCCTTTACCTTTTGTTCCTCATCAAAATGATACTCACTTGCTTCTTTCTTTGCATTTCACAAAACCACTGTCTTCCCCGCTGAGTGTATTCTTCTGAAAGTTCTTCATCTCTGCTCAGGCTTATTTCTGTCCTCATTTGTCTGGCATAGAAAAATAATCATGTTACAAATGATTATTCATATTTAGGTTCCATATAAATTCACTAGATGATCACAAAACTAGATGAAAAATCCAGGTTTATTTCCTACTACATTTTTTTATAGAAGATTTCCAAACTCCATGTCCTTGGGCAAGATACTAACTCTTGGAACCTAGCTTTTGTTCTGGGGAACTAGAGATGCTAAGAACATACAGAGATGCTATGTTGAGAAAATATGTCACAGACTTACTATAGAATCTGTTGCATATTACTGGCATAAAATTAGAGTCATGGTAATGAAAAACTCACTCTGTGTTAGCACAGTGTTTATCATTTGATGTGCACCATCTCATTTAATGTATCTATTGTTATAGGTAGATAGGGTGTCGTGATTAAGAACACAAGTCTGAATCCCGGCTCTACCATTTCATAGTGTGGCTTGGGTAAGCAGTGTAACCTGAGCTTTAATTTCCTCACTTGTAAAATAGAAATGGCAAGAAGAAAACCCATGCATACACAGTGGTTTTGAAAGTTACTTAAACTAGTAAAACTCAACCTCTTGGCACCGTCTGACACAGAGGGCTTTCCCACTAAATTAACTGATACCATTACCATGGCACCTTCAATTTTTCCCATACACAATTATTTCCTGGGCACCAAAGTATAAAATACATTGACAGGAGAAGATATTCAAATAAATATGACAGGAGTCTCGCCCTTAAAGGGTAAAATTTACAGAGAGGAACACAGACATATATATAAACAACCTACTTGAAAAACTATTAAGAACTAAGCCACAAGCTATGATGGGAGGAGCAATTAAATCCAAGAGAATCAAGGAGGATCCAAGGCCTGATATTTGAGCTGTAGCTTTAAGTAAATGGGCATTGAAGAGGGAGAAGATACAGATACAAAGAAATATGGATATTAGATAGTAAAGAAATAGAAAAAATTAATTTCCAAGAAGTTGTCCTTGGAAGCAGACTTACCGCTTCTGTAGGGAACAGCAACAGCAGCAACAGAAAATGGACTGGATGGTATTGTCTGAAAAGCAGATCATTTTTGGCTGTTACAGAGTCACAAATCCATGATGTTGGGTAGGTAAGGCTGATGGTGCTCTTCCAAAGGGGGAATCCCCAAGGACAGGGGTGAATTGAATTATTATAAAGCACATACAAAGTCTGGACACTGCCCTCCTTAATGAGTGGAAGATAAAGCACTGTCACTAAAGCAAAAATTAGTTCCTGGCACCCTGGTCAATGTGGTTTCCCTTCTCATGCTCTTCCCCCCCCTTGTCTGGTTTGTACATTTCCTCAGTCTGAAGATGATTGACCATTGTATTTGATCAGGGTAATGTCAGCTAACAAACGTACAGAACAACAGGATTCTAAAAACCATCTTTTTATAGAAAATCTGTTAGCAGGAATCTTGAATTAAGTCCATCTTTCTTGAGTTTATTTTAATATCCATTTTATATAAATGTTTTATATTTTATATTTCAATATCTTGTATGTAACTTTATATTAATTTTTATTTTTGTATATAAAAATACATTTATATGTTTTTTGGCTCTCAACTTTCCTATAGCTTAAATCGAAATTTAAGCTGAATATTTATTTTTTTTAAAGATTTATTTATTTATGCGTACAAGCACTGGGGTACAGGCCAGAGGTGTGGGGGGTGGTGAGAGGATTCACCACAGAGAGCAGGGAGCAGAACAGGCAGATCAACTGAAGTACACTGCTGAGGGGAGCAGTGGGCACAGCAGGAGAGGTCTGTCGCACCATGTGGGTCCCCTCCCTGGCCAGCAGCAGGGATCGAACTCGTGCTGCAGTGGTTGAGGTTTGCTTCATAGTTCATTGCTTAACCCACTGTGCCACCAGGGAGGCCCTAAGCTGAATATTTAAAGAAAGAACAACTGGCTAGTAAATATGGGTGATGTTTTTACTTTCATAGTGAAACTCAATTTATTTTTTTATTGAAGTCATATCACTTATATTTTTTAAAGATCATAAATAAATTTTGAATTAATCAAAAAGATGTTTTTGTTCAAGTAAAAATCGTCATTTCACTATCAGCTGTTCCTCATTCATATCACCACCCCAAATGAAATATTATTGAGGAAGCAGAGTACATTAATGATGAAATTAGACAGACATAGGCTGTCTGCTAGCTGTAGACAAGCCCTTTTACTTCCCTAAGTCTTTGTTTTCCTATCTGTAAAAACAAGATAAGCACACCTACATCTTTGGAGTAGGCTTATAGAGCAGAAGTTAATCTGTGATTAATTTTGTGAGTTTGGGCAAAGTAGTTAACTATTCTGTGTTTCCATTTCCTCATTTGTACAATGGAAATAAGATCTTTAACATGTAAGGCTACTGTGAAGATTAATTAAATCAATTCATGCAAAGCATTTAAGTCAATGACATGTATATAGTAAGAGGTTAGTCAAGATCTATTATTTTTATTATTCTTCTTTTATTATCATTTATTATTTTTATTATATCTATTATTTTATTATTTTTATTTATTATTATTATAGAGATGTTGAGAAGATTAAATTAAGTATCACCTCTAACGTCCTTGGAACATACAGTCTACCTCTCAGTGTCCACTCTACGTCCCCAGAAAGGGGCTGCAATGGGAGTTCCATCAGCTGCTGTACTATGACAAGGTGATGTCAATGGGGTCATACTTCTACCTGAAACCTAGCACATCAACCATCATTAGGATGTTTAAAGTAAGGTCGTGAAGGAAACAAGAAGAAGAGTATCATTAAATAGGACTGCTACAAGCCCACCTCTGTGCTATCCTGAGTCCTGAGTTGATGCTCATGAAGGTCCCCATCCATTCCTTGACCCCCCCAGGATATATGCATCGCCTTCTCTACCTGTTGATTCAGTGATACAAGGAATACCAAAATGGCCAAAGGACCATCTCAACATCCAGTGAAAGATGCTCCACTTGAGCACTAGAATCTTCAGCCCATCAAATCCATCAAACCCAAGGTGTCAGGGAATGGGAGCAACAATATTCCTTTGTACCTTTAGCACAATTGTGAAAGAATAAATTTCTGTTAAGTTACCAACTTTGTAGAAATTTGTGCTCAGCCCAAAGAAAATTATCTACTTGTATATAAAAAGAATTCATTTTAAAAGTTTAATTAAAAATATAAAGCTAGGCATGAAAAACTATATTCTTAAGAGTTTTTAAGTGACATGGTGAGAGGAGCTATTCCAATCTGTACTTCTTAGTTCTTGGATTTATATATCCTGATTATGGGGAAGCAATACCTTATTTGCTGCTGGTTTAAAACATTTACTGCTGGGGTCTCCTTGGTGGTGCAATGGGTTAAGCAATGCACTCTGAAGCAAAACGCAGCCACTGGAACACAAGTTTGATCCTTGCTGCCAGCCGGGGAGGTGACCCGCATGGCACAACTAGATCTCTCCTGCCCTACCCACAGCTCCTTTCAGCAGTGTATTTCAATTGATCTGCCTGTTCTTTTCTCCATTCTGTCTCTGGTGAATCCTCTCACCACTCCCCACCCCCCACCTCTAGTCTGTACTCCAGCTCTTTATGCATAAATAAATAAATCTTTAAAAAAAAATTTACTGCATCCTATAGGACACTATTCCAAGTCTATAGGACATTATCATAGTAATTTAGGCTTTAGCAGGATTTCCTTTGTTCTGTCAAGCCAGCTGCTTCTGAATTTTAGCTTACCTGGTAAGAGTATACAGAGAACCCCTGAATGAGCACCAGTGAAACTGAGAAAAGGCTACTTAACTCCACAGAATGGATCATCTTGTAGACCTCTGTTATATCTTCCTCTGGGCTATCATTCTATGCCCATTCTGAGAGTTTCAAACACATTCTTATCTCCCAGTTCTCCTCATCACCAAATTACAATCTTGTTCTTTCAATGTTCCCAACCATTCTTTTCCCCATTGCCCATGAATCAATGTAAATCAATGACTCAGACTATTTTCCCTAATAAAGTGAATAAATGATTTCTTCTTGAAGTTTTGGGAGGATTTTATTTCAAAGCTCTCTTTCTGGTTACCGTTGGAATGGACTATAGCACAATGGCTGTTTATTTCCCTTTGGTGTGAGCTCAGGGTATAGCTCTATCCTTAGGTCTGAGTTGGTTCCTCCATTAGTTGATGGAGAACTTACATGGAGGTCTCTTGCATGAGTTGAAGGAAAGACAGAAAAAATAGGTACTATGTGAATCTAAGTCACCTATTCAAGAAACTTTCTTGAAACTTCTGATCTGCTGGGGCCCACTTTAAGATACGTTGCTTCCTTTTTTATGATGGATTGCTGCTGTGTGTGTCCAATTTTATGGTTCAGTGAATCAGATAACTCAGCTCTTCAAGTCAGTTTGGGTCACATAACTATTTTATGATCTATGATCAACCATTAAGTCTTTACCAGTTGCAAGTCAGGAGCTACTTTTTAAGTGAAAAAATAATTATCAGCATGGGAACAAAGTAAAACTCCAAGTTCCTAGGGGTTGTGCGATTCTCATATTGAAACTTTCCAGAAGCTCCATAGGGCCAGCATCTTCTTCTTCTTTTGCACTTTATCCCAGGCTGCCACCAAGGATATTACAAGTAATTATTAAGTTTTCTCTCAGCAATGAGACCCTAAAATATTTGACCAAATAAATCTCAGATCTAATTTTTGCTCTGATTTCTAGAGTCATTTCTGACACCAATTACTGTATCACCATGACATACTTAAAACTAGAATAATTATTAAATATTTGTTTACAGAAGGATTAATTATGAAGGTATGGGTGAGGGTAACAGAACCACAAAGTATGTGCAGAAACCTGAGTCCAGTAATGATGGACTTTTGGACCATTCCTAGGTCCAAAAGAACCAGAAAAAAAAGAGTTGCGTAAAGCAAAGAACACTTTGTTAGCAGTACTGAACGTCTATTGAGAAATGCAATCAGCTCAAGACAACTTTACCACAGTTTCCTTCCAGGACTCCCATAGGTATAATTTAGCCAGAAGCCAAAGGGCTTGGAAATGTGTTGAACCAATCTCCCCAGGTTACCTTTCCGGGATAGAGTACAGGGTAGAGAAAAATGAAAACCAAGAGCCTGGGCTTACTGAGTCATCTTAGAGGTTGGGCACCACATTTAATTCCAACAAGTCATCCTTCCAGGTTATCATAGGGCAAGTGAGAGTAAAGATTTCCAACACACTAATCAATGTATATTAGTTTCCTTTCCTCTCACAAAAGTTAGCCTTCTAACCCTAGATACAGGAATGAGTTATTTTCTTCCTCTGATTTAGGCATTACACATCACTCAACCTTTGGGCTACAGACACATGCCAATCCAGTAGTTAGCATCTGATTTCTACCCCAAAGATATAGTCCTAGTCCAAACCCAGGCACGGACTCATCTTTTCTCCCTCTGCTGTTTCACCACTCACCCTCGATAAAATAATTTTCATTCTTCCTTTCTCTACACCCAGAAACCACTCATCTTCCACAGATCATCTGAAGGTTAATTTCTGGAGATCAAGGTAAAATAAGTTACTATGTACCCCAAATCTGCACTACATTGTGTATTATATAGCGTTTTTCGATTTCAACTGCTTCTGTCAATTTTCATCTCTAACATCTTCATGAGTAAATTGTCAAAAATTCTCAGCAAGAGGAGTTGGGGGCTCTGTCTATTTTAGCAGGAGTGGGTCTATTTATATTCTTACAGTTTATTCCAGTGTTGTTTCATAGCCCCATATAGATCTGTTTCTATCCAGGCAGGATATGAAAACACAAATGTAGGTTACTCAAATGAGTGAAGTGTGTCAGAGCATAGTCTAGATTGTGGCAAAATGTTGTGCTAAAGCCACATGTAGTGGTTTTCAAATTCAAAATTTTTTAAATACTCCCTCCTTCTTCCACATCACCACTCTGTGCACGTTTTACTGGACCATTCAATCCATTACCACACAAATAAGCTGTTACTGCACCCATTATAAATGAGACAAACTACTCTTAATCCAATTCCCTCCATCAACTTTGCTTCCTATGGTTAATAAAATTAGAAAAATGTAGTCTTTACTTGCTGTCTCCAATTCTTCCATTCCCATCTCTTCTTAACCCATTCCAGTCTTTGTTTTTACCTCTACTACCTCTCCAAAACTACTTTGACTAAGGTTACCACAATATCCAATGGGGACTCCTCTCTTAGTTGAACTCTCAGCAGCATTTAACACTATGTTCTTTGGTTTCTCCTTCTCAATTTCCTTTGCTTTCTTTGCTACTTCCTTAGCCTTTTAGACTGTCTGATATAAGACTACCCAAAAGCTTTTAGTTTCTTCTTTTCTTTTCTCTGTCTCCTTCACTTCATGATTATCTCCTTTCTACCTGTGGCATAAAACCTTTACCAACTAATGACACACAAATACACACCTTTGATCCAATTCTTATGAACTCCAGACTTGAATACCCAAATACAATGATGTCTGGTGAACACCTTAAATTAACATGATGAAGTCTGAACTCCTCATCTTCCTTCCTTCCCAAACTCTATCTATCCATCCCCATCTTGCCCATAACAATTCTACATTTTTAGTTGCTCAGGCCAGTAATCTTGGTGTCATCTTGGATGCCTCTCTTTCTCTCACGTGCCAGTTCAGACTACAGGACAACACAAATTCAGCACTGTCCGACCTTTTGCCCAACCAGAATGAGCTTCGTATCACTAGGAATATGAATACAAATCTCCAATATGAAAACTATTCTCTTGGTTCCTCTTTCTAGTTTTCCCAAGTCTGTGAATGAATCCACGATAAAAACTTAGGATTCTTCCTGAACTCCATCTTTTATTTTATTTATGTATTTTCTTACTAGGTGTAGTCCCCATAGAATTTCCACCACCAATTCACCTGTGCACTATCACCATAGTCCCTTGTGCTCTTCCCATCCTTGCCTTGGTTACATATTATTTTTTTTCCCTGATCCCCTATATTCCTCCTATAAGTGAGACCACCCAGTATTTTTCTTTTTCCTTCTGAGTTATTTCATTGAGCATAATCCCTTCAAGCTCCATCCATGTTTCTACAAATGGCATTAGTTTATCTTTTTTGATTGCTGGATAGTATTTCATCATGTATATATAACAGCATTTGGCTGAACCCCATCTTTTATATATTATTTCACATTAATCTTTCAGATATTTTGTTTTTGATTTCTTATTTCTTCTGTCATCAATCTAATCCAAACCCTCATCAATATTCATTTTTTTAACCCTCACAACAACCCTAATGAAGTAAATGTCACTTTACAAATGATGAATCTGAACTCTCCAAGAGTCAAGGGCAGGTGAGTAGAGAGTCAAGGTTGGAAATCAGGCAGGCACTTTGACCCCAGAGTCTCTGCTCTAACCTCCAGGCAACCACTGAACATTCTCTTCCTTATTCTATCTATATACCCATTTCCCCTGAAAGTCCTTCTTAACAAACTACTCTTTGTCTTCAGATTCTAAAAAGACCTTCCACTACATAAGATAGCAAGATTTCTTCCCTTATTTTTCAAGATCTTACATAATCTGGTTAACCCCACCCAACTCTGTTTCTTCTACTCACCCTGTTCTCAAAGGCATCTTGCACAGTTTCTGTCCCAGGCCAGTAAAGGCTTCCATGCCAATTCACTTACATCTGATTTTCCTTTAGGCTCCCAAAGCTCATGTGATCCATCCAGCCCTGTGGCTCTTAATATCAGTGCAAGGTAGCAAGATTAGGGTCTGCTACATGGCCATTTAAATTTCTTCATGCTTCACTTCTCCTAGTGTTTCTCAGTCTCACTACTATGGATATTTGAGGTTGGATAATTCTTTGTTGGGAAATAGGGGTCATGTATCTGTCCTGTGTGTTATAGGATGTTTAGTAGCATCCTCAGCCTTTATGCACTAGATATCAGCAGCAGCAAGCACTGCCTTCAACCATTTAACACCCCTCCCCTTCCGGGTTGTGAAAACCAAAATGTTTCCGAGCATTATCAACTGACCTCTGGGGGGCAAAATCACTCCCAGTAGAGAGAATTACTGAACTAGATTGTAAACCCTTCAATTTCAGAAACTGCTTCTTATATTCTTGTCTTCCTTTGCATCCAGCATCATTGCTTGGCATATAGCAAGAATTCAAGAAATAGCTGTGAAAAAGGCTCCACCAACATCTACACTATCACATTATATTTGGGGTCTGCTTTTCAGTAACTCATTCAGCTTGAAAATATCTCAGCTTAGGGCCTCCCCTGGTGGCGCAGTGGGTTAAGCAACGCACTACGAAGCAAATCGCAGCCACTGCAGCACGAGTTCGATCCCTGCTGCCGGCCAG
>JAGFMF010011678.1:403243-578016 GCA_019455555.1 Galemys pyrenaicus | reverse complement strand
GGCCCCCCCCCCCCCCCCCCCCCCCCGCCCCATCTCAACATGCAAGGCCCTGATCTCATTCCTTCCACCTCCTGTAGCTCTGTATGGAAGTGGGTTTCCACCAGGGGGCACTGAAAGGAAGCGAATGTGAGAAATACCACTTCTGGGCACAATTCTCCAGGTCACCTCTCAGCACAGACTGAGATGTAAAGCTGCCAGACCACTGCACTCTGGGAAGCAAACTGGCAGCCTTCCCACCATTCATAATGTTTTGGGGTTTACATCAGCGTAACCTCAAGTCCTTCCTCGACAATTTCCCATGTCAGAGTTTCAGTTTGAATCAATGCCTCAAGCAGAATTCATTCCTAGTGACTTTGGTCATAACTGGCAGGTGGCTGATGATCTTTATTTGAAAACATGAATAACTGACACAGTTTCAAGGGCTGCCTTGAACAAAAGACCAAGCCAGTTGCCCAACACACACAGTTCAGGTTGGGTTTGAAGCCAGAGAGTTCTGGTGTTCCTTCCTGCATTGCAGTTCAAGGGTTGTAGAGAGGGGATATCTTGATATTCTGAAAACCCATGGCTAAGGGGAAAGTATTCTGAGTGGCTAGAGGATTTTTCCTTCAAGTTCACTGTAAGAAATGTGTTGTTGTTTTTTGTTTTTGTTTTTGTTTTTCACGAATTTACAGAAAGACCAAATTTCCTCATGACCGTTATAAATTCCATCATTTTTTAATTTTTAAGGATCTTTTTAAAAAAGATTCAGTTATGCATACAAGAGCTGAGTGAGGAGCAGGCCAGGGGTCTGAGGGGTGAGAGGATTCACCAGAGACAGAGTAGGGAGCAGAACAGGCAAATCGACTGAAATACACTGCTGAGGGGAGCAGCGGGCGAGACAGGAGGTCTGCACACCATGTGGGTCAGCTCCCAGGCCGGAGATCAAATTGGTGCTGCAGTGGCTGCGGATAGCTTCATAGTGCTGAGATTTAACCCCTTAAGCCACCAGGGAGGGTCCCAAGGGTCTTTTTAAGATAGACATAACTGTATCTTTATGGACTTAACCCATGTTATCGGAGAGGTGTAAGACAGAGCTAGGTTTTATTTAGCGTGAGTTTCTATCCCTAATCAGCATTTAGAAAATGCTCTCCAGATCTTAAACCAAGAATGCATACCAATGAGGGAAGAGAGAAAAATGAAAGAGTGTTTTACTTCATTTTTAAAAAATATATATTAAAGCATACAAGAACTGGGATACAGGCCAAAGGTGTAGGGGGTGAGAGGATGCACCAGAGACAGAGTGGGGAACAGAATAGGCAGATTGAAGTATACTATTGAGGGGAGCAGCTGCAGGTGAGACAGGAGAGGTCTGTTGTGCCCTGTGGGTCAGCTCCTTGGCCAGGGATCGAACTCATGCTGCAGTGGCTGCAGATAGCTTCATAGTGTGGTGCTTAACCCCTTGCGCCACCACGGAGGCTCCGTATACTTAATTTTTCATAGGAATGTTTATTCCATTTAGGAAACTATCCTTCATTCTTTGTATATTTGAGGTTTGTTATGTGTGCCTTTTTTTCAAACTGAAAGAACATCCCTTCTAACAGAGATGCTAAAAGAACACTTCTGTGTGTTCCTTTGATATTAATATGTCCATGCTTAATATTAAGGTCTATAAGGGATGTCAGTCTTCCTAAATGTATTAACAAAATTAGTTACAACTGTATGGTAGATCTTCTCTTTTTTGGGCATTATTCTGCCTGTGACATATTAAAGTTAAAGGAATAACTACATGCGAGCAGTCATGGTCACCCACATAACACAGCTATAGCTCACAGGACAGTACACTGATATTGGGGAGGTAGATAAGACTGGTGCTTGGCCTGGCTGGGGCCTGGGGGAGCGTTGTATGTGAGAAGGAAGGAAGGGGCTCCCCTGGGGAGCTGGGTGAGCACTAGGCACCAGGTGAGATAGTTTGGTGGGTAGTAAAGGGTGCTAGAAGGAGGGCAAGGTCTCCCCAGAGACTGTTCATCTGTTTGCAGTTTACTCAGAGCAAACCCCAGGCACCAAACATTATTGGACCCTGAAGCACTTGTTTGCTTTGTGCAAGAGTTTTGATTTCTTCCCAATAGTGAACTGATGTGAGCTGAACTTTGCAGTTACCTTGCACACAACCACAGTCTGTCTCCTGCACCCTACCCCGCTACCCCCAGATCTCAGAATTGCGCTTCCTAGAAGACTGTTCTCTGTGAGCTCAAGGTTCGTGATGAACTCACAGATCTCGTGCCCACGACTGGCCAACTTGTGACATGGACAAGCGCCGGGTCACCTGCCTGCAGGCGCAGCTGGCACCATGACCCTGTGCTGGAAGTGGTGCTGGCCCTCTGGGTAGTAAGTGAACAGCCAATGCTGGCCCGTGGGCTCCCCGAGGGCAGCAGGGAACCGGCAGTCAGATCACGAGAAGACATAGAGGGCCCATAGACACAATGCGGGGCATTGGCTGCAGTCAGTACTAGACACTTTGGGCAGTTGCAGGAAAATAAAAGTAAAATGATTTAAAAACAAAAGAAAAGACATACAACTAGTGTGCATATTAACACTGTGTATTTTTGAGAAAATAGACCAACTCCAGCCTGAGGCAAAATAATGGTGAAAATGGCCAAGTTTGTTTTGGGTCCAGAGTTCTCTTTTGTCACTGAATTTGTTCTCTATTGTTGGAAACAAATCATCTCCAAACTTAAGGCTTACAACATTTATTATCTCACAGTTTCATGGTCAGGAGTCCAGCCATTGCCAAGCTGGCTGCCTCTGGCTCAAGTTGAGCTGTTTATGAAGCCGATGAAACTGGTTATGTCAGACTCACCTGAGCTGGGGAGTCCACTGCCTCGTGCTGGGAGTTCTCCAGTGGCTGACTAGCATGGCTTATTCAAGACACAGAGCCCAAGATGAGTGAGACTACAGCCACTGTCTTTTGCAACCTAATCTCAGAGTAACACACCATCGCTTTCACCACATTTGACTCACGAGAGGTGAGTTCAGGGATCCAACACAGACTCAAGGAGAGGGACTGCACGTGTACGTGTGTGTGTGTGTGTGTGTGTGAATACTGGAAGCGGGCATTGCTGGGGGACCGTCGTAGGCACTGTCTGCCCCGCCTTCCTCCTCACTCTACATTAACAGTGACAAATAACAGAAGAACTGAACATAGTGGGCTTTGTGTGTGAATCAAATACTGTCGTGAGAGGTCTTTGAAAACAAAGCCCCAGAAAGAAAGAGTGACTCAGGGATCCTCACCCCAACAAATTATGGAGCTGAATCTGGAAACCTGCACTTACCAGTATATGAGGCATGTTTCAGGCTCACTAAGACTTTAGAACCACTCATAGAAATTATAATGTTTTCCTTCTACTTTATCAATCAAGAAGAAAAGAAAGACAAAAAAAGAAAAGAAAGACATAAATTAGGTGGAAATGAGGTGAAAGATAGGTGGATTTTCTCAGGCCTAATCCCTGGGCCCTGTCCTCTAAATAACTTTCCCACTGGGTTTGTTCTCAGAGCAACTATTATTTGTAGAGACATCGGTATTACCAGTTACAGTGAACCTCATTGGAGCTGAGTCTAGAAGCCTCACTCAGCTTCTCCCCACCATTCAATCAAGTCACATATCCCCTGCACACTGACCTCCTACTCTACAGCCTGAGGCCAGACTTCTACAACAGTTCTTAAAACAACAAATGTATTTGGCAAATGACTCTGGCCAGGCAAACTCACACACGTTTTTTGATGAGCAGGAACATACACAAAGGCTTCCCTTAGATTTCTCTTGTTAACAGTAAACACTCATTGTTTTCGTCAGAAGAAAATAGAGCAATGTCTAGGTTCACTGGAAGGTAGAAGAAATCAGACAATTCCTACCAATGAATCAAATGACCAGAATTGGAAGGGACAATGAGAAGTCATCCTCTCCATGCCCTCTAAGTCAGACAGAATGATCCTCAAAAAATCCCCACCTATAGGTATAATTTACTTAATGCCTTGGGCAATCTAATCCTATCTCAATCCCTACCATTATGTTTTATAAGTAACTGAATCTGTCCTGTTATAATTTACACCCTTTTCTCTAGTTCTGACTTCAGGAGAAACGAAGAGCAGATATGCACATAGATTTTAATAAAAAGTTTCTTTTTAAGTCACTGCTTATCTTTGCCCTGTCATTGACGCAGGTTGCTTTTTCTTAGCTCCTTCTGCTTAGCTGTTCTTGACCTACATTTCTGAACTCAGATAGTCCTCTTTTTATCTATGACTAGATGAAGCGTATAAATTATATTCAGGTTAGTATAACTGGAACAGCCTGACCGAGAGTTCAAAATCCTGCCAACAAGTAGTCCTTGTGCGAAAAGACCCTTCAAGGGAACGTTGAAGTGATTTGGCTTAAACAGATGACATTTTAAAGATTACAGTCTATTTTTCTTAATATCACTTAAAATTGGAAATGCAAAAATGCTGTTAGCTGGCCTTTGATTGCTTTAATCAAATATGACTGAATGTTATTAAATCTTGATTCCATATTCATCCAGAAGTAAAAACAAAAGCATTTTTCTTGCTTGTAGGACATTCTGAGTCTTAGCATCAAATTAATAAACACTCCCAAAAATTGCACATGGGGCTAAGTAGTTTTCCAAAGCTACTCTAATATTATGTTCATGAAGAACTTGTCATTTTTACCCTATCTTGTTTGTGAGGTTGGAAAAGAGTGTGGAGCCCTGGCAGAAAGAACTTCCCAAATGTTACCCAAAACCACAGCTAATGCAGAACCAGAACATGGTCTCCTTACCTTCAGCCCTCAGTTCTTTCTACTATCATTTTAAAAACAAACACATGCAAACTGATTGCATTTCCACACATGCATACAGATGTAAGGACACCATTTTTTTGCTTTTTGTCTCCTCAATGCTGAGCACTGACTGAAATGACATCACCCAAAGGGTGATTTAATAATAAAACCCTTTCTCAACATCTGGGAAAATGATCCCCCAAATTTTACAAGCCTTAAGCTTTAGAAAAACTTCCTGTGCTCTGCTAGAACAACATGCCTTGAGCCGGCCCTGGAGATGAAGGACAAACCATTTACTTACAGGTGGAAAGAATCATGGCCTCATTTCTGCAGAGAGGACACCAGGCATCTTCAGCTCATCTGCAGAGCTCCAGTCACAAAACACATCTTTGAACTGAAGTCATAGCTCATACCAGACTTTCTCACAGGCTAAGTTAACCCCACCTATTTTCCTGTTCTCAAAACCTCAGAAGAGTATGTTAGTGACAACACAAAAGCCTATATAAGAAGGCTCAATTAAAAAAAAAATCTGCATCCAGAGCTCCAAGGAGGTTGTTTAATGTATTATTTCTAACAGTGTGCACAAATCTGGAAAACAAAAGTTTCTAGAAATTATAAAATTCTGGTAAAAGGGGACCTTAGAAATCATCAAATCAAACTGCCTTCTCTGGACAGAGAAGACAATGGAGGCACAGACAGGAGAGGGACAGTTAGCGGGAGCAACAGAATTAGATTCTAGGTTCTGGAATGCAAAGACTAGAGTAGGCTATGCTCCCACTCAGCAGTGACATTTCAGGGATGACACGAGGAAACTTTACTAGAGGGCGAGGGAGAGAAGACTAATCTAATAATACATTGCAAAGGTTACTGGGTGCATCACTAAGGTATATATAAGCAACAACATCAACAGTAAAATACGTACTTAGCAGTTTCACTTCATCCCACTGGAAAATATAAACAAAAACTAAACACCTCTCATGAAGACAGCATATTCACAGTGCCGGTCCTATTTCCTGCCTTATAGATTAAGATCTCTTTAAGTTTCTGGGTGGATTCTTTTATTTTTATTTCATCTTTTGGCCTTAGCTATGCTTTCATATAAAAACATTTTTTTTTTTTTAGTGAAACACTTAAAGATTTTGGAAAAAAAAAAAAGGTCCCAAATGTTGCCAGGTGCTATCTATCTTGTTTTCTCATCAAAAGTATGAGAGGACTATGCTCTCTCTTCACTCTTTTTGACACCATCTGGAACTTTGAACACAAGCCACTCAATGTAAAAAGGCAAGAATGGGAAGGACTGGGTGAGGCAGGAAGAATCAAGGAGAGAGGAAGAAGAAAAGGACGACAAGGATATTAGGGTATGGCTTGCATATGACCAACTCCTTGAGTGCATTAAAAATATAGTTAGAAGAGATGTGTTTTTGTGATGAGGGTATAATTAAACAGGGAGTAGCAAACAGTCTGTGCTTAAGATATAGATTTTAGTTTTCATTATTATAAGAGGGGACAAAAAAGACTGGGAAAGCACTGGGTGGATGGTCCACCCAGAATGGATGATGGTTCTCCAGGGCCATGGGAAAAGTGTTGCTCAGAGAGGCCAACTACAGTTGCCCCCACAGCAGGTGGAACTCCTGAAGAATGTCTTCCTGGTTTTCTTGTCCCACAAGACCAAGAATAATGTGTGGGACCATCAATGATGAACACAGTACATCTTTTCTCTGGGTTTATCAGGAAAAATGAAGGCTCTAACTCCTTCAGTGTCTTAGAGGTGTTAAGCATCAGAAACCATTCAGACTCAGTTATCTATAATTGACAGTCTTGTTGATCCAGGAATCCGATCCAATCAGGCCTCCTGAAAACCACATGGGAGATAGTGGGATACTCTACACTCTATTTTTCCTGGTTGCTTCCTGGTCTCTGCCAGAACTTGAATTTGTTCATGGATCTGGCTAGTAGAGGGGGCAGCCTTGGTTGTGAACATCACCTGATGTTCTGCACAGGAGCCCAGCACCTTCAGGTATAACATCTGTGCCCTTAGGCAGATTCTTTTTTTTTTTTTAACAGTTGTGCATGCAAATGGGTAACTTTGTCCTCACCACTTATTTTTTTATTTATATATATATATATATATATATTTGACATCAATTGTGGTCCCCATGGAATTCCCACCACCATTTCACCAGTGCACCATCACCTCAGTCCCCTGTGCTCTTTCTGCCCCTCATCCCAGTCTCTACCCACCCCCACAAAGTATTTCTGATTTATTCTTGTCTTTGTTTTTGTTGTGTTGTGATTTTTTTTTCACTTCTAGGAGGAATATAAGGGATCAAGGAAAAGAATATAACAATTAAAAAAAAATCACAACACAACAAAACCAAAAAGACAAAGACAAATCAGAAACACGTTAGGCAGATTCTTAAACTTAGAAACTCATCAATTGCCCCAAGTTCAATTTTCTACCAAACTGCAACTAGCTGCAGACACCATGTGCAAGATCTATTTAGTCCAAACACTGGCTCTGCTGGAAACTTCAGCTGAACACGCATGTCTGTGCCCACAAACATGTCTACATAAACCAAGAGGTGGTATTAGTGAGAAAAGGTCCAGTCTTTCTTCTCCTCAGTAAGGAGTATTTGATTCACAAGAGTAAACAGCTGACAGCTGTGAGGCACAGTCCCCAGTCCTAAGATATTAGTTCATCATGACAGGTTAAAAAGTTTCAATTAAGAGATAACTCATATTTCTTATAAATATATAATTTTATATATTAATATATTTACAATATATACATCATACAAATATTTTTCATGTAATACTAATGACAGTCTTGAAAACAGATGTTTTCAAAACTAAAGGTGAGTATTTATCCAAGGTGGGTTCCTGATTCACCTAGAACCCACATTCCAGAAAATGCTCCAGGCCCAGATTTGTGCAGAAGTCAAGGGGAAGAGAGGGGTTGCTGAAACATGATTCTAAAAACCTTCTCCTTCCAGAATATGCTGGCCTTCTATCCACCAGCTATCACAGCCCCCATTTAGACCCCTAAAATAGGCAAATCCAGGGGTCTAAGCCTAGCACCATTGGGCACTCAAGTGCTTATGGGATGGGCACAAGTAAGCCCCTTTAATCACCATCTCTAAGGCACTATTTTCATAATCTGGAAGATTCAGTCACAGAACTAAATCTGGTTTCAAAACAAATACACTAGGTGTCCTTTTATACGTAAAACAATCTACATGTCCAAGTGCTAAATAAATTAAAAGTAGCCACAAAATGCCATTTCTTCCTTGGGCTTTGGAATTTGGTAGTCACTGGTCACAGTACCAGTTATCTTCCAAAAGTTTCTTCACATTCGACTAGTTCATCTATGGTCCGCAGCAAATCTTCAAAGGAAGGCCTTCCCTCTGGTTTCTATAATTAAAAATCAAAGAGAGGTTGTGGGTTCCAAATCCATTCCAAAAATAATCTCACTGTCAAATTCAGGCACAGCACACAAGAACAAGGTGCTCGTTGCTTTGGGACTGGAACATGTAGGCGTCACCCAAGTTCAGCCTGAGCTGCTCCTCAACATAGTGGTTAGCATCCCTGTCTGACAAGTGGGTCCAATCTATCCTGCGTGAACTTTGCTGAACCAACCTTTCCACCACACTGCATTTACATCCTGCTCAAGAACCTAATAGAGTTTACCACTGTGAAAGCAAGTCCTGTCAGTTTGCAGGGTCCTCTATATCCTGAGCCCCTCATCTCCTAATTACCCAATTTATTTTCCCACAGAAGCCATTGCATGGTCTCTGCTCAGTCAGGACAATCTCCACCCTCGTGCACACACACACCCTTACCTTTGCTCACGCTCTCTCGCTGTCCCTAGCACCACTTCTTGCCTAGAAGCCTCTGCCCATACCTATCAGTGCTCTTGGGAGATATCACAGTAAGTGACCGAGTCTGGCTTACTTACTGGCTCTGGAGTCAGATAGGCCTCTGCTCCCTGAAGCCATCTGGGGTCTTGGGCAAGTGTCAACTTCATGAGCTACCGTCTTCTCATCTACAGAGTGCTCAGAGTAGACACTCAAATGGTGTTTTCAAAAATTAAATCTAAAGCACCTCATTAAGTGCTTAGCATATGTGTAAGCAAATATTATTGTCTAACATTATAGTAAATTATAATATTGCCTAATATTATAATCTGTTCAGTGAGGTGACCCTGTAATACATAGCAAGGAAAACTTCCAAGGATTGTGAATAAACATATCTGAGAACGTTATGGTTCAGAGAAAGAAATCCTCTCTGGTAAAGTCATAATCAACAATCTAAGAGGTGCACCGAAAGAGAGGTACTTCTCTAGGTTAATCCCCTGACTGCCTAACTTGGGCATTCAGGATTCCCACCTGGGGCTGAGGCAACACCCTGAATTTATTATGTTAGCCATTATCATTTTCCACTTCTTCATGTTCTTTGTTCCTGTTACTCAGAACTGACTCGGGTGGATTTCTACCTAGGATTGAAATTGTAAAAACATGCACTAAGCCACACTTTATTCACCAACCACGCCCAGATCCCTAAATGTTTTAGAGATTTAAAAATAAAACACAAACAAACAAACAAAAAATGTATACCTCCTGCCAGCATCTCAGCATCACCTCGTATACATATTTGGACGCCAACTTTGGTGGGTAGAGTCGGTGGCCTCGAGTAACCATGGTTACCACCTCGTAGTTGGTGTTTTTCTCAAAGGGCATTCTGCCTTCAGTGAATATTTCCCACATTAGAACACCTGAAAAAGGGCACAGGTTACTAAATGATGTATGTGCTTCCTCTCAGGCACAGAGTTGAGCTGCAATGGCACGTGGGTCTTACCAAATGACCAGACGTCTGATTTGCTGCTAAAGCGGCTGTAATTAAACACTTCAGGAGGACACCACTTCACAGGAAATTTAGCACCAGAAGAACTTGTGTATTGATCATCCAGAACATACCTAGAGGGAGATAGACCTCCGAGTTACATCTGCATTTTGTACATGTTCTTTTTTTTCCTCTTATAATCAAAAACAAAGTTGATTCAAGTCCAAAAAGCATCTGGTTGAATATCTGTCTCAGTGGCCACACCTGGTGATTTCCAGCTTTTCAGTTTTATTTCAGTACTTGAGATAGAGACATTATAAATTTATAATATTATTATTTATAATATACTTTTATTTTTCTGCTTTTCCTTTATTTATGAGGAAATGGAGGCAGAGTACAAAAAATAGGTTTGCAAATGTTCTTCGTAATAAAGGCCCCACATGTAAAACATCTAAAGCAGAGCTGCTCTAAAGGAAGTGGTGCAGGTGTCAGGTACGCATGTTCTTTTAGCCACCAGCCCCCGCCCCCCTTCTACAGAGCACAGTTGAAAACTACAGTGAATGAAAAGAGCAAATCACAAAACGACATATGTAAGTGGTGGTATGTATATTTATCCATCATGACATCCCCCTCTACATGCCCAGCACAGCATCATATAACTTTTCTATGTGAACATACTTCTGGAAGGTCACACACAAACTATTATCTGGGGAAGAACGGTGGTTGGGATGGTAGGTCATGGGGACTTCAGCTCATTCTGTATTATGTTCTGAGTACATTAATATAGGCTCAGTGAAAAATGATCAGGCTTTTCCGCCCTCTGGCCATTGGTGTCACTGATGGACACCTGCAGCCCTGCACACATGCCTGATGGCGGGCCCCTCAAGTAGGGTGTGGGCATGCGCAGGTGGGCGCGCCTGGGCTGAGACATGGGGCATGTAAGGGCGGCGTCATGAGGACACCAGCAGAAAGAGAAGAGTAAGGAGCAGAGAAAGAGAGTAGAGGCTAGAGAGCCCAGAGAGTGAAGATTCGCCGGAGGCTAGGAGGCCTGCCAGCCTCTTGGTCCCCAGCCTCTGCGCCTGCCGTGTACCTGGTTGCCTCTGATGTAAAGTGTAATAAACGCCTGAAAAAGCCACCGAGGGCTCCAGGACTTCTTGACCCGTCTGCTCGGATCACTTAGAACCTGCTCCATGCCTTGCTGGCACCACAGTTAATAAGAAGAATGTGTTTATGTATGACGTGAAACTAAAGCAAACTTTCAAAAGCTCCCTGAGAAAATCAGTGCACACACTTCTTGGCAATCTAGACAAAGAGGGTGACTCAGCACAACAGCTAGCTGCTGGCAGACACCAACACCACAGACTGGGTCCACTTGCTTGTCAATTAGACTCAATTTAGTGTACGAAGAATGTCATAGAGAAACTGATATAAAAGCACAGATTTTCTGAAAGCCACGCTGTAGGGTAAAGGTTAATCAGGACTTTCCGCCCTCCTATCACTGATGATGGAAACCTGTGCACATGCCTGAGTGGGCATGCGCAAGTAGATGCACCTGGGCTGATGCACCAGGTGTATAAAGCTAGCGTCCCGGAGACTCCGGTGTGGTGTGGTGGTGTGGAGCGGTGGAGTGTGAGGGATATCGTGACGGCAGCGAAGAAACTGCTTGAATCGACGATGAACCTCCTACACAGTCTGGGAAGGTTGCAAGACACACGCCTATATGAAATTGGTAGTCAGCCTGTCAGATACGGAACATCTTTTAAAGACACAACACTGGGTAATTACTACCCTGATAGGCAGCAGCACACCTGGCCCCACTTTCTAACCTGCCTGGCCCAAGTTTTCCTGGGCACTGAAATTGGCCTGTCTGGCAAGTCCTAGCCTGCTTTTTAGTCCTTGCTCTGGCCATAGGCCAGCCACCTCTCCCTGTTTCCATTACTTGAGCAGGACAAGTTTGCTCCTGCTTCTAAGCACTAGCACTTGATGTTTCTTCCACTTGGAAGATTTTAATCTTAGATGTTCACTTTACGACTTCCTGTCTCTTGGTCTCACTCAAATACCCCATCCTAAAGAGGCCTCAGGCATCAGGTCTAAAGGAGCTCCCATCACCCTGGCCCCACATCATCACTCAGTTCTCTGCCTTCTCTAAGTTACCTTCTATCACAGGGGTCACTTCTATCACAGGGGTCAGGAAATTTTTTATACAAAAAGCCAGATAACAAATAGTTTAGATTTTCAGGACATACAGTCTCTGCTCAAATACTCAGCTTTGCTTTTGTAGAGTGAAAGGAACCACAGACAATGCCAAAAGGAATGAGTGAGGCCATATCTCAGTAGCACTTCATTAATGGGCACTGAAACTTGAATTTCAGATAATTTTCATGAATCATATTCTTTTCAATTTTTTTCTAACCCACTGAAAAACTGTACAGGGGCCTCCCTGGTGGCCCAGCGGGCTGAGCACTGCACTATGAAGCATCCACAGCACAGCAGTGCGAGTTTGATCCCTGGCCAGGGAGGGGACCCACATGGCTCAGCAGTCTTCTGCTTTGCCCACTGCTCCCCTCAGCAGTGTATTTCAGTCCATCTGCCTATTCTGATCCCCGCTCTGTCTCTGGTGAATCCTCTCACCTCCCATGACTCTGGCCTGTACCCCAGCTCTTGTATGCATATATAAATAAATCTAAAAAATAAAAAATAATAAATTAAAAAATGTACAAACCATTGTTGGTTCCTTGGTCATACTGGAGAGGCAGGAGGTCATATGTGTCTACTTGGACTGTGCTTTTTCACATCACTCTGTCCCTGTCCCCCCTTTTTAAAAAATGTAATGTCTAACAGGGGTCTTTTATATCCTTTAGGGGTCTCACACCTTCACACAATGTCTGTTATCACACATGGCCATCCCTTCTTTTGGGATTCTCAGGTCCTATGTTTCTCCCTCCTCCTAGCTGTATGTTATTTTCTGCTCTGGTTCAGCCTAACAGTATGCCTGATACATAGCAGTCACCTAATTTTGGATGGATGAATGGGTGGATTAATGGATGGATGGATTCATGAATGAATAGACAAAGGAAAATAAAGAGGAACAAAAGACAAAACTAAATATTTTTAATACCATATTAAAATTTTTAAAAATCAAGAGGAAATTCACACCTTAGATTTGGGTATTGTAAGAACTTTACCCCCAAGGGCATTTCTGAGAAAAAAAGATAACAGAAATGTCTCGCACCAGGGAGAAGTAGTGTATTTAACAGAATATACTGCCACCTAGTGGACAGGATCATACCCATTGCATGCCTGGTTACTTCAATGAATTTATTCCAGAACAGCTAACAAGATTTCCTATCTGTTTCATCAGGGCAGATTATTCCCACATTATTTAATTCTATTTTCTAAAAAGTGAATATGTCCCTTTTTAAAAAAATTTCCTGTTAAGTTCCCCTTCATAACTGTGTTATGTTATTGTGAGGAAAAGAATTAAATCATGGTTAATCTTACTTGATTTTATGACATTGCTTTCAGCAAGCAAATGTTCAGTATGTTAAGACTTGACTTGTAGGCCTGTGCCCGCTATATTACTTGATTTTAAGTAATAGAAAATTTTACAGAGGATATAGAACATATTCTACCCCCCCCCCACACACACACGCCCCAAATGTGTTGTGAGAGATAATGTGTAATTTAAAATATAAAAGAGATAAAGGGGGCCTCCCAGATGGTGCAATGGGTTAAGCAAGGCACTATGAAGCAAACCACAGCCACTGCAGCACGAGTTCGATCCCTGCCACCCTCCACGGAGGGGACCCACATGGCACAGCAGGCCTCTCCTGCCTGACCCACTGCTCCCCTCAGCAGTGTGCTTCAGTCGATCTGCCTCGTTCTGTTCTTCCCGCTCTATCTCTTCTGAATCCTCTTAACCCCTACACCTCTGGCCTGTACCCCAGCTCTTGTATGCATATAAATAAATCTATTTTTTAAAAAAAGAAAAGAAAAACTTGAAGAAAAAATAAATCATTGACTTGTATACTAGTGTCGTAATTTTCCAAGTAAAAGTGTCCCTAATGGACACTTTCTGATCTTTCCCAGTAAATAAGGCAAACAATCCTAAAATCTTCCACAAAAATCTGGCCATTGAAAATGAGAGGTGACTTGCCACTTACCAGCTAGCTACAAGAGAGTGGCTGGGTTTGCTACTCTTAGGATTTCAGAGTGTCTTCCAATTGAAATTTCAATGCTCTCAGTATGAAAGCCTGAGATCAAATACTTGTAAGAGGAAAGTGCTAGTAACCAGTCCCCCTCAAGTAAACAAAGGATAATGTTGGCCATATTTTGCCTTTCTGATATTTCTTTGGGAATTTAAGAATCTACCCTTTTTTTTTAAAAGATTTATTTTTTTATGCATACAAGGGCTTGGGTACAGACCAGAGTCATGGGAGGTGAGAGGATTCACTAGTTAGCGTGGGGAGCAGAACAGGCAGATGGACTGAAATGCTGGGGGGAGCAGCGGGAGAGACAGGAGAGGTCTGCTGCGCCATGTGGGTCCCCTCTCTGGCTGGGGATCAAACTCACGCTGCTGTGCTGCAATGCTTCACAGTACAGCGCTCAACCTGCTGTACAACCAAGAAGACCAAAAATCTACCCTTTCTTTCCCCCAATAAGACCATTTAAGTATGTGTGAAGCAACTACAGAATATAATACTAACTAGAAAGTTTGACCAAAACCAACCATGATGCTGTAGAGGGCGGGGAGTAAATATCACCTGAAGTTACCTGAGCATTAAGCCCTCATAATTTCTCAAAAGTTTATTTAAGTTTAGAAAAAAGCCAAGGATGACAATAAATTGGGTAAATTCAGCAAAGAAATCTTCCAAAATGCAACTCAATTAATTTTATTACCTTATATCAAAAACACATTAGAAAGAAGAAAAATCAATTCATTTCTCCATCTAAAAGGGTAGGTACTACTATTTTGCTAAGGGAACAAAAGATGTGTTTCAAGAAATCTTTTTAAAATAAGCTTCAGAGGAAGAAGTTGACACAAACTGCACAAAAAAAGTCCAGGTTTTCTATACTTCAGTGAAATGGTCACAGTCTCATATTAATTTAATCCAAAACTTAGAGAAAATGTACGCTTAGACTCACTCTTACCTGGCCATTCCAAAATCAGACACTTTCACAACTCCTGCCTCATTTACTAGACAATTTCTGGCAGCCTGGAAAACAAAATTATAATAGTAAATTAGTTAAAAGTTCCATAATAGAAATTTAAAAATATATAGATTTTATTTATATTAAATTTAGTATATAGTCCAATCAGGATTTGCAGAGCATGAAAATTACCAATTATTTCTACCCCTATGGAAATACCTATAACATGTATTTGAAAGAATGGGCAGGAAGATAGGTCAGAAAATCATATGTGTAATAAGATATTATATAATCCTTATAAATTGTCATACCTAAACAAAAACTAATAGAAGACTCAGATTCTTCTCCTCCCATGTCTATTCTGATTGAACTGCCTTACTGAGAGTGACCTCTCCTGCACTGCTTATCCTAGTTCTCACTGACATACACACAACCATCAGGGGCATGGGTGACCAATCTTTTACACAGTGGCTTTCCTTAGTGGTCATCTTGGTCCTTAACAGTTAAAAGAACAGCCATGTGTAACACAGTTTCATTTGTCATTTATAACATTGTCAGTACAACACAACATATTGATTAATCAAGTAAAACTCTGGTTCTTTAATTTATACTTTCTTGTCCATTATTTAATGTTATGTAGTTCTAGAAAATAGTTTTGTAAAAAGCATTTCTCAGAAAGAAAATATGATAATGATCTTTTTAATACCATAATCCATGGGCTAAGGACGCATTTTTCTTCCTGACAATCCAGCATTTAATGCTCTGAATGTGATCATTCTGCTCCTATAAGGTGATTTCCTGCTGAATATATTTTACTAGTCTTCTAGTGTGGGGGTTAATGTCCAGTCACTGCACTTGCCTCCATCTCCCTGCATGATACCCCATAATGATGTCCACAGGTTCTTCACCCAGGAACATCAGAATCTCCCATTAAGGGAAAACAAACCTACTACAGTGACGTCTATATCACAGACACAAAATATATCAAACTTGCTTTCGCGAAGATATGGGCTGTGTGGACAGGTGAGGTCTGTCATACTTATGTAGATTTTGATTTTCATCAATTTTAAAAGGACAAAAAAAAGGAAGGTGCTTAGTTCACAAGTTTCAAAATGACCAAGAGACGTCCTTTATCATCACTGACCCTGGTAATAACAATAACTACTGTTACATATATCACACCTATTTTACAAAGTCCTTTTGCTTCACTCTACAACATGACCAGAGTTGTGAAGAAAAGCCTAGGACTAGATAACGTCACTGGTGAATTTTAGCAAGCATTTAAAGAAGAATTAACGCAATCCTCTTCAAACTCTTCCCCCAAAATTAAGGAGGGAATATTTCCAATCTGATTTTTAAGTTTAGCATCAGGGACACCCAGAACCAGATGGAAAAGTTTTGGTCACAGCTGTGCAGGCTTTCAGTTACAGGATAAGTTCTGAAGATCTAATGAAGAGTATAGTGACTACAGGTACCACATAGATTGGGTTTCATGTCAGCATATAGGGAAAAGCAGCTGAGAGCAGATGTTACACATTTTCCACACACACACACACACACACACACAGGTAAATATGTGAATGATAGATATGTGAATTAATTTTTGGTTGTGGCAATCATTTTACAGGGCATACATATATCAAGTCATCATGTTGTACACGTTAAATATATATTGTTTTATTGGTCAACCATACTTCAAAAAAACTGTTGCAAAAATAGTTTGTGAACAAAACAATATTACAACCCACAATGTACAGATGTGGGAACAGAGTCTTAGAGAGCTCAGGCAGCTATCCTAAAACACATCCATGAAATCAAATCTTTCATTTCCGAATCTGCAATTCTTTATTACGCCCTGATCTGGAGACCGCACAGCACAGTAATTACGACACGAACTCTAGAGTCAGACTCTCCTGTTTCAATTCTGATTCCCAGACCACTGGTATATGATTTTACCCTCTTTGTACCTCAGTTTCCTCACCTATAACAGAATAATAATAATAGTACCCACCTAATTATTAGGTCTGATTTATCATGGATAGCACATCTACTAGAGCAATGTTTCTTAAAGGTGATTGTTAAAAAAAATGCTTTGCTGCTACTTTGGGAAAAAATGTATACATGCTTTGTGACTAGAGAGTTAGAACTAAAATATGGAGGGAATTCTACAAGAGAATCACATTCTTTTTGGTGGAAGAATCATCTTCAAGAACAGAGAGTGAAGTTTCTACCAACACATTTGAGAGTGAGCAGAGAAGAAAAAGAGAGACAAATAATGGAGGAGAGAGAGCAAAAGATTGAGTAAGAAAAAAGAAAATTTACAAAGTGTTTTCACCACTGTAATTTGGAACCAGTAATAGAAGATTATTTTTTCTGGTAATTTCAGGAGCCAAGATGAGCCTCTTCTTTTTCCAGTGATTTGAGAGAGAAAGAAAATGAACCAAAGCATTTCTCTTAGTTCTGATTATAGTACATGAGGTGAAAAAGAGTTTAGGATTTAGTTAAAGCCTGAATCACTCCTTAACGTCCTCATTTATCACCATATACAAGTCATTTCACTTCTCTGAAACTCATTTACCTATCTATAAAATTATAAAAAGAAAAACTGGTATTATTAGCTATCTCATGGGATTCTTATGGAGACCAAATAATTACTGCATGGTAATTTAGTTGGAAATATTACCTCTGTAATTATGTTTTACGTATAATTATATAACTAGTACCTTTGTAATTATGTATTATATGTATTAGATTTAGTAAAGATCCTTTTGTAAAAATTATGTAGCAAGTTAAATTTATCAAGTTTCAAAATAATGAAATCTCAAAATATTCTTGAGAATAAAAATTTCATATTGAGACTGAGTTAAGGGATTAACTTTTCCTCAGACTCAGAGCACAAAATAAAAACTTATCTAAACTTGGTTTTGAGGCTTGTTTTCACAAACAGTATATATTGTTTTCACAAATCGTAGCGTGAAAGCTTAGCAGCAAATATCAGAGGCTGTGCATGCGTATACTGCATTAACCTTGAATTGAGTCCAAACTGACTGTCCAATGAACTTCAGCCAAGTCCACAATTCTTTGCCCCTAACTCACTCCACAGACAATAAAATTTAATTCCTTTTCTCTCAACCCCAATCCCAAACCAATATAAACTTCCTCCCCTACTGAGATGGGGCAGTAAACCTGAGGTTTTCTCTTGCCCCTTTGTTTGTTGACCCGCAATAAACCTTTTCTCTTCTCAGATCTGAACTATAGTTTCAGCTGCTATGTGCAAACGACAGTGTGAATCTTCCATTGCTCATTCGCTGACCCAGTGTTACAAAGGAATTAGGCCAATGACAGGCACACGGTGGTTTATGATTACCAGATCTCTGTGGATGAAGCTGTTTCTCTCCAGATACTCCATTCCTTCACACACATCCTGGCACATGCTCAGCAGCACATCTCTGCTAAAGTGTCCTTGTCTCTGCCGGAGGAAATTCAGGAGGCAGCCTCTTTCCATGAACTCAGTAACAATGTAAATTGGTTTCTGCTGGGTGCAGACACCATAAAGCTGTACTAACTTCGGGTGGGTCAGTTTCCTGGGAAGGAAGTCAAGCACACACATGGTTACTCTAGGGAGAGAAACCACCAGGGACATTAGCTGACCAGGAGCCATTTTTCTTCCAACAAAAAGAAAAACCACAAAGAACATAGTAACTTACATCATCACTTTGGCTTCTTCTATGAAGTCCTCCTCACACATAGCACCTTCCCTAATGGCTTTGATGGCCACTTTGTACTGGGCTCGCCACTTGCCAAGCCTCACCACACCAAATAGTCCACTCCCCAACTCCCTCATGAAGGTCAGCTCTGAAGGGTTAATCTCCCATTTTTCTGTGACAGGGGAAAAGTGATAAAGTGTAAGACAAACAGCATACATCAATGGGAAACAAAGAAAATAGAATCTAGGTCAATGTAAAGTTACAGAATAATACAATTTACTGGTACCAGGGAGAGAAACTTATGACCCCCATATAAATGGCAAAAGATGGGGCCTCCTGGTGGAGCAATGGGTTAAGCACCACATTATGAAGCAAACCACAGCCACTGCAGCACGAGTTTGATCCCTGCCGCCGGCCAGGGAGGAGACCCACATGGTGCGGCAGACCTCTCCTGCCTCGCCTACTGCTGTCCTCAGCAGTCTATTTCAGTTGATCTGCCTGTTCTGCTCCCCACTCTGTCTCTGGTGAATCCTCTCACCCTCGTGCCTCTTTTCTGTACTCCAGTTCTTGTATGCATAAATAAATAAAGCTTTTTTAAAAAATGGCAAAGGATGCTTTTCCACCTGGGGAAAGGATGCACCCCTTCTAAGTTGTCACAATAGAAATAAAGTGAATGGAAGCAGGTAAAGGGAAGAGACACAGCATAATTGGCTAATAGTAACAGAGCTGACAAGTTCAAAGTATCGTAAAAGAAATAGGTCCTTATTTACTATTCTTCCCCTTAGAATTTTTTTTCTTTTTCTACTCCACCAAGTTGAAAAATGTAACCTTCAGTTTAAAAAGATTTTGCCTCAGTTTAAAAAGATTTTGCCAGGAGCAACAAAGACAATCAATTGGATTCCTCTGTGTATTATACCGCTGTCTTTACATTCTAGTGTGAAACCAGCAAAGCTGATATATTGTAAATATATCATAGTCATATGTTTTCACACTGGTAGAAAGTTTTCTTCTGAATTATTAATAATGATGACAACAGAAAAACTAGGGTTGCTACAGCATTAAGCACAATTACCTAAAAACTCATACTACATACTTAAAAAAAAGAAATTCCACTCTATGAAAATCTATCTACACATCTACACTTGCCTTGTGACAGAAACCTTTCAGGAAAATTAGCCAGTGCAAGTACAACACGACACTTACCATAGCTGAATCCTGCAGTGGTTGGTGCATGCTTTTCCTTTGCGCTAACTGGATACCGCAACCTTGTGACAAGTCCTAGAAATTAAAGAAAGCGTCCAGTTTATGCTTGTTGAGTAACGCATCAGTGACAATTCTGTATGGTTAAGCGCTTATTAACTCATTCTTAATCATTCTGCATGATGAAGTGTTAAATTAGCAGTGCTCATCTTCTGTGTGTACACACAGCTCTGTGTTATATGCAGCAAAAAATAAAAAGGAGAAAGGCAAAAAGGGAGGAAGGTAGGCAGGATGAAGATGATCCAACTCTGAGTAGATTTTTGGGGCATCTTCTACTCAGTTACATGTTTCAAGTCAAAGGCTAAGAATATTTCTATCTCATCCAATGTTATGCGCCTCAGTGGGCATAAATGGGGTTTCTATTTCTAGTTTTGATGTCTGGTTTGTTTGTTTAGCAGAGATCCAGGAAGATGGAAATCTTGTCTGGGACATAATTATTCTAATTTTTGGAATTCTATGGGCTAAACCAAAACCTGGTCTCTTCTAGAAGCTTCTGTGACACCTCTGACACAGACCTATGAGTGTCAGAGACAACAACTCCTTTGATAATAGTAGAACAACTCTTCAGAACCCTCAGGATAGTGACCAACCTACTACAACGGGATTTTACAATAGGGGAGAGAGATGGGTCTCACTGTGAATACAGATTGAGCTACAGGGAATGTGCAGTCAAGGACTGGGGTCAGAGGACTGACGATTACTAGTCAAGGAGCAGGGTCAGGGTTAGAGGATGAAAAAAAAATTCCACTGTCAGAACCACAGTGGCCCTAGACAGGACAGCATATCCCACCCTTTAGATGCACTGCAATTCCAGTATCCTCCTGAAATAGTTTCTGTTTCTCCAGAACTTTATTTTCTAATTGCCTGTGTTAAGTAGTACTTCTAATTATCTGGGAAATCTGGTGAAGAGCATATTAATGGCTCAGTTAATGCCTAGCAACAGTGAGAACTGAATACAGGAATTAAAATCTTCACACTGGAACTAGAGGATGAGAAATTACTATGAGAACCCTTAGGGCTAAGTAAGGGAGGGGTTATGGCTAAACCTATTAATAAGAGCCTTGCCAAAGACACATCAGAGTGGTCAGAATGTCCTGGGGACAGTGGGAATAAGGAGTCCGATGAGATATAGAGGGTGATCAGATATTGACTTGGGTAGGGGATTCTGCTTACAATGACTTGGCAGGGTTCCTGATAAAACTTCATTCACCAGGAAGTGCACAGATGGGCCTTGGAGAAGGGTCAGGAGCATAACTAAAGTTTGGTCAAGCAAGGAATGTTCATCAGCACCAAGGAAATAAACCACAGAAATATGAATATTCACCATTACCACTAGAATAACTCATGGCTATGGTCAAGATAATACTGTTTATGAAACTTTATTTCTGATTTTCCTTTGTATCTATCACTTTAATATACAATAATTTTATATCAATCACATTCTACAACTAAAAAGTAAAACTGCCCAAGGAAGAATTCATCCAAATGTCTGATCATACTAATCATTACCTTTTATTTGAAGTAGGATGTGACAGCTCACTTACCTGCTGCATTGTGCTTATGATATTCAATAATCTCAGCAATTGAGCCAAATGCATGTTTTTCTGCCAAGTAATACTTCTTTGGGGATGTTGTTGTTTCCTTTATATGATAATGCCTGAAGCCTGATGAGCCTTCTCTATAACAAAAAGAACCAAGTTGGAATAACACAACTTCATTCTTAAGAGGTTATCTATAAGGCACCCACAGGACCCCTACATAGGGCCCCTACTATTCTCAATACAAATTGTATTTTTTGCCCACAGTTCTACTTAGTTTTGCCTTTCACATTAACAGGTGGACACCTGTAAAGTGGTAACATACTTAATCCTTTGCATGAACTTGTGAAAGAACATTTATCAACTCCATTTACCAACAGTTGAAAATCTTAAAATAGCTATTACCTATTACTGCCATTTGTCCCTGCTATGGGCACAAACTTGCAAATGTCTAGAGGACCTAAATATCTAAAAGTGGGGTGTCTCCCTGGTGGTGCAAGGGGCTAACTCTAGGTACTATGAAGCTATCAGCAGCCCCTGCAGCACGAGTTCGATCCCAGCCAGGGAGGGACCCACATGGTGCAGCAGACCTTTCCTGCCTCACCCACTGCTCCCCTCAGCAGTATATTTCAGTCGATCTGCCTGTTCTGCTCCCCACTGTCTCTGATGAATCCTCTCAATCCCTTGCACCTCTGACGTACATCCCAGCTCTTGTATGCATAAAGTAAATCTTTAAAAAATTAAATAAATCTCTAAAAGTGAATAAACTAGACTTATAAGTCTACAAATTCTATTTTGGATATGCTTCCAGAACAGTCATCTCTTGCTAAAAATTCCTTTACAATAACCCCTGCTGTTCTTAAGACAGCTCAGATTCCTTATCACTGGCACGACCTACCTCCATCTTTACCTCTCAGGCGTCTTTTTCTACCTTGCCCCTTCACTCTGTCCCTCGAATTCTACAATTCAGGTACCATACACTTTGGTCAGCTCCTCACACTCATCAAATCCTCTTCCACCTTTGGTCAGCAGCACATACTCCTCCTACCACAGCACTTACTCATGTACTACCATCACTACCTGGCTGCTCTCCTGAAGCCCCCGCTAAGCTGGTGGAGAGCAGGGTCTGAGTCGACTTTCTCACCATCAGCTTCTTAGTGCTCAGTACTGTGCATAGTGAGTCTTTGTTAAACTATTTTTTGAATTTTGCTGAAGTTTCTCTACTCACTCGCAAAAAATACATATGCAAACTATGAGAAAAATACTAAAAATATGACTATAAAAAGCATTCTAAATTTTAGAAATCAAGCTCAGGTTGTCATTTTTAATATTGAAATGTAGCATGTGTTTTGTAAATTAGGAATCCACATAAACTTAAAGAACTTTGCACAAAAACTCAAAATTAAAAAAAAAAAAAGAGTGAAATGACTTACCCTCCAAACTTTGTGTAAAGGGACACTGTGTACAAGCCTGGTTGGCTGGAATCCCTTACCATAAAACCACCTTCTTTATCCTAAAATTTAAGGTAAGAAATTTTTTTAAATCCAGTAAGTATTGGATTAAATCCAATAAGTATTGGTGGCGCAGCGGGTTGAGAGCCGCACTGTGAAGCATCCGCAGCACAGCAGCGTAAGTTTGATCCCCAGGCAGGGAGGGGAGCCACATGGCACAGCAGACCTCTCTTGTCTTACCTGCTGCTCCCCTCAGCAGTGTATTTCAGACAATCTGCCTGTTCTGCTCCCCACTCTGCCTCTGGTGAATCCTCTCACCTCCTGCAACTCTGGTCTGTACCCTAACTCTTGTATACATAAATAAATAAATCTTTAAAAAATCCATTTAGTATCAAGCCTATGGAGAATATTCAAGAAATTAATCTTAATAATTTTATGATTACTATCACTTAGCCTACAAAACCTGCTTTGAAGAAATACAACTTAATAATATGTGCATTCACACGACTTTCTACTTCGTATCGCTGGGTCATGAAAGCACACACATAATCCCTCACAACTGCAAATCTTCACATGTTGGGAGCCTGCTGCCCTAGAGGGAGCTGGAGTTTTCTGAGAGCTCCTGTTTACTCTGCATACAGCATTCCAGGAGGTTAGAAGTTCTGCAAACAGAACTTCCCAGAATTGACTGCTGTTCTCTGTGGAAGTACAGGCTTGTGCGCATGTTCCCTACTTAACTAGGAAAACTTGTTCCAGCAGTAACTTATTCATTTGTATAAGCCTAAACACAATTCTGTGCTATTTTCTTGTTGCTTTGTTTATATCTTTAATAAAAGCTTGGGCTAGGAGAGTGAAAAGCAGAGTTGCTCTCGATGACACTTTTCCCAGCCTCCCCCTGCTGCAAATTCATTTAGTCTCTGAGTCTTGTAATAGAGAGGTCCACGGCACTCACACGCATTAGTTTGAGATATTTCCTTTTTAAAGATATATTTATTCATACAAGAACTGAGGTATAGGCCAGAGGTGGGAGGATGGGGTGAGAGAATTTACCAGAGGCAGAGTGGAGAAAAGAACAGGCAGACTGACGAAATAGACTGCTGAGCAGGTGCAAGGCAGGAGAGGTCTGCTGCACCATGTGGGTCACTTCCCTGGCCAGGGATCAAACTAGAGCTGCAATGGCTACAGATGCCCCACAGTGTGGTGCTTAACCCCTTGTGCCACCAAAGAGGCCCCAGTATGAGACATTTCAACAAGATAATCTCTCTCACGTCCCTTCCAGAACTAATAGAGTTTGCAATTCCTTTAAGTCTTAGACATAGGGGGAAAGTTACTGAAAATATATTTGTTAATATATGTTTTCATTTCATACATTTTTCATATTTTCTGTGATTTTTGAATCCTACCTCAATATAACTTCCTATCCTCAAAGCATCTTTCCTGTAAATATCTCAGTGCTTTTTATGAGACTATGTCTTTAAATCTTAATTCCACCTGATAGGAGATCCTAATGTCACTTCAGTTAAAAAAAGTAAATAAATGATAAAAATAAAATAAAATCTTAATTCCCCTGGAAGTTGGTGTTAAATCTGACTCTTAAAAAGAAGAGATGGAGGCACAAATAATTTAAGCAGAGAAAAAAGGCAGCAACAATATTGAATGAAAAGAGTGAATAACTGAACTGATAAACCCTCATTCTCTTCCACACTAAAGACAAACAATAAAAGTTAACAACCTCAACTATCTACCAACAGCACTATCATCTATCTCCAGCTCTGAAATTGTTTTAAGGTAGAAGTATGTTTAATAGTCAAAAAGTAAAATAAATTTTATTCTTACCTATAGAATTGACAGTGGAATTTAATGCCCTAAATAAATCTGATAAGAATATCTAGCATCAATGATCATAACAGTTAATCATATAGTGTTGTACACCAATGGTACCTCAATAAAAAAATCATTTATAAAAGACATCACTTAATATTTATATAAATTATTTTAAACAAATACCTTCAAGCAAAAAGGAAAAAGACAATAAAGTACTAAAACCCAAGTAGCAAGCGATAAATCAGTAAGAAAGTATAAAGAAAATGTGACCCATGCATCACTATTACCTATTATTGTGGGCTTAATTATTTCTCCCTCAAAAAAGATAGAGTCCTCACCACCCCCGTATTTCAGAATGTGACCTCATAAGGAGATCTGTAGAAGGAATCTATTAAAATGAAGCCATTAGGTGGGCCTCCCTGGTGGTGCAGTGGGTTGAGCGCCACACTGTGAAGCCTCTGCTGCACAGCAGCACGAGTTCGATTCCGGGCCAGGGAGGGGACCCAGATGGCACAGCAGACCTCTCCTGCCTCGCCCGCTGCTCCCCTCAGCAGTGTATTTCAGTCCATCTGCCTGTTCTGCTCCCCACGCTGACTCTAGTGAATCCTCTCACCTCCCATGACTCTGGCCTGTACCCCAGCTCTTGTATGCATAAATAAATAAATCTTTAAATAAATCTCTAAAAATAAATAAAATGAAGCCACTAGGGAGGGCCCTAATCCACGCAACTACACAGAGCCAGACATGAACAGATGGAGGTGATGTGAAGACACATAGGGAGGTGACAGTCCCTCCCATGAGCCAAGGAGAGAGACCCAGAACAGAAGCACACAACCCCAATGACACCTTCACTTCAGACTTCTGACCTCCAGAGCTGTTAAACAATCAACTGCAGTTTTAGTCACTGAGATTATGGTACTTTGTTACAGTAGCTATAGCAAACTAATACACTAGTAATCACATATTAAATGATTAAAAATAACATTTTTTAAGAAAACCTTGCACTTTATCACAGTACTTTTTAGGCTTTAAAACAGTTATTTGGGACTACTTATCAAGAACTCATTACACTTAATTAGCACCAACAGCAAGCCCACAGAGCCTGCACAAACACTTACTTCATTTCTGAGGAGCTGCTCTGCTTTGCTTCTGTTTGTATTTCTGCAGTACCATCTAAATAGAAGAAAGATATATTTAAGGCCTCAGGTTTTTAAAATTATTTCTATTTTGAGGAATTAACAAGGCATTAGTGCTCATCAGTAACAAATACAGTAAATAAAAATAAGACATCATTCATAACTTCAATAGACAACCACTAGGAACATTTTGATGTATGTACTTCCAGACTTTTTTCTACCTATTTTTTAATGAAAACATATATATATATATATGCCAACATTAATTTTTTTATTAAAGTGGGCTCAGGGCCTCCCTGGTGGTGCAGTGGGTTGAGCGCTGCGCTGTGAAGCTTCCGTGGCACAGCAAGGCAAGTTCAATCCCCGGCCAGAGAGGGGACCCACATGGAGCAGCAGACCTCTCCTGCCTCGCCTGCTGCTCCCCTCAGCAGTGTATTTCAGTGGATCTGCCTGTTCTGCTCCCCACTCTGTCTCTGGTGAATCCTCTCACCTCCCGACTCTGGCCTGTACCCCAGCTCTTGTATGTATAAATAAATCTTTAAAAAAACTAATAAATAAAATAAAGTGGGCTCAAACCATATTTGCTATCATAATCTGAATTTTTCATATCATGCTAGCTTCCCAAAGCAATCCAGTTTTATGCATCATGGTACATATATGCCATAGTTAAACAATTCCTTATTACTTAACATAAAAATTAATTCCAATATGTTACTATTAAAATAACAAGACTGAACTTTAGACTCAAAAAAATTGGAAATGTCACTTTGTATTACTGTCTTGAATTCAAATTAAGGCTTAATCCTGAGCCCTCGGTGTAGCAGATTTCATCTCAAGTCATGGTGAAGGCCTCCCTGTTGAATTTCATGAGATCCCAAGTGTCAAGAGAAACAGTGAAAGAGAAAAGCAGGCCTCTGGGTTTTCCAAATCACCGATCCTAGCGCAGCTCCAAGCCACTGCAGGCACCCAAGGCTCTACCGTATGTATATGAGACCGTCCCATGGCCAACCAACCCTGCCTGGCAACAGGTTCAGCCCCCACCAATCAGTGTGACAGCCCCAGACGCTTGCAGATCTGTGTCCCTTCTTAACCTCTGGGAAATATTTCTCTCTACACTACAATCTCTCACCTCATCCTCAGAGGTATTTCCCTCCCTGCCTTCCCTCTCCATGAGGTTGCAAGCAGCAGGTCAAAGAACATGAACTCACACTGTTTTCTTTGGCCTTCAGCTTTCAGTTTGATTGAGGAATTGTTTGTTTTAAATGTTTTTTAGTGGGCAAAGAAACCCCACCCCATCCCCAGTCCTATTTCCTGAGATTTCCCAATGTTATGAAAACAGCCTTACTTCTCTGAGTTTTCCACCCCTCATTCAGCCTTTTATAAAAGAACCAGCACCTGTCTATGGCCCAGCAAACACCCTAAAACAAGGAACACAAGTCATCACTGATTGAAGATGGGAGAAATACAAAGAACAAATCTTTCTGTGTCTGGCTTCTTTCATGCAGCTGTAGTGAACCCACACAATTACAATATCGATAATAGCTAACGACTTATTTTATTTGGACCTGGGGTGATGAACCAGATCCCAGAATAGTGAGCATTACACTGTGGACCCCACTTTGTGAACTGAGATCAAATTCACAAAATTGCAGTTTTAATCAATCAAATGCTGAACACACTTGAGAAGATTAATAAATGAGAGGATGGATTCTGTTCTTAACACTTTTCCACCGAAGCAAGAAACCTTTGCCAGGATGCCAAAGAGTCCAAAAAAATCCTTAAGGAAAGACAACTAACTGGAGCTCTCATTATGCGTTATAAGCTAGCAGGACCTGAAAGACTGGAAAATAATCTCTTTATTAATACAAGAAGATCCAACCCATATATTTGCAGTGAAAGGAAGCAATGGCCTCCTTATCCTCATACTCAAATGCAAAACATCAGTAAAGCTAAGTTGTTGCTTCCAAGAGAAAATTAGATATAAGAAACTCAGAAAAAAAAAAAAAAGGTCTTTTCTTTGGTATTTGCAATCTGGGAAGAGATAAAGTGATTAAGGGAAAGAGAGAAAGAATCCGCTTGCACAGAAGGACAGGCTCCTTGAACTCCTATCCAAAAAGAAAAAAAAAAGGCATTTTTATACCATTTGCAGGTTCCCCAGTAAAGATTCCTCCTCCCTCACAATATAAACTCAGACCTTTCATAACATATTGAAGGAAGGAAAGGAGGAAGGACTGAGGAACAAATAAGCAGATGAAGCAACTAGTGGAGAGCATTCCCTAATGGTTCCTTCTGGTTTCTCTCTTCCACGATACCTCTCACCTGATGAGAAGGAAAAGACCACAGTGCCTCTGCTGAATCCATCCTGCCAGGAAGAGCTACACACACAGGTATAATGTGAAGGAGCCCAGGTGGTGAGCCCAGGTGTTGGGGTGCTGCCCTTCACATGCCAGACCACCGACGTCTCTCAGAAGCACCCCAGAGAGGCTTCCTTTACAGGGTAGTGTCTCTTTAGAAGGAACTATCCATCTAGAAGAGCACACAGGATCCCCCCTAAGCCATTCCATTCTCAGAGATCAAAACGTTAACGTGAATGAGTTTTTCAGGTTGGCAAGTCAACTTCAGAACATTCGAGAGGAATAGGACTATGTCTAGATAAAGAGGAAAGAGGTTTGGGAACAGTCAATCCTTTCTGGAAAGGTCAATTCTAGTCAAGTTTCTTGGGGAAGATGGGTGTAGGTAAATCCTGAAAAGAAGACTGGTATAAATGAAGGAAAAATAGAAAACAATCAACCAAGCAGTAATCTATCTTTGCCTGTTCTCTGATTTGGCCTGTCCTCCTGTGTCACTATCCTAGACATTTTTCCTGTTCTAAGGGCCAGTTCAGTTCTGTCACTCTCCCACTTTAATAGCTTTCTCTCAAGAACACCTTCTTATAAGCCTTTACAACAAGACCATTCTCTCCTGCAGCAGTTCTTCTGATCCTCTCCACCCCAATCTGCTGTCTGAGTGAGGAGGTCAGAGAGAGTTTCTGGAAGCTCTGGGAGCTATAGGTTTGGCAATCCTGAGGCCAGCCCAGTGGATAATCTGTTGCCTGGGATGCTATCTAGGCCCAAACAAATAGCAGAAGAAGTTCAACAGCTGGAAAAGGGGCTTTTTCATCCTTGGGACACTTAATGTGTTATAGCATGAGTTATAGGAAAAACAAAACAACCATGGGGTGGGACAGCAGCCAAAGAAGAAGGCAACTCTGTCCACAGGGAGAACAAGTTCTAGCGAGGCTTGGCACAGGGTCACACAGAATCCCTGACCTCATGAGCCTGCTTAGGGGACTCCCACGCAGGTGACCCTACAGAGCAGTCCACTTAGTCACGGAGGAGTGTCCTTCAAAAGAGAAGAAATTTCCAAACTAAAATGTATCCAAAAAACTCATGGTAATGAATCATAAATTTTATAAAACTCCTTATTTCTAATCCCATGAGTGATGAGGGGGGAGTTCCACATTTAGATGAAGTTTACACACACACACACACACCCCAAAAGTTATCAGTTAGTTCTCGGTCAATACACTTTAAAAGAAGGCCCAAGTTTTTAATCTTTGACCATCACCTCTTTTTCCAACAAAATCTTGCTACATTTTCTTAACATTTATTTAAGAAAAGGAACACTATTTTGTTTACCTATGTTTTCCACCCGACATACAATTTACCTGTGAAACAATTGACCTCCAAAACAATTTAGAGAGATCAGACCACTGAGTGCAGTTACTTTTGAACCTATTAGTCCTTTTCTAGATTTAAGGTACACTCACATTACAGGAAGTGACATGGACAGAAGAAACAGGTTTCTGTTGGTGTTGGTTATGGTGGGTTTTTAAGGAAGTGAGTAAAGCAGCAATACACAGTCCCAGAATTACCACAAGAGTATTTGGTATATATGAACTTCTCATTAAAACCTGGCTACCCAGCTGGAGTGGACACACAAACAGTGCAGTTTCAGACACACATGAGAAGTCTGAAGAGGTTCATACCAACTTTTTGCCCCCTACACACATTTTTAGAGACCCGTTTAATATAATTGCATAAAGAGATTATCCCTGCTACTTTTACATAGTAAAGATACCTAAAACAACATAATGCCATGCAAATAAGGAAACAGTTATCTGAAGTATTGTACATCCATTCACCATATGTCTGCTTATATCTCCAAAACTCTAGCACAGTGCCTGATACATGCTAAGAGCTCAGGAAATCTACGATGAATGTATAACTGAATGACATACAAGGCATTGATGAAAATGTTTTTCAAAAATATTTAATGGGATGAGGAAGTGCATTCACACTATTCTATTATGTAGAATAAGCAGGATATAAAACAGTATATACAGCATGATGTTATATTTTCAAAAATAGTAAAAAGACTGAAAAGAAATACACTAATGTTGAGGCCTAGTTATCAACAATTTTTCTTATTAATATTTTTTAAGTTTTAAAAACAATAATCATATATAATGATTATAGTTAGAAAAAAGAAACTAACATGTCTTTTTTTTTTAAAGCTTGAGTAAATGATCTATATTCAAAGTCAGCTAGACTATGCTTTGTTTAAAAGCAGCACAATTCAATTGTGCTGGCTTGCGTAACACCAATCACACACAGTACCTTTAGGTAAAGGGTACTATATAAATGAATTCTCACAGCTAGACAATTACCACACTAGACAACTTTAAGGTTAGCACCACCTTCTATACATAATGAGAGAGATCCAATAACCTCCCAATGCTTTACATCATTAGGAAAATGAAAACATTTCCTGGTTTTCCACATTCACAAAATAACCATTTATTTACTCATATTAATTTACTTACTCATATTGATCTAAGTTGTTTGATTTCTTTCCTGTTACATAGTTACTTGGGATATATCCTTCACTCCTAGAAATGAGAAAACAGGTAAACTAAAATTATTTATTAAGAAGTTATCTCAAAAATGATTGTCTTTCTGAAATAAGTGAAGCATAATATTATCAAATCTTTAAGAAGGACTAGCTAATTTCCCACAAGGTATGTTTGTCAAGACAAATAAGTTATATTTTATTTATGTTTGTCAGCTTGACTTAAAACTTCTAAATATTTAAATGTATGCTATGTGGGTTTTCATTTGTAATCTTCTAAGGCCCAAAAATATTAGGGAAAAACCTACAGCCTATATACTTTGGATTATTTTTAAGTTTAATAATATAACAATTGTTTTATTTTTATATTTTTAAATATTTTATTTATTTATGCACACAAGAACTAGGGTGGAGGCCAGAGGTGTGGTGGTGGTGAGAAGAGTCACCAGAGACAGAGCGGGAGCTACTGAAATACACTGCTGAGGGGAGCAGTGGGTACCAGGAGAGGTCTGCTGCACCATGTGGATTAGTTCATCTTTTCTGAATGACCTAAAAGATTGTCATGTTTATCCATAAATACCCATTATTTACCAGTAATGAGGTTGAAAGGACTGTTCCCTTTAAATCCTAAATTACCTTTTACATAAATAGCGCTATTTAATTTCTCACATGTGTGTATGTTCACACATTTACACATGAACATACACACATTAAAAAAGTCTAACATTAATTACTTAACTCAGAAAAAATAGCAAATGACATTTCCCTAAGGTCAAAATAATCCAAATAAACATAAGTGGATGAGAAAGAGGCAAAGTGATATATTCTGATTTCTGGGAAGAAGAGGTTGATTCATTTATATTCACTGAGTCACTGCTGAGAATTCATGGCGCAGCTGCAAAACAAGACTATAGACTCCCATTTATGACTGGCTGTATTAGTCTCATTATAACAGGGTGGTCCCCAGAAAAAGGGGAAGTTGTAAGTTCCCTGCCCCACCCATAGGCGGGTGGAGCTGAGCAGGGAGGAGAGGAAGCTAAAGAGGAGACTAAAGAAGGAAGGAAGCAGGATGGTGAGCAAAAATGAGACCTGGAGGAGGGACATGGAGCAGAGAGACATGATGAAAATGCGCTAGCTTCTTGGTCCTGGACTGGTTGAATAGATGTGGGGGAGAGACAAATAGATGTGGAGGAGAGACAATGGGTCAGACAATGGGAGGTTTTTACCTTTTATGGCAGCTTTCATTTTGATTTTGATTTTGCTCTTTTCCTCCCAGACTTGTCTGACCCTTTCCGACCCTTTTCTGTGGGTCTATACTGAAAGGTGCTTTAGACGTGTGGCAGGTTTTTGGGCCTTGGTTTGGGCCAATCCTGTTTGGTTGGACTTTTGCCCATGAGGGGATGGATAACTTGTGTGCTTGATTTAGTAACTTATATTTTTTGTCTTTTCTGTATTGCACACTAATTGTATTAAAGTTCCTTTCCATTAAAGGTCTTATATGTTTCTTAATATGGCAGATGGCAGAACTTATTCAGAGTGGGCAGGTTTTGGGGTTCTGGGGTGGCCTCCTCTGGTTCTGTAACATCACAACACGATAGATACAGATCATATTCTCCTCAGCACTTTCTTTCCACCCACCCACTGTGTGTCTTACGTCGAGAGGGACACTTACCCATATTTGTCTCTTGCTCTCCACCAGTGAATGTCATTCTTTTCTAATATAATATACTCTTGGCCTCTCTCTAATCTGAGGTCATGTGCTTCTGTTGCTTGGAAATCATACATAGCTACAACTATTTCTTCACTATTATCTTCTTCTTCAGGTGGAATTGGTGGGGGAGGCCTTCGCTAAGAAAAGGAGATAACATGAAAGGTCAGCCTTTCATTTGAAATGGAGTGCAAAACAAAATTCTAAATGATTCCCCAACACCCTGGAGAACAGGAGACACCTCCCCTAAATTAACATGGAGAACATGCCCACGAGTTGGCTGACATTGATGTTATATGTGCATAGACACCAGGGGACTGAAGGAAGACCTCTCAGATGGCCTCTCAGATGGGGAAAAACTCACTATACAGTAGAGTCTTCTATCAGATCTCCTCCCATTCAGAGAGATCTGCACTTCTCTGGACCTACTGTGTGCAAGGCACACCCTTAGTTTCAAGCACACTTTTTCTAAATACTGATTGTTGAGTACATAATTCCACAATGCCTAAAGCTATTTACCCAAAGTCCTCGTCAGATCCTGTCTGGGCCTAAAGCACATGTGTTTGCCACTATTCCCTATCCTTCAAACACACACATCGTCAATCACTGAAGTCACTCCTTTGTCACCAGGGTGTGATCTTAAGACTGGAATATATTTTTAAAATCCCACAGGTCTTATACAATTCTTTAGGGAAAAATACAGGCAAAATGCCAGATAGTAAGAGAGCCCTGGCTGATACTATCTGATAAAGTTAAATTGATTATTATATGACACCAAGAAAAAACATTTTAAAAAGTAATAGATCTGTTTCTGATGCACTCCTGGGAAAACACCATCATGTAAATGAAAATAAACATACTAATAAACTGCAAATGCTTCCAAAAGTTAAAGACCCCCTACCTTCTTTGTTTCTGGTGCTGGAGGCAGTGTTTTCCTTATACCTGAAAATGGCAACAACAAAAATAACTAAAGAAACAAAAATGGATGGTTACAGAATAAATTCAGAATAAAATAAATACAAATAAAATAAATTCAAAAGTTAAAAAACAAAAGCAAGAGCTAAAAGCTATGGCAGTAAGAGAACTCTTATATACTGTTTGTGCAAATGCAAACTGGTACAGCCCCCAGGGAAAACGGAGTCCTCAAGAAATGAAAAATTTCTTTGATATAAAGCTTCTTCCATAAGACCTAGCAATCCACTCTTGGGTATACAGATAAAGAGAACGAAATCATCTCAAACAGATGTCAATATGTCCATTTTAATAGCACCACTATCCACAATAACCACGGAAAGGAAATAACCTAAGTGTCTATCAACAGGAAAGTAGGGAATACACATCCAATGGGTATTATTCAGCCTTTAAAAAAAAATTAAATCCTTTCATTTGCAATAATATGAATGAATCTGGAGGACTTTATAATAAGTGAAATAAGCCAGATAAAGACAAATACTGCACGGTATTACATATACATGGAATCTTTTAAAATAAAAAAGTTAAACTCATAGAAAAAGAGAGCAGAAAAGTAGGGATCAATGCTGGAGGATAGAGGAAATACAGAGTTGAAAAAAAGGAACAAAATTTCATTTAAAAAACAAGTAAGACTCAAGTTCTAATGATTAACATGGTGACAGTAATTAATAACACTGTAAAGTATAAGAAATGTAAAGAGAATACTGAAATGTTCTCATAAAAAAGAACAGGCAAGTAAGTGAGGTGATGTATCTTTTAACTAACTCAATGATTGGAAACTTTCCACAATGCTTAAGTATATCAAGCCATCAAGTTGCATACTTTAAGTATCTTATAATTTAGTGAATTATATTTCAACAAAGCTGAAAAAATGAAGAAGAAAAAGTTGCCTAATTGGATCACACTTTTAATAAAGTCATTAGCAGATTTCCATACTGTGATAAAAGCTCCTGAAAATAAACCTTCTGATTCCACGAGACAGTCCCACTGCTAATTAAATATAATTATTTTTTTAAAAAATACATTTATGTTGTACTAAAAAGCATGAAGTCACACTTAACTAAAATAAAAATCATGTCACTTTCTGGCTAGGCCAATAATATGTACATCCTTCAAACAATATAATTATGGAATAAAATGACTACTTACTACTCTCAAAAAGATTGTATTTTTCACACCCAGGTGCAAGTTTCTCAGTTTGTCTGCAACATTGGTAACTTCCATCTGCCCAGAATTTAGGATGATATTTAATCATAATATTATTGTTGTTCTTTATTTCTGTAATTTGCACACATTAAATGATTAGTGAAATAAAAAAGACAACAGACTGTTTTATAAGTAACACTGTCAATCATGGCTTATTCCTCAAATATCGAGTTTATTCTGAGAAGAACTAGCATTTAAAAAGTCATATGGGTCTCACTGATGTGCTTTTTGTGTGCAAGAGTTAATCCATCCCCAGCAAATGTTGCAGGGCAGTGCTGGGCTTTATAAGGACTGTGCAAGGAGATCATCCACATGAGCACTCTATGCAAGAGTCAATCCATCCCCAGCAAATGTTGACAAGCAATTTCTTAGGAAACAGCAAATCTGATTATCATAAAAGTCCAGTGCCTTATCATTTTCAAATGTATTACATATTAAATGAAAACATACTTTTCTTAGAAATTGTATATACATCACTTGAAGGAATCTGACTTTTTTAAAAATGAAGTCATCTTCAATATATAACACTACAATAACAGAATGTCCTTGGAGAAACACATACCATAGATTAAAAGATTAGAAATGCACAATACATGGACTATATTTCTCTTTTAGTGATAACAACTTATCATAAAATCATATACGATTAATATTTCACTATATGAGTTTTACCTTCTTTTAACTTCTTCACCCACCGGTCTCTGCTTTGTACAGTAGGTGCAAAAATGTAAAGAGTGTTAGCATCATAAACAACCTAAAATAAAACAGATGATGAAATAGAAACAGGTGAGAAATACTTAGACACAGCACAGAACCTCAGTATCAAAGGCACCAGTGAAGGATTCTAATGACTGAATTGGGCAGTTATTTCAGAGCTAAAGAACCAATAATTCTTCTTTAGAAAAGCATATCTATTTCTTCATGTCCATGTAGACTGGGATAAACAGTTTATAGATGAAAAGCAAGACATACGGAAACCTGGATGCTTCCTTAATCTTGTTGTGGCAACCTAATGAATTAAATTCTAACTAACATCTAGATTCTAACTAAAATCTAATTACATTTCTTAATAAGTTTGCTATAGCAGGAATGATGATAGCCCATCACTGTTGTGAATAACACTTTAATTTTTTTTAAAGATTTATTTATTTATGCACACAAGAACTGGGATACAGGCCAGAGTTGTGGGGGGTGAGAGGATTCACCAGAAACAGAGTGGGGAGCAGAACAGGCAGATTGACTGAACTGCATACACTGCTGAGGGGAGCAGCGGGTGAGACAGGAGAGGCCTGCTGTGCCGTGTGGGTCACCTCCCCGGCCCACTAGGGGCAGAGATCCTGCTATAGTGGCTTGGTTTGCGTCATTCACAGTGTATTGCTTAACCCATTGCACCACCAGGGAGGCCCCTGAATAACACTTTAGATAATGTATTACTCTTTCAGTATCACTCCCATGCCCTCCTTTTGCCACTATGAGTAACTGCAGCAGTGAACTCTACTGAGCACCAACTGTTCCAGATCTGTGCCATGAGCTTTCTACACATCAATACAACTACCCCTGTCACCAGGGTACCACCACAGAGAAGGGGGCTAAGGCCTAGCCAAAGCCCTCCTTACCCCACCCCCACTCCTGTAACCTCCAAGAGACAACGTTCACACAGAAGGTGAGGCAAATGTTGCCTTGTAATTCTGTGCTGGTGCCTCACCTGTCCTTCATCACTTGGCTGCTAATCAGAAAACCAGGATTTTACTCCAAAGCCCACCCTTTTCACCCCAGTGCCTGTTTTAGAGCAACTCCTGGTGAGCAATTCAGCAGGCATTTTTATTAATAATACTTTAAGTTTATTTATTTTAAATTTAAGCCTCAGAAACGAACTCAAGAATTCAGTCTTTGGTCTGTCATTTAACCCCTGATGGTCAGTACCAAGTCAGAAAGATCATGAACTAAAAAGAAGTACATGGTTAGAAACGTCCCTTCTCCACATCAGTAGCCACCAGATTGATCACAAATAACCCTTCATCAATGAATGAATGCTCCTGATCTTATTCAACAGCTAATTTTTTCCTATTCATTTTAATCAATCAATTGAATAATAAACGCAGTCTAACAGCAATGTCAACCATAACACGGAGTCTGATCAATGAATGACTAGACCAGCTGTCTTAGCACTCTGGTGGGACTACAAAAGATGCAAAGAGAAATCAAGCGAAAAGACTATTTCTGAGACATGTTTAGAAATACCTAAATACAAGACAGAAAATGAAAGCTGGTATCAGAGAGGTGAAGAGAAAGTGCAAAGAGGAATATGGGGAGATAGGTGTTTGGTCTATGATTTTCACCCCTAGCCAGGTTCCTTCATGAAAACAACTCTGTACAGAGACTTAGGTTAAAATGTATCACAAAACACTGAGGTGTTTTGAATGGACTGCTAGGGCTTTGAAGTTTCCAGAAACCTGGATGTTATCATGATAGCAATTTACTTTATCATTATAACTGACTTAGTGTTCACATCAGGCTAAGCTGATCAGACACACACTGCCTTGTTTCATTCAAACAGTGGCCACATCCCTTATTGCATTGGGGTTCTCATTTTCCAAAGAAAAAACAAAGCAGGTGAGGTTCAGTTACCTGAGTAGGGGTTCTATGGCCCCAAAAGGCTCTTTGTGTTTCCTCCAAGTACCCTCTTCTGATGGCGTCCCTTCTAAATTGTGCAAGTTCGGGCTCCAGTCTAACATCTCAAAACTCAACTCATCAGCATCACAAACTTGTAACTTTGTTAAAGATTAGCTAATCAGAACACAACCAATCCAACTCAAAGTTTTGAAGGCATTTACATTTCAACAAGAAATTTCTATAAGTATCAGTCTAAACCCAAGTAATAAACATCTAATTCAGGTAGTTAGGCAGACTGGTGAGAGAGATGTCCAGGGTCCTTCTTTCAGCAAAGTCCATATCACACCACACAGACTAGCTTCTGAATCACCCACGTGAAATGTGATGGAGTGAACCTCAGGAATCATGTTCTCCTTTGACTCACACCTTCTAGTAAGTCACTAGCAGAGATTGTCCAAGAGGAAGAGGTTTGCAAACCTTGAGGCACACAAGTCATCAAGAAGGAAACAACCTCTCCTTTAGTAACCCAACTCTTTGTAGTTACTATCCCTCCTGTTATATTCTGCATTTACTCACTCATTCACTCAATAGACTTTTAATGACAGTGCACTGTAGGAGAAACAGCACAGATGTTATATATAAAGACAAATCTGGATTCAAACCCAGGAAATGCCATTCCCCGGGAACCACCAGCTGCCATCAAAAGCAGCCAGAGATATTTCAGTAGGCAGCTGGTTCTTCTGTATTTTCTCTATCCCTTTCTAGGGCTAGAATACACTAGGAGAGGAAGCAACCTCCTTTTTGTTCTTGGTATTTCTGAAAATGTCCACTTCTTCTTTTTTTGTTTTTGTCTTGCATCTGACCTTGTTGCAAACTTTCACTGTGAAGATGTGAAACCAGGACTTACACTTTCCTAAATTATACCTAAGTTACAATAAGAGAGGTTATTTTTCATTGTCCAAGTCTGGTTGGTTTAAATTACAGTTAAATCTCAGTTTAGCTATTCTGAATTTTTAAGATTGTTTTTGAGCTTTTCCATATTCATGCCTTGCAACAATTAAAAATGGTTCAGGGCTTGGAAACGTCCAGAGATAGAGAGCTTTTTGTTTCCCTGTTTTTATCATCATTCTTAAAATCAAGTCAAGGGGAGCAGAGTGAATCTCTTTCTCATGGACAGCAGAAATCTTCAGTCTGGTTCCAGAATCATAAGACCCACAGCTCCCCACAACCACCTGCCACCCTCAAAATGTCTAACAGCCATCAGAAGTGTGGTAGGAGTTATTCTCTGCTAAACATCAAGAGAAATTACAGGGCCTCATTATATATGCACTTGACATACTCAATCAAGATTTTAGTTGGGTTTACTCAAGACCTGGGTGGTAGGTGCAGCGCCAGGAGCAATGGGGTTGCAGGGAGAGAGCAACAACAGTAATGGTGACTAACACTTCCAAGTCATTTTAATGCCCCAAAATGGTAAATGTTCATTTCATAGCAACCATTTTTGTAGAAGAGGAAACAAATAATGCTAGTAAGTGACCTGCACAAGGTCACAGAGACCTTGTGGTAATCAGCCCTGTGGCCTCTGAGCCACCTTCTTAAGCAAGTCACTGTGCCTGCTTTCCACTCAGAGAAGAGGCAGATATAAAATGAGGGATGGGGTGGGAGGCAGAAGGAAAAGTAAAGCAGTTCTTCCTCCTATTGTGTTGTGGTCACCAGTTCCTATTATGGAAAACCCGATACCGCTTGACCTTAACCTGCTGCTTCCAAGTCATTTTAATGCCCCAAAATGGTAAATGTTCATTTCATAGCAACCATTATAAACAATCAGAACTTCACTGTGATGCTATGTTTAAAAAAAAATAAGACTTTGACTCTTTTCCCCTTGAGATATGATAAGACCATCCCTTGGATATAACATCACTGGCACCAGAGAGGTTCATTGCTCAAAAAAAAGCATAGAGGAACATCCTTGACCAGAGAAGGAGCAGAGAAGGTCCTGAGCTGTCTGCTGAGGGTGTGGAACACCAGGGCCCAGCCCTGCCCTCTTGAATTCTCAAGACACGTGTGCACCGAGATGGTGGCTGAGCCGACAGATACAGTGTGGCTCTGTGCTACAGTGCTCCTTGGAAGGAGACATAAGTATGTGAGTGCATGTTCAAAGGAGGCATTGAATTCAAAGTGACCTTAGGCATGTCACTTAATCTCTCAAGCCTCAATTTTCTCAGTCATAAATAAAAATGATGTAGTTGCCTCCCTTGTGCGATGATCAATATAAGGGAAAAAATAACAAGATAATCTTTTTGTGAAAGTATGATTTCATCAATGCACAATGCTAATATTTTATTTGGCATCACAGATGTTTAACCTCATTTCTGTTCAAAGCTCATTCCTGTCCTTTTCTCAGTGTCTTAAATTCACAGGGAACACTTCAATCCCAGCCCTCATTTCCTATTCTGCTGTTCTGTGATAAATCTAAATAGGAGCAATTAGGTCTGGGATTTATAAACCCGGGGCATTGGTAGAATGTAATAGAGTAAAACAATAATAATATAAAGTTTCAACCAATACAAATAGTTCATTCAGAAAAGTGAATACTGCGAAAGCACAATGATCCTACAATCAACTACCATATGATCCAGCAACCCCACTTCTGGGGCTGCGTCCAAAAGAAATAAAATACAGACCTTGAAGAGATATATGCATTCTCATTTTCATTTAGCATTATATATAGCAGTCAGACACAGACACAATATAAATATCTGTGTTCTGACGAATAAAGAAAGTACAGTTATGTCTACATGCAATGGAAATCATTCAGTTCTTTACAAAGAAGGAAACCCTGCCATTTGTTGCAACATAGATTAAGCTGGAACACATTACCCGAAGCAGAATCCAAAATATTCAAAATCATAGAAGCAGAGAACAGAATGGTGACTGACAAAGGTAGGGGAAGGAAAATGGGGAAATATTGGTTAAAGGGTACAGAGTTTTAGTTCTGTAAGAGGAATGAGTTCTGGAGAGCAAAAGCATGGTGGGTGCAGTGAATAGTACTGTACTGTCCTGTCCTGCACACTTGAAATTTGCTAAGAAGGTAGATTCTGTTTTTACCACACACACAAAACAAAGAAAAGGGTATTGATGAGGAGATGAACATGTTAATGTGTTTGCTTGTAGTGATCATTTCAGAATACATATTTTATCAAGCATTAGCTTGAATACTTAAAATATATATAATTCCTACATGTCATTATACCTCAATAAATGTGAGAAAATGTTCAAAAAGTAGAACAGCAAGGCAATGACAGGCAACTGTAACATCAAATAGTAACTATAACTAAAAGCTCAGAACTAAACTGTTGCAAAAAATATGACAGCTCACCTGAAATGGATATTTATTTTGGCAGGGAATGACGCCATCATCATTCTTTACTATTTCCACACACTTGATCTTTGAAACATCAATAAATCCCTTTCTGTTTTTTTTCTGTTAAAAGAAAAAGGGGGGACATTCATTATAAGCATAAGCTATTGAAAAACGCTACTAATAGTAATATTTATTAATGAAATCATTTATTAAAAATATTACAATTTCCATAATTACCTATATCATGCTTCTTTTATGGTCAAGATTATCCAAAATATTAATACTGCAAAAATTATAATCAAAACAATCAATTCCATTAGTTTCTTTTTTTTTTAAGATTTTACTTATGCATACAAGAATTGGGTAGAGGCCAAAGAGCATGAGGGTGAGAGGATTCACCAGAGACAGAGTGGCGAGCAGAACAGGCAGAGTGACTGAAATACACTGCTGAGGGGAGCAGTGGATGAGGCAGGAGAGATCTGCTGCCTCACCCTGGCCAGGGATTGAAATCGCACTATATTGGCTGCAGAAGATCCACAGCAATGAGCTCAGCCCCTTGAGCCACCAGGGAGACCCCAATTCTTTTAATTTCTAAAGATAAAATTATTCTCTGTCCTTACCCCCAAAGTCTCTAGAACAGAAAAACTGTTCCCTCTTGCTGTCACTTACCCTCTGAGACACACCATTCTTTCTCAACTTTTGATGACAAAAATCCCCCAAAAGAAAGCATCAAAGACCACACCAACCAAAACAAACTCAATCACAGGTACAAACTCCAGCCAGTGATATTTTCCCCTCCACACACAGAACTCAGGCAACCGTGAGGTGGACCCTGGACGTTCTCATGACGCCTCCAGTCAGACTTACTGAATGTTCTCTTTATCTTACCCACTGACCTCTCCCTCCCAACACACTGCAAATATCCTTGGGCAGTTACCTAAACACATCCAGACATCTCTCACCCCAAATCATCCACACCCTTGGGCACTGAAACCTCATATCTGAGAATTTATTCCGGGGGGGGGGGAATTTATCCCTGGAAATAATCAAGAATAATACAGAGTAGCATGTACAAAGACAACTTGATATAATACATGCTTTCAAAACTATTATAAGCATAATGTAGAAATAAACATTTACTGGATAATATTAACTGATATACAAAAAAGCTGTGTGTTGTTTTGGGAGAGGAGGGTCAATACTTACATGATAGAGAATAGAAGGGAAAGGCGAGAAATAACATTACTCTTGTTCTTGAAGTGACCCAGCCATGGCTTATGCCTGATGATTCAAATATTACAAATACTACTTCATTTAATACTGCAAACCTTCCTCTAGCCACAACTCTCGGACCCCTCACACTCTTCCAGGAACCAGCTCTGCATTCTCTCTGTCACTGAGACCTTCATTCTTTTTTTTTTTTAAGACTTTATTTATTTATGCATACAAGAGCTGAGGTACAGGCCAGAGGCAGGGTGGGTGGGTGGGTGAGAGGACTCACCAGAGACAGAGTGGGGAGCAGAACAAGCAGATCTACTGAAATACACTGCTGAGGGAAGCAGCAGGTAAGACAGGAGAGGTCTAGTGTGCCATCTGGGTCGCCTCCCTGACCAGGAATCGAACTCGCCCTTCAGTGGCTGCATAAGCTTCATAGTGTGGCACTCAACCCCTTGCACCACTAGGGAGGCCCCCCTCACTGAGACCAATTGCTCTGTTAGGATCTCAGCTTCCATGTGACATCTCACTAGATCTGGTCACCATTTCACCAATGCATCTCTCTCTCTTGCTTTCTCTCACTTTCTCTATCCTCTCCCTCCCTCTCTTCCTACCCACACATGAACACCACATCCCCTTAACCTTTGTGACAGTCTCTCCATCCACACCCTTTCCAACCCTCTGCCTGACTGCAGAAGTCAACTGTCTGTTCTACCCTTAGCCAGATCTTCACTACTTTCCTCAGTTCTTTTGTGTATCTCTAGCAGCAAGAACATGGGGACCTCTGTGGAGATTGCCAGTCATCTCAGAACCACACACCTTTCCCATCGCCCACATCCCAGTGGACAATCTCCCTCACGCTTTATGGAGAAGAGAGGGGCCATCCTATGGGCATACCCCAACTTCTCCCTCCTAAAAGTCAAAAGTACTCTAAGATTTATCCTTTTTTCTTCTCTTTCATCCTGTCTCTAGAGAAAGTTTAAAGGACACAGTTGTTTTTTATTTTTTAAAGAAAAAAGGACATAGTTGGTACTAAATGTTATTTTAGTCTGTATAGACAAAATTTCCCTCATTTAACAGATGAGGAAACTATAGTTCAGATAGGTTAAACACATTACCTCTGACCTCCAACTAAGCACACTAGCCCCTGGGACACCTGGGTCCAAATTGTGGTAGAATCCCTGAGTCATGCCCTGAGCAGACAAACAAGGATTCCGAGCATGGGCTGAGCCTCAGCCAGCATAGGAGAGGGACATTCTCCCAGCCATTCTCTTCTACATGACTTCTCTCTCCAGACACATTCAAGCCTTTCCCACCCATACCAAGGAACTTCTACTGAGCCCACTACTGTCTTAACTCATCTTTCTTTCCGAAGAAAAGAGAAGATGAACACACCCTCAGTCTTCATTTCCTCCCCACCCACTCTTCCTTAACCACTTGCAATCTGCCTCCCACCTCACCACAGCCTGTCAAAGCTGTTCTCGAAAACATAGCCCATGACTGAAGCCAATGGTCACTGCTCAGGTGTCAGTAAAGGAGCACACAAAGTTAAGAAAGGGACATGCCTGAACATGTAGTCCAAGGACTGTGCCATGTAACCCTTATAGCTATGATGTTATTAGACACATCTTACAGACAACAAGAAACTAAAATCAAGTAACTTTCCCAGATTTACCTGCAGTGAGCACCATTTATTAAAAAGATACTAAGAAATACAGACAAACTAAGACTTAAATACATACTTTAGAAGAGAAATTCTGAAGCAAGATAGCAAGAAAATGAACAGCACATGCAAAAATAAAAACTCATGCCAGAATGACCGCAATTGTGTCATCAGTAAATAAGAATAATAACAGATTATTATGTTATATCATAGATGATATGTACATAGGTGATAATCATGATATTACACAGTTATGAGAATTAAATGAGTGATATATGCAAAGTGCTTAGAAATGTGACTGTCCCATAGTGTGGTATCTGGTTTGCTACATAAAATAAATAAAGTGGCAAAAACAAAAGCATACAAACAAACAACCAGCCCTGTGAAAGCACAGGGAGGCAGGAGCAGACAAGCGAACAGGAACCATTCTGTAAAGGACCTGGGGTATGTTGCAAAGAGACCTGGTCAGCCCTTTCCCTCTTGTTCCTGAGGCTGCACCAATTAATGGGAAGAAAAAAAGTTCTTGGGTTAGATCCTCCTCTTAACAAGTCACACAGGTACACTGCAGAAATTTTAGGAAATACAAACAACAGAGCACCAGATGACCCTTACTCCCCCAAACCTAGAGCAAATCACTACTGATATCATGGAGTCTTCTAGGCACTGCTCTTGGGAGTCATATATCACCCACCAGCTCTCTTAGCCTAGAGCAGCAGAGCGTGGTTTGCTTCCAAGACACCTGTCTCCACCATCACCTGCCTCTGCAGCTGTCAGTGCAGGTCAGTGAATATAGGAAAATTAGGGAAACTTGTACACTTGGGTATAACTTGTATACTTGGGGCCTATGCCCTTAAGCTGATGTTCTGTGATATGCAGTCTGTTCATGTACTGTACTAAAATTTAGGTTTATTACTTCAAATATCTTATAAATCTTGCAGGTAAAGGTTCAATTTAAGTTGTCTGTTTATCATTGCATCTTTCCACCAGCAAGTGTGGGTAAGACACCAAGCACAGTGCTCTGTGCTGGAGCTCCAAAGCTATGGAAGGGGCTGAGGGACACTCAAAAGCATTCACAGTAATGTGGCGGGTAAAGGGGAACAGAGGGATGGATCACAATCAAATAATGATGAAGTGATACATGGTCACAGTGTCCTATGGATAGTGTGGTGACTGGGACAGAAGCTACAGAAGCTGGGGATGTTCTAGGGAGGAAGTGATAGGTCAAATTTTTTTAAATGTTAAAGGAAGTTTTTTAAAGGATAAGTAGGAGCTTTCTTGTAGAGCAGTAAGTTTCAGCAAAAGCAAAAAAGCACTGATTTAGGGAACAGAAAGAAATCTCTGTGATTGAAGTTCAGGATAGTGCAGAGGAAGTATAGGAATGCACCAAAAAGTTTATCTAAAATCAAATTAAGAAGATGCTTAAAGGCCCTACTTAGGAATTTAATTTTATCTTATGAGATTCTAAGGGGAAGACACGGTATTTTTCCCAATTGGAAAATGAGTTTAAAATCCCACCAGCTGCACATACTATTGGTGACACTGAACTCCTTCTTCCTTTGTAATTTAGTTTTCTTAAGTGGGCCTGATCTTAGAGATCTTCTCGTCGATGTCAGTGCAATCACCATCGCCCTTCTGCCCAGCCAGGGCCAGGGGGAAGACCACTCATCTGGATGCCAGATCCCCATACAGTCACCCTTGCGTGGCTCTCGGTGGGGCTGGCAGGGCAGTTTCTTGGTGTCCCAGAGCCTGGTGACCCTTTGTAGTCCTTGTCCTTGACATCAATCCTCTCCTGCCAAAACATCTGGTTCATGGGGACCTGCTACTCCAATTATTTGGGGGCCCACACAAGCTTTTAGGCCGCTGTGCCTCCATCCACCTGTATCTCCAAAAGATGGCCCTCTGGTGCAGAAGCAGCAGGCACATCTAGGAGTAGGCAATGGCAAGGATGACCCGACAGTACTTCTTCATACTGACGAACTCCTTCTCCAGCTGCCTCTTGCCCTCTTCCTCCTGTCACTTCCTGCAGTATTTGGTGAAAGCCTTCTGCTTGAATTGAGGTTAGCTCCTAAGGAAACGTCTTTTACACTCATCACTGATATGCTCAGCATTGATGATCTTAAAGGAAAAAGAAGCCCCGAGGGGTCTCCCACAACGCCCACCACCACCATGGGTAGTGTCTCCACAAGGGTCACAGCCTCCTCGACTGCCTTCTTGTTCACCCTGGATCCTGACCTAGCCACCTCCTGAACAATGTGGGTCATGCCAGCCTTGTAGCCCAGGAAGGCTGTGTGGTTGACGGGCTTGATCTTTCTGCCATCTTCCTTTCATCTTAACCTGCCCGTCGTGCTGGCTGCTGCCCTTCTGAGGCAAAAAGCACAAGGACCCATGTCTGGGAGTGGAGAACTTCCTTTGAGAAAAGCCACCAGTAGAGCATATTGAGGGATTTTTGAAAAGATGATCATCAGTGGCGGCAGGACAAGTGATGGTCGCAGGGAGACAAGCCAGAAGGCTGCTGAAACAGCTCAGCTGAAGGCAACCAAAGCTGTGGACCCAGCCAATGGCAGCAAATAAGGTGGGGAAAGTGGGGACAGTGGGGTATTAAGAGGTAGTGTCCATATAACTTTGTACAGAGAGGAGGAGGGAGCCTTGGGGATTTTGCAGTTGAGTGATGAGGAGACACAAAAACCATGTACCATTAAGAGGGAGAATCAGAAGGCAAATCAGAAGGCGAGGTTGGGAAATGTCATTTGAGTTGACTAACAAGCAAGCAGGTGGTGATATCTGTAGAGAAATGAAATCATGGGGCTCAAATTCAGAAATGCTTCTCACCTGAGATACAGAGAATTATACAGTAATTATACAGTATATAGAGCATAGCACTTATACAGTATATAGAGTGGAACAGCATTCTAGCTGCAACAGGAAAGATTTGGTAGAATTAAAAGTCTCGACACAGGGAACACTGGGTTGTTGAATGAGTAATATGGTCTCTTAACACTTAATCTATAACACTCTGGTTGGTGAACACTGAGATGGGACATGAAACAGGCAGATGTTTCGTCCTTCTGTCTTCTGAGAGTTTCTTCAGTATGAAAAAGACTTCATGAAGCTAAAGTACACTGCATATTATTGATGTTAATGTTGTGGTCTGACATCATTTCTTTTTCATGTGAAGCTTCCCTTCTATTTCTATAGCCTTTCCCCTGCCCACCTGACTGAAAATCACAATGAAGCTGAGACCTCTTACCCCCCTTTGAATCCTTTGAGCTGAGAAGACTGCCTGGCACTTAGCAGATGCTTATTAAACAGTGTGCTGAGTTAGTCTGCAAAGAAATATGAGTGACACTATGTGTGTGTCTGGGTGACAGAGGGAGAGAGAGAGAGAGAGAGACCTATATTTCCTCTACACTTTACAGAAACTGAAAATGAGACAAATTATGGCCATTTTACACATTTGTAAACCAGCATGAAAGTTGAAACTAAACAAAGAGATACAATATAACTTGCTTGAAACCACACATCAACTGAATGGGCAACCTGGGAGTTAGACACAGAGCTTCTACACCACCAGCAAATCTTAAAAGATACAGTTTTACTTTCATTTCCAGAACCCTCCTTATCTTAAAAATATCAATCCTGAATTAACCAAATTTTAAAAATTTAAACATGTAAAAATATCCAGGGCTAGTCTCTAGTGAATGTGAGAAGTCAACTGTTTATCTTATCACGTTCCCCTTCTACACCCCAGGCACCCCGAACTCCATCACTCACAGTGAGACCTCCAATATGCAGGTGAACACCCTGCACTGCCCCCGCCCCAACACACACAGCTTTTATCTGTCATGTGTCTATCACCAGTTACCTGTCCCAGAAGACATTTATTGGATGAACAGAAGCTCAGGGATAAAGCATGGGCTCTGGAAGAAGACGCATCCACGCTCCACTTTGCAACTTAGAAGTCACATGACCTCAGGCAAGCTCAGTCTCCTTGTTCCTTTGTAAGAGCAGGATAATACCACTTACTCTGCTGAGGTTTCAGCAGGAATAAAGTTGACACACAGAGGTGCTTCGTTCAGTGTCTAGCACATGGAAATCACTTCCCAGGAGCAGAATTTACTAGTAAGTAGTTTTCACTACAATCCTGAGAAGTTCCTTGGAATCAGAGCATCTCAGCAGTGATGAGACCAATGAAGAGGATGGAGTAGAACTGAATCCAGATCTCTCAAAAACATGAAAGCTTTAGCCCGACTCTAGCCCTCTCAAGCTGGGATATTTTTGACTCTTATTATAGAAAAAGTTATTTTATGTCAAAATCTAACAATTATAGAGCATTCATGATGAGCCTGGCATTGTCAAACTCTTTACACGGATACCCTGATACAGTCTCACATTATAAAAACTATTGTTACCCTGTTTTCACATGAAGAAATCAATATATAAAGAACATAAATAGCTTATCAAAGTCACACAGTAAGAGACAGGATTTCCAATCCTAAATTCTTAAGTGTTACGTGCACTTGGATAGTTTGACATCATTGAATTAAATACAAATATAAACTTTGTGGAAATTTCTTATGTTTTTTACTCTTAACAATGTTAGGATCAAATCCATTTCACACGTTCAATCCAAACATGACTAGACCACAAATAGGACTTAAATCAACAGCACTGAGCCTCCCTGGTGGTGCACGGGTTGAGCACCACACTGTGAAGCATCCATAGCACAGCAGCGTGAGTCAATCTCTGGACAGGGAGGGGACCCACACGGCGCAGCAGACCGCTCCTGCCTCGCCCGCTGCTCCCCTCAGCAGTGTATTTCAGTGGATCTGCCTGTTCTGCTTTCACGCTGTCTCTGGTGAAACCTCTCACCTCCTGCAACTCTGGCCTCTACCTAGCTCTTGTATACATAAATAAATAAATCCTTAAAAAAAAGTAAAAATAAATCAACAGCATCCCTTGAATATGGTGGCGGCTGCTAACTGTACTAGGACCCCCCTCCCAAAGCCAGGTCTGTGCTTCCTCAAAGTTACTATGGCTGTGTGCCACGTGATGCATCTTCTGCCCGATCCCTCAGTCCAGCTCTAGGAACTTCTGTTTGTCACACACACTGTCATCCTATCACTTGGGCTCCCCTTGGTACCACCAGAAGATTCGTGTTCAGTCAGGCTCTCTCAACAGGCCTCAAAGACAAAAACCAACAGTCAGTACAAACCCAACAATGAGAGGCTGACATGGCATGTTTAGTGACAAACCATCCAGAGAGCGCAGACAAACATATATAGCATGTATATTCGTCCCCCTTACCCACAGCTTTGTTTGCCCTATTTCGGTTACCCACGATCAACTGCAGCCCAAAGTATGAAATATAACAAGATATTTTGAGAGAGAGGTCACATTCATGTAACTTTTCTTATGGGATACTGTAATTATTAGTTATTGTTGTTAATCTCTTACAGCACCTAATGTATAAGTTAAAACTTGACGAAATTGTAATTAAACTTAATAAAGTTCAAATTAAAACTTGACCATTTTAAACAACAATAAAGACACAAAAACCAAAAATGAAAAGACAAGGACAAATTGGGGACACTTGGTGGGGAGGGAAGAGGGGAAGGGTTGAGGGCAGACAGGAGCACGGGGACTGAGGTGATGGTGCACTGGTGTTACATGGGGATTACAATTGATGTCAAATATATGTAAATTTTTAAAAATGTATAAAAAAAACTTGACCATTTTAAATTCAATAAATTTATAAATTAAGAACAGTAAGAGATTAACATCTGTATATGTATATATAGATAGATGGGTGTAGAAGCAAGTGTGTGTGTGTGTGTGTGTGCGTGCATGTACATATGGGAAGGTTGGTAATATACACGGCATTAGGTATTCACTGGGGGTCTTAGAATGTAACCCCTCAGATAAAGAGAGACTGCTGTATACAATGCACTTATTATATTGTTGGGGGTAGGGATAAAATATTTCCATCCAATTAAGAACACTATATTTAAAATTCCTAGAACTTGCATTCCTCAGCAGCTGGAGAGCACCAAAACTTACTGCTCACATTTACTGTTTCATCCTGACAATTCCTTCTTTCAGTCACATTCATCAAATATTGATTCTGGCTTCCTTCTAGCATTCACGAGGCACAGATACTGAAGAACATAAATGAAAAGTTTCAGAAGTACAAAATGTCTTGCCCTTAAGGAATTTACAACCAGACATCTGTGAAGATGAAGGAGACGAATGGTAATGATTACAAGTATGGGCAGGTCCTCACCAAAAGGCCAAAGAGCTCCAATCAATTCTTGAAAAAGAACGAAAATGATGCATTCTATCAAAAACATTAAATGAGTCAAAGGCCTATTCTGTACACAGAAGCAGATCTTTTCCCTCTCCACTTACAAAGAAGGTGAAAGAATGTTCTTCAAGGGCAGCAGGACACATGGTAATCAAAGGAAAACTTCAGGATGCAGTGGACTTTTTTGTGTGTGAATACAATGAATGATTCTGATGTAGCAGAGTAGAGTAAATGGTAGCAGAAATGGAGTAAATGAAATTTAAAGTCATTTCCAACTTGGTGATTCTAACATCAAATGTCCCCTCTTTCCCAAGGACAAAATTCTAGTGAAAAATGAAAGAAAAACAAAAACTTGGCACCCTCTTTTTGTTAATATTTCTGCTAAAATGTTATTTCCAGGTTCATTTGGAATCTTGCTGGGAGACAAATTCCTCTGTAACTCCAGGATTTCAGGCCAATGTGGTATCAGCAGCTACTCAAAATTTAAAAAATACAGACTGTTCCCTACCTACAGAGACTTTATAATCTAGGTAGGAAATAACGTTGCATACCATTCTGATGCACTAACAGGACTAGTGAGAGCCCCCAGCCAGTATTTATCTAAAATGTAAAGACACAGAAAAAAATAAATACATAAAGTAAGACATGGCAGTTATAGCAGAGGGTGAGTGAAGCAGGTGAATGTGTGGAGGAGAAAAAATGCACTCCCAAAGTAACATAGATATGTAAATAACTGAAATTAATTATTTTTTTAAAATTTCAGGCAACAAATAGAATAATCATAGACAAGGTCTACTGACTCTGCCCAACAGCTGCAAGTTTAAGAGACAATAGGATGGTTTCATTGCTAAAGAAAAAAGGACTGGCTATTTCTGTCTACCTGAGAACTCTGCCGAAGGAGCGGGGGTGGTATGTGTGGCTAGAAACAGACTGGCCCATGCCTTATGAGAAGAGTACAAAGAGCGACTTTAAACATAAAGGCAGATAAAAAATTTGTCAAAAATCTAAAACTTCAGGAAAATTTATGAAATAATATGTACAGCAATGGACTCCTGCTAGAATATCCCTACACTGACTTTTTTAAGTTACCAACCATGTCATAATATTTTGGATATTTTTTTAATGTTTTAACACAGACAGTCTAATTATCATAAGGCCTATGTTTAAATGCCAGTTTCACGGTCACATGCAAATTAACTAACCTCTTCTCATCTCTATTTCTTTGTCTGTAAAATGGGGATATTAAAATAGCCTATGTCCAAGGGGCTACTTGCAATATATTCAAAAAGCACTCAGCATATTACCCGGTCTATCACAATCACTAATATAAGTTATTCAGTATAATTGCATTTGTCTTTTAAATTTAAGATTTCTAAATTTTTTCTGCTTTAGTTATTTATCCCACAACCTTTTCTAACATATGGTCTCTAATTTTGTTATAAAATCTACACAAGGACTTGTAAAAGAATTTCCATAGTAGCTTTATTTGTATAGTTGAAAACTGAAGACAGCTTAAAGATCCATCAATATGTGAATGTTAAAACAAAGCACAATAAATCCATATGACGACCTCACCATAATAAAAAGAAATACGAGAAAATAGATAGTTCTCAAAATAACATGCTGAGTGAAAAAAGCTAGTCAAAATAGAGTACATGCCATCAGAGTTTGTTTATTCTAGAATTCTACTACATGCAAACTAACCTGTAGCATGAAAAAACAGATCACTGATTAACTGGGAATGGTGGGAATAAAGGGGAGTTACAAAAGGACACAAGAAGACCTTTGGGGGTGATGAATATATACATTATTTTGACTAGAATATGGTTTCACAGGTATGAGTGTGTGGGTGTGTGGTGTGTATGTGTGGGTGGGTGTGTGAAGATTCATCAAATAACACAATTTCAATACATAAAGTTTACTATATATTGATCACAACTCAATAAAGTTGGAAAAAATATGAACCCTGACTTTAGAGAACTTAAAATGTGGGGACACTTGAGAGCTATGATTCTTTGGTAATAATTTAGTGGTCTAGATCACAGACAGAAAAACCAAAAAAGAAAAAAGAAAACCACAGAGAAAAATAGGTACAAAGATTAAAGAAAGTAACTTCAGTTTGCAATGGGTCAGAAGTAGGCAAGCAATTGGCTCTCATTTATTTTTTTTAATTTATTTATGCATACAAGAGCTGGGGTACAGGCCAGAGTCGCAGGAGGTAAGAGGATTCACCAGAGACAGAGTGGGGAGCAGAACAGGCAGATCGACTGAAACACACTGCTGAGGGGAGCAGCAGAAGAGGCAGGAGAGGTCTGCTGTGCCATGTGGTCACCTCCCTGGCTGGGGCGCTGCAGCGGCTGCTGATGTTTCAGTGTGGTGCTTAACCTCTTGCACCACCAGGAAGGCCCCCTCGGCTCTCATTTAAATGAAGCTCTACCTGAGTATTTATTTCAGTTTGGAAATAATTCATCCCCCCATCCACTTGAGCCAGTATGAATTTCTTGCTAGGAAATATACTTGATGTCTTCCCCCAAAGCTGGTGCCTGGTCATACCCTTCTCTTCCTTCCTTTCTCACTACCCCCTTCCCTAAGGCAGGCATGGGAAAAGTCACCAACTGGAAGCTCAGTAACAACATACTCATGGCCTCCCCAGTACCTCAGGCAATGCGAACCTGTGATAACCTGGCACATGGCAGGTGCCCAATGACTTAGAGTCAAGGGATGAATGAGAACATGAATGAAGGGGAGGGACTTCGGCTAAGTGAGAAGAGGTCTTCTCGGGTTTATTTTCACAGCATCCAGTCAGGCACCACTGTTGCTTGACCGCACTATTTCTGAGAATTCTACTACTTTTATTTTTGCTACTCTTTTCTCAGACACACACCATACCAAGTGCACACAGGCATGGCAAGAATCAGGCCCTGCTTCCCCTGCCCGTGTTCCTGGGACATGTCCTGTTACAAGAACATCCCATTACCAGAGTAACTGTCACAATGCAGTGTTCACAACACACCTAACTAGTCTCAAGGTACCTCACCCTCAACCGCAGAGATGGTAATCTTGGGCCAAGTCACTGCAAATCTCTTTGCTCTTTTTTAAAGCAACAGAAGAGAAGAGACTTTTAACCTAACTTTTATTCTTGGGTTAACACTGACTAGTGACTCTGCTTCTGCACTCAGAATTCTGTGTGCTGAGGGTGCTGTGAGAGTGTGTGTGTGTGTGGGGGGGGGGGGTTGGGGGTGCTGGGGGGTGGGTGGGTGTGTGATTTCTGCAGCTCTCCCACAGACACTTCACATGCCTGGGCTCATTTTTTTTTTTAATGACACTTTACATATGAAAAAGGAAATCACACAAACTAGATGTCATATCAAGAGGAACTTGGGGGAGATAAGGTTTGTGAGTTTCTGGTGGATAACAGTTGTAGGCAGCAGAGAGGGCAAGATAGAAGATGCAATTTCCGGAATAGATGGTGGGTGGCAACAAGCAATCCAAATACACAACAGCAAACCCTGTCACATCTGCATGTGGTAGGAGCCTACAAACTCAGCACAAGGAGGGGTGCAATTCCATCCCTCCAGGTACCACATCATACCACCTTTACAGTAACCAGTCCTGGAAAGCTTTCGAGGAACCCGTAGGAGTTACTACAGTAACTCCAATGAGTATATCTGAAATCTCCATATTACCAAGCACAGCTTTTAAGTGGCTTCAGAAAGTGAGGTGACTTTTCTAATCAACTCATAGGTAACAGCAGGTCAAGTCATAAGAAGTTGCCACTTTTGTAAATCAACAATGATCAAATACTGGTAATTTCAGAAGGTTCAGCATAATATATTTTTGTACATTTAGGTCATTTTGGTCCTACTCACATACTTCACACTCTGAAAGAGAAACAACCTGTACTTTTGTCAACTTTTACCTATCATGAGTAAGTGCAGTTATCATTTGTAAGAGTCTTGTCAGACACCTAAAGCTCCATTAGACTGAAGGATGCACAGGTGCAGGCACAGAGCCCACCTGCTAGGTCACTGCCAGCACCCAGCAGAACAGAACTCAGTTCAATTTGGTGTGAACAACCCAGGAAAATGTTGGGATCTGAACTGGACTTAACCTAAGTAAAATTTTTAAATCAGATCGTTAACCTAGAATAATGTCAATTATTTTAAATCATAACTTGACTGCCAAATTGTATCCCCGTTGCACGAGCATCATGCTTGCAAACCTTACAGCTTACAAACTTCTCATTCCTGGTTATGAAAGGAAGCAGGTCCTTCTGAATAGTCACACTAAATGTCTCAAAATCATTAACCACAGGAAAAGAAAATGCTGCATTACAAACTTACATAATTTTGAATAATATCATTTTGTTTAACATTATTTCATGATAACACTTATGAAAAAAATAATCCCACAGATTCTGAGCAGACTTATTATTTAAGGACCTGGCTTTGTTATACAATCTTTGAATAAAATTACACAATTGTTGACAGTCGCAATTTCCAAGAATCTATTAACAATGTTAAGTGAGGACTTACATATGTTTCACAGATCTTATATCTTATTAGGCTAAGAAGTAGCAGGGGTCTGTAGCAAAGGTCTTATTGCTTAAAAGCAAAGACATGAGCCAGACTGTTTGTGTTTCAGTCCTGGATTTACCACTCACTCACTCACTGTGTCTCCTCGGACAAGTTTCTTAACCTCTCTGTGCTCCAGTTTCTTTAGTTGCAAAAGGAGATGCATAATAGTTTCACAACTTTATGTTTGTTGTAAAAATTAAAGAGTTATTTCATACCAATTTCTCAAAACAAAGCTGATAAGTGCTGAAAAATTTTACCTATTAGTATTGATAGTCTTCAAATAATACTACCCCTCAGGGAAAACAGAAGCAAAAGCCATTTGTTCTATTTAACAAAAGACTCTCACACCTACCTGTTAGACTCCAAGAAAGTTCTTCCAAGAATGACATCAAACTTCACTATGTCTTACAAAATAAAATGGCATGCATGTACATTTTCCCTTGGGCCAGGAAAAATAAGTTCCCTAAAATTACAGGAGGAACTAATAGTGTCCACCCAAATCCCCTCTTTTCAACCAGAAGAGAACAATCTTTACTTTATGGGTTTTAAATTCTGTTTTTATTAAAAGACAGTTGATGCTGCATGTGACTGTACTATTTTTACCCTTTGAGGCTGTTATTTTAGCTCTCTCTTACAGTATGAAACCAATACTGAATCAGCAAGCAAATATATTAGCACTTCCTTTTTACGTTAAGAACAGTTGATGTCTGGTAACTCACAGCCTTAACACAAAACAGCATGGAGCACTTTTGTTCAAAAATTCCTCTTCCTTCAAAGTGTAAGAGTAATGTTTTAAAGATAAACTGTTAACAGTTAGGTTTCTTTAAAAGCTAATTTCTATTCTGGTGAATATAAAGATTAATATTCTGATCCACATATAAAATATATCTTAGTCCAAAAAATCTCCCAGAAGCAGAGCAGTGTAACAGGTCAGAGCTCTTGCATCAGACAGCCGGGGCTGGTTCCCAGCTCTGCCACATGCTGGCTCTGTAACCTGGGCATGGTACTCAAGCTCTCCGCCCTTCAGTTCCTCATCTACAAAACTGGAATAAATCTACCTACCTCAAACAGTTAAAAGGATTAAAGTTAATACTTGAAAAGCACATAAAACCAGGCAAGACACATGGTAAGCACTACAAAAGTATTTGGAAATTTTTAAAAGAAAACTAAAAAAGTTCCTAAAGTCCTTATGTCTCTAAATCCAGGCAATCTAGATTTTCACCCTGCAAAGAATATGTATTTAAGATGACCAGAAAATGCTAAAGAGAATGTGTCCATTGTCTCTGTTCTTAAAGTATAAATATCTTCATTCTTCAAATGATTTTCAAACCAAAAAAATTTGAGTTGGTAATATTCTCTATATATATACATGACCTTGCAGGTCAGCTATTTATTTGCTCCATCTACAGAGAAGGAAATGAAGACTTGGTGAGTTTTATCAAGTGGGTCAAGGCATTGAGCTAAGTGATGCCATCACCTGCTTCATGAAATATATACATTTTAGAGAGAAACTGAAAAAAAAATGCTGATAATTTATTAAACAGAGATAGGTGGTACAAAGTGAAAAATAGATGATGGTGTTACACAGGGAAATCTAATCTGGAAGATTAGAGAGAATGCACTGAGGAAGGGATATTTAAGCAGAAACCTGAGGAAGGGGCAGTTAGTCAGTCATGGTAGGGAAGACATGTACTCAAGAAAGAGAACACAGCTAATACATATGATGCTTTAAGGTGGAAATGGGCCTGGCCTGCAAGACGCACTAGAATGCTGGCAGTAAGGCAGAGAAGGAACTGCAGACTACTGTGGACATGTGGGCAGAAGGCTGGAGCGTAGGCCATGACATGGATTTTTGGTATCAATAATAATGAGAAGCTGGAGATTTTAAGCAGTAGAAAGACATGATTGTTGTCTGTGTTTTCAAAATATTACTGTGCCTGTGTTGATAACAACCTGGAGAAGGCGAGAGTAAAGCCCCAGAAAGCAGCTCTAGCGACAGAGATTCCTAGTGTCTACCCACAATGATCATTTCTCATTAGCAAAACCCTAACTTCTTTTGAGAGAGAGATTATAAACTTTTTGTTTTTTTCCTTTTTCTCCTTATTCATGTATATTTGACATCATTTGTAGTCCTCATGAAATTTCCACCACCAATTCACCAGTGCACCATCACCTCAGTCCCTGTGTTCTTCCTGCCCTCATCCCAGTCTCTACCCCCCACACACAAAGTGCCTCTGATTTATCTTTTGTTTTTGTTTTTGTTGTGCTGTGATTTGATTTTTTTTATTGTTATTATTCTTTTCCTTGATCCCTTATTTGGCTCCTTTATATTCCTCCTAAAAGTGAAACCATATGATATTTTTCTTCTGTCCCTTCTGACTTATTTCAATGAGCATAATCCCTTCTAGTTCTGTCCATGTTTCTACAAATGACTCTACTTTATCTTTTTTGATTGCTGAATAGTATTCCATTGTGTATATGTACCACATTTATGGACAACTGATCTTTGACAAAGAAGCAAAGAATAGCTAATGGAATAAGGACAGCTTATTCAATAAATGGTGCTGGGAAAACTGGACCACCACATGCAAAAAAAAAGAAACCCTAACTTTTAGCTGGGCATGTTGATACCCAAAATAAAAAAAAAATCTATTTTTCTCCACTACCTTTGCACTGCGTATAGCTTAGGCCACTTGGCTGTTCTTTCTGGTTAATGAGCTCTAGGCTAAAGTCTTGTGAGAACATAAAGGAAAGCTGTCAAAGTATGTTGACTCAGGTAAAAGAATTCACTTTCTGTATTTCTGTCTTTTTTCCTTCTTTCGGTCTGCAATTCAAACACGTTGGCTAGAGCGCCAGCACCCATCTTGGATGGATAAAACATATAGGGTGAAATAAAGGGAAGACAGGACCAGGACACCTGGGTTGGGTTCATCATACCAGTTTGGAGCAGGCTGCCTCTAGTCTTTATCTTTTTCCACCACATTGGAAAGAAAAAAAATTCTATTTTGTTTAAGCTACTATTAGATTTTGTGTGCTATATTGCCTAACTCAATCTTAACTGATACAGAGGATTCTGTAGCCACCCAAGAAGAAGCAGTGGTGGTGTCTTCCCTTTATTTCACCCTGGTATAGATGGGGCAAAGTGACAGAACTGAAGGTAGAATCAACAAAACAAAATCTGTGCAGGTCCATATACAAGAAAGAGTAAGGGAGAGGGGTAAGTATAGACCCATTCCCAGATTCCTGGCACAGTCAGCTGGGCAGTCCATAGTGCCAATTTTTAAGCTAAAGATGGCAAGGGACAACTTGAGTTTCTTTTTAGACATGAATTTGAGATGCATATTAAAACTCTTAGACCTCAGAATAGGTATCAGACTGGGAAATACAGATAGATGAAATCATCACATAGCACACAGATGTTAACTCAAAGTTAAGAGAATAGATGATGTCTCTTAAGGTGACAGCAGAGTCAGAAAAGAGAGCCTACAACAGAGCCTGGAGAAGAAGAAGAGACAAGGAACAGTCAGAAAGGAAGCAGGAAAGCCATGGGGTTCACACAGGAGATGCCAATTATTCATCACATGAACAAAAAGACAAAGAATCATCAAAGAGGCAGAGAGAACATTTGCAACTGACTTTATAAGAACAAAACAGTGAGATGTAAGAGACACAGCCAAGCCATGAAGAGGCAAAGGAAAGAAGAGAAAGGAATGAGGGAGTGGGTAGAGCATCTGGCGTGGCAGAAAGTAAGCTCTGAGGCCAAGAACGGGCTGTGGAAGGCCTACATTCCAGGGGAGAGCGAGGAGAAACCATTCCCTTTCCCCCTAGAGAACTAAGAGCTCCGTTTAGTGGTTCCTCAGTTCACAAAGAGAAATTCACTGTGGACCCCCAGCTGCCTGCCTGACAAGTACACAGTTGCTTGTCTTAAGGTGGAACTTCTCTTAAACAATTGTCATAAATTTCCCATTGCTAGTTAAAGTTTTAAAGGTAGGTGGGTGAGTGTGAAATTAGTTTAATTTACTCCAATCAACACGAGAATCAAAAAAGAATGGATTTTTTATATGCTGAGAGTTAACAGCAACAGTAATATCACTGTTTTCCTTTAAGACTCACTATACGATGGGCCACCCTGGAGGTCCAGGGGCTAAGTCTCAGTGCTATCAAGCTATCTCCAGCCACTGTGGCATGAGTTTGATCCCCAGCCAGGGAGGGGAGCCACATGGCACAGCAGACCTCTCTTGTCTTACCTGCTGCTCCCCTCAGCAGTGTATTTCAGTCAATCTGTCTGTTCTGCTCCCCACTCTGTCTCTGGTGAATCCTCCCACCACCACCCTACCACCTCTGCCATACACCCAGTTCTTAAATGCATAAATAAATTAAATAAATCTTTTTTTTAAAAGACTCAAATGACAAGTTTGGCTTTAAATTTATAGAGTGCAAATTTTAGATGCATCCTCTCAACTGATTCCTAAACCACCCTGTGAGGTAATTACACCTGACCCCATTTCAGAAGTGAAAAAACTGAGGCTCAAAGTGATTAAGTTTGCTTGCCCAGCAACACATAAGCTACTGAGAGAGTCTGGGATTTGACACTGGCTATCTATCATCAGAATCAGTACTTCTTGTTTTGTCAGAAATCTTTCTGAATTCTAAGAAAAGAAATTTCCAGTCATTACATTAAAAGTAATGTGAAAAATAATTATTCAAAACCATAGACAAGAAAATGCTATCTATCTCCCAGGAGAACTGAGGGAACTGGTCAAGAGAAGGTAATTGTGTTTTCTCAGCTGGTCTGTAAGAGAACTCCCGGTAGAACTGAGGTTTTAGACAGCTGATGGTCACTTAGTGGACTCTTTAGTCAGCTGATGGTCACTTGGTGGGCTCTATTCTCCTAGGGTTGAGCCCCCTTAATGTACTTGTGACAACAGGACATGGGTGCAGATGGCACAGTCAGCCTCCACGCATGAGAACAAAAGGTGTGACCCCCCAACATGTGACCCAGAATGGGAGGTCAGGTGGAGGAAACTGTTACCCTTTTAAAGTTCAGAGATGTAAAAGTGAGTCTGGGGCAGGATGTCTGGGGCACTGGAACAAAAGAACTAATATTTCCACTAGATACAAAATAGCAGACCTCAACGTTGCAAAGGAAGGTCTTTCAAAAGAGAAAATCTCTGAGGATTCAGAGTTGGAGTTATGAAGTTACCCTGAGAAGTCTGGGGTAAGCAGTCACAATGACAGTTTGGAGGTTCTGGATTAACCCAAAGAACCCTTCAAGCACAGAGGCCTCTCAGATAGCACAGACACACTGATAACTCGCCGAGTTATCAGTGAGCACCAGCACGAATCAGTGAGCCATTATTAGAAATCCACCATGTATCAGCTTCCACACAGCCACTGGGAAAGGAAGGGGGTGTAGTGATAAGCAGACATGGGCTCTGCCCTTTCTCAATTTTCTGCCCTATTTTTGCTTTGGATTAGTTTGCAGGAAAGAGTTAACAGCAGGCCTGAGACTGCTATTCTTGGAAAGGTCTACTTGTCTTTTCCTGGTTGGCAATTTCCTTGACTGGCATCTGGGAACTGGCCCTTCATTGCCATCCCCAGCTCTGGTAAGTCCATTGGGGCCTCCCTGGTGGCTCAAGGGGTTAAGTCTCAGCATTGTGAAGTGATCCTCAGTGATTGCACCACGAGCTCAATCCCCAGCCTGGGAGCTGACCCACATGGCACAGCAGACCTCTGCTGTGTTGCTTGCTGCTCCCCTCAGCAGTGTATTTCAGTCAGTCTGTCTGTTCTGCTCCCCACTCTGTCTCTGGTGAATCCTCTCACCCCCAGCACCTCTGACCTGTACCACAGCTATTATATGCATAAATAAATAAATCTTTTTAAAAAATAGTTCATTGTACCTAAAGCTGTACAAACAGTATAGTTTATGCTAAACACCTGCTTTTCCTTCTGGGATCTAGAATTTTGGTAGATGCTGGACTGAGGGCATCTATATAACCAACTAGAACCCAATAAAAAGTATTGGACATTGAGTCTCTCGGAAGTGTCCTGGTAGGCAGTATTTCACATGTGTGGTCATAACTCACTGCTACAGAATTTAAGTCTCACAGGGCTCCCCTGAGAAAGGATTCTTGCAGACTTGAGCTGGTTTCTTCCTAACTTCACTGCTTGTGCTTCATCTCTTTGCTAATTTTGCTTTGTGTCCTTTGTTAAGACAAATGACTCCTACATCTTGAGTCCTGTGAGTCCCCCCAGTAATTAATCAAACTTGGTAATTATCTCATAAACCCTCACCCCCATTTCTACCCCCCCAAAAAAATACAGTTGGTAAACTGGAATGAGCTCTGTAGTAAGAAAAACCTGGTTTAAATCCTATTTGTCAATTACTAGCTATAAATCACTGTGTTCCTTAAGTTCTCCAAGCCTTGGACTCTCCCCTGGTGGCAAAGTGGGTTAAGAAACACACTATGAAGCAAAGCTCAGCCACTGTAGCATGAGTTTGATCCCTGCCGCCAGACAGAGAGGTGACTCACATGGCGCTGCAGACCTCCCGTCTCACCACTGCTCCCCTCAGCAGTGTGTTTCAGTCAGTGTGCCTGTCTGCTCCCCGCTCTGTCTCTGGTGGATCCTCTCACCCTTGCGGCTCTGTTCTGTACTCTATCTCTTGTATGCATAAATAAATAAATCTTTTATAAAAAAAAAAGTTCTCCAAGCCTTGTATGTTTCTGAAAATAAGATAGGGAAACCTGTCTCAGAGGATTGTGGTATAAATTAAATACATGCCAGACACTCAATAAATGATATATCCTTTTCTCTTTAGGTTAATATGTGAATGGCATCCCTACAGTGGCGCAGGGCCCCGCTTATATAATACCAGGCAGCCTGAATGAGGATCACGTCATCCATTGCTTCACCACCCCCTCCATCCTACTACTAGAATCAGCTCATTCCAGCTAAGAAGACCATCATTGCCATCATTTCCCAGCCACCTTCAATGTGGATGGCTGAAACCTGCCATAGTGGGGGTATGCACAGCATGGAGATTGGCAAACACTAAATATCAGAGTTTCTCCCTCCACTCCCAGTTGCTAACATTTGCTGAAACACCATTGTCCCCTTCATTTAAAAAATCAAGGAAAGATGAAGTTCCTAACAGACATGTTTTATAGCCTCCCCAAAGACAGTAAGTATATGCATTTTAAAAACAGAACTACATGACAGATACCCAACATTATCAGCCATCTGGGAAATGCAAATCTAAAGCACCACAAGATTCCACTTCACACCAACTCAGGTGACTACAACCAGCAAAAAAGATAAATAACAAGTGTTAAGAAGATGGAAAGGGCCTCCCTGGTGGCACAAGGGGTTTAGGTCTCAGCACTATGAAGCTACCCAAAGCCACTGAAGCATGAGTTGGATCCCCAGCCAGGGACTTGACCCACATGGCGCAGCAGACCTCTCCTGTTTCACCCCTCAACAGTGCAATCAGTAGATGTATCTGTTCTGCTCCCCACTCTGTGTCTTGGTGAATCCTCTCACCTCCTGCCACTCTGGCCTGCACCCCAGTTCTTGAATGCACAAATAAATAAATCTTTAAAAAAGAAGAAGGTGTAGAGATTGAGCCCATGCTGCACTCCTCGTGGGAATGTAAAATGTTACTGGCCCTTTGGAAAATAGTCTCGTTTGAAAACAGTCTCGTTCTTCCTCAAATGTTAAACATAGTCACCCAATGACTCAGCAATTCTACTCCTGTGCCAGAGAGAAAGAAAGCATTGTGTCCACATAAAAACCTGTACAAGAATATTCATAACAGCTCTATTCACAATAGCCTGAAGTTGGAAACAACCCAGATATCCAAGAAAATGTGGTATCTCCATACAGTGGAACATTCTTGAGTTATACAAAGGAATGAGGTACCGATACCTGCTATAACATGAATAAACCTTGAAAGCTTTATGCTACATGAAAGCCAGACAGAGAAGGTAGCATGTTGAATGATTCCATTTATATGTAATATCCAGACTAGGCAAATCTAAAGAGACAGGAAGTAGATCAGTGACTGCCAGGGGCTGAAAGGCGGGGAGACTGGGGATTCACTGCTTAATGGGTACAGGGCTTCTGTTTGGGATCATGGAACTAGGTAGTAGCCATGGCTGTACAGCATCATGAATGTACCTAAAGCCACTGAATTGTATACTTTAAAACAGTTACAATGGTAACTTTGATGTTATGCATTTTATCGCAATAAGAAAAAACAGATGCATTGAGAGAGTGTCTTGGCTCTGTCTTCCTGGCAGCTCAGCCTGGAGCCAGGAAGGGGTTTGCCCCCGGAAGGCAAGGCACAAAGTACAAACAAGTCTTTGCAAAGCACATCCAGAAAATGGCTTGGATTCAGAGTATTTAGTCTACATCTTTTAAAAACAAATAGGAAACAAGGGTAGAAGACCTAATTTTAAAAAAAATAGGAAAAATATCTGAATGGGCACTTCAACAGAGAATAAATGCTATTGAAAATTAACATATGTAGACCTGTCCATTCTCTTTAGAAATCAGAGAAATGCAGACTACAAATACAGAGAAATATCAGGATCCACGCACAGCAGAACTTGACCACCCAGAGGCAGGGGTGAAGCTCAGGGTTGAAAAGGGGAAGGTGCAGGTCCGAGCAGGGAGTGTGGAGGGGCAGGGCTTCTACTGCCCAGAGCCAACATGCACTGTCAATACATGTGAACGTGTAGCAACTATTAAAGTACGAGAATCGTATGAGTGGGCCTTGAGTGGGATTCTGGTGATACCATAATCCGGTCTCCTCATTTTAGGGTAGAAACTGAGACTGACTAGATAAACGTCCTCCCCAAGGCCAGCAGAGCCAAAAGAAAACTGTCTGTCTAACTGCCAATGCACATTCCACTGTGCCCCCAGGGTCTTGATGTGCATGAATACAAAAGTCAAAATTTATCACTCCCTGTTCATAATCCTCCAAAATCTTTCTATCACATGGAAAAAATATCCAGAGTCTTTTCTCATAGCCCAGAAAGCCCTTCATGCATGATCTTGCCCAGCAATGTGGTGTCATCCCCCTTCCGGTCCCATCCCATTCCTCTTCAATCCCTGGTTTCTCTGCTGTTTCATGAACAAAGAAGCACAAAGATCCAGCTTCCTGGGTCTTCCTCTGCAGAGGCCTTCCCTGGGCTTGTAACAGCCTGCCCTGCTCTTCCGAAGGTCTCTGTTTCCTGACCACCCTACAAATAACTGCACGAGGCCTCACCCCCCTTGCATCCTGTTTCACTTTTCTTCATAGCAGGGAAATATCTATAAGTGCATCTGTATACTGTCTTTCTCCTCTAGAAGGCAAGTTCCATGACGGCAGGACATTTGCTTCATATACTCTGATGTCCCCAGAGCCTGGAACAGTGCCGCCACAAAGTAGGCAGGTATATAATAATAATAGCCGCTGCTGAGATTTACAAGAGTGTTTAGCAAATGCCAGGAACTGTCTTAACCATTTCACCCATAGTGATTCATTTATTCCTTACAAAAATCTATGAGGGAAGTACTGGGTTGTTAGAAAAGTCATAATCCATTTTTGCTTAAAAAACATAGAAAAAATATGTCATGATTTTTCCAATTACCCATACTATTATTCACGTCAGTTTAAAGATGAAAACAATGAGACACACAGAAATTAAGCAAATTAGCCACGGTCACACAGCAAGTAAATATCAAATTAGGGTTGGAACCCAGTAACCTGACTCCATAATCCAGTCAATTTTTTATTCTTTGACTCTTAAAAATTCTATTAACTCAGAAAAGGGTATTGGGCATAACTGAAGTTATCCATAGTTAAGAAGGACTAGAAAACAGCTGATAAGCTCATTCTAGAACCTTAAGCACACTATCTCATCCAGTGAACACTGGTTTTGTTTACTGCAGATATTTTAGTTAGAACATCTAAACTTAATGAGCGATGTGACTAAGAATACCATCTGAAAATAAAGGGATGGCCCTTTTAAAAAAAAAAAATCCTGAATTACATACTTGATCTCTTGCATCAAAATTATCTTTTTCCAAGAAAATTCAAATCTCTACCATTTATTTTGACACTATATTACTATCAATTCTAGTTAGGAATAAGGGGCTCTTAAAATTAAATTACTAGATGAAAAAGTATCTAATCTACTAATAAGCTGAGGTAGATTTATAGGGTTCTTTTCCAGGTAGAACATTGTTCTCTACAATTGGGATAAGCTATGAATGTAAATAAATTCATCTTTGAGAACTTGTAAGTTTTCTATGTGGAGAAACTTGTTCAAAGTATTTATGAAGTGAACTATTTCACCAAGCCTTCTAAAGTTCTTAAGTGTAACCATCTAACCTTTTCTAATTTCTTTCATATAAGCCTTCACACAAATAACTCCTTTCTATGGATCTCTCTTTTCTCGTATCTCTAATTAACTTAAATGTATAGGGCCACTGCCTTACAGGCATATAGTCAGGGAAAAAAAAAAAAAAAACCAACAGTTTCTAAAAAAATCTAAAAGAAATGTACCCTTATCCATATCTGATACATATTAGCCAAAGAAGGAAAGGAGGAAGGAAACGTAAGTGTAGAGGTGATCAGTCAAATTACTCTTCAAGGAAGTCCCCCTTTGTGTGGTGAGAAGTGGCACAATATGGTTTAACAGCACACAAGTCAGAGAGATAAGACATGTTGAAGTACCTTGTTGAATGAGATGTCATTTCAGAAAAGGCACCTGACATGGTGCCTTTCTATTTCTTTACTTGTAAGTTAGATGGTGGACAAATCTGTTGTTTATCTAAGATCTACAGATAACACTTTAAGGAGACGCTAAGGAGAACAGAGCATGTCAAGTATGCATGCAATGCTGCCTGCTTTGTGAAAACTATATTTTATAAAATTTAAGAATAGAAAGAAAGCTTAAAATCCTATAGGTGCAACTGCCCCATATATCACCTGGAAACCGATGGGCCAGTGAAGCTGAGTCCCTGGTAATCTAGAAAAACAAGGGCAAGTACAAACAGCAGTGACACAAAAGGGTAAGAAGTGTGGGTCTCAAGATGCCCCTTCACAACAGAGTGGGTGCAACATTGAAAGTCTGCCAGGAAGAACCCAGAAAGTAGAGCCATAGTTTAATCAAACTAGAAGTCTGTAAGTAAAGTGAGAATCATTTATTATAATTTCTTCCTGGGGCCTCCCTGGTGGTGCAAGGGGCTAAGGTGCAGCCTCATGAAGCTATCTGCAGCTACTACAGGACGAGTTCAATCCCTGGCCAAGGAGGGGACCCAGGTGGTGCAACAGATCTCTCCTATCTCGCCCACTGCTCCCCTCAGCAGTGTCCTTCAGTCAATCTGCCTGTCTGTTCCCCACTCTGTCTCTGGTGAATTCTCTCACCCCTTGTACCTCTAGCCTGTACCCCAGTTCTTATATGCAAAAATAAATAAATCTTGAAAAAAAAAAATGTCTTCCTCCCCAACATACTGTACATACTCACTAGATCTTTGTTACACAATGAACAAATTAAAATAAATGAGCTGAGTTCCATACAACAAATAAAACTGTATGGAGTCTTTCTGCCTGCATATTAAATATATACCTATAATCCTGTAAAAGGAGTGATGTTCACCTATTAAAATCTCATGAGCAGAGAATAACTCCTGTCCTTATTACTGCTTGCAGTAGCAGATAAAATTAAGGAAACACTAAACTAATATGACTCCTAAGAATAAAGACGGAACAAACAAAAGTTTCCTTCTAGAACCAAGATAAATAAGAGGAAGTTCCTTTCTCACAACCTATTAAAAAATCACAGGAGATTTCATTTCAGTCTTTCATTTATTCATTTAATTTTATTCAACAAACAACTATATTGCATATTTTGTGCAACTTTCCATGTCAGGTATTTGCCAACATAGAATTAGGCAAATATTATAGATAGTTCTCTAAGACTAAAAATAAAGGCAAATGAAGAGCTTTGATAAGAAGACTAACAATGGTTTCAATGATCAGAAGTAGTAATCATCCGACTATAATTTTTTTATATTTAATTGTTAGTTGTTTTTCACTTTTCAATTATTTTTTCATTGAGGTAACATTGGTTTACAAGATTCAGAGGGTCAGAGTTTTGCCCAGGTGTATGTTTAGTGTGGAAATCCAGTATATTCACAAACCCCAAAGGCTGCTAATGTCAAGAGAGTTCTAAAGAGAATTCACTGCTGACTAACACAGTGTTTCTAAGTTTCCTTCTGTAGATAATTCTCCACATATCTAACCAGCATCAACCAGTGGCTAAGTGTTAGCATACCCTAAGCACCTTAGAAACAATCTTTTTTTTTTTTTTTAAAGATTTTTTATTTATTTATGCATACAAGCACTGGGGTACAGGCCAGAGGTGTGGGGGGGTGAGAGGATTCACCACAGAGAGCTGGGAGCAGAACAGGCAGATCAACGGAAGTANAGTACACTGCTGAGGGGAGCAGCGGGCACAGCAGGAGAGGTCTGCCGCACCATGTGGGTCCCCCCTGGCCGGCAGCAGGGATCGAACTCGTGCTGCAGTGGTTGCGGTCTGCTCCATAGTGCGTTGCTTAACCCACTGCGCCACCAGGGAGGCCCTTAGAAACAATCTTAATTGTTGTTTCACTTTCTCTAAGTGCTTTATTATTTCTTCTGACAGTTCATATTCTGGCTGTTTATCGTTTGGGGAAGATATTAGTACTAACCAATACTAAATTAAAACATAGCTTTTTTTCTAAATTAAAATAATGCATCTCCTCAAAAAATAAAATGGAACAAAATCTTAATGGAAATAACTATTAGACCTCTAAAGATCTTGTGGCTTACTTGAAATATGAATCAATCAGCACCACTATATTTATTATTGTAGCTATTACCAACAAAAAACTTTTTTAGCCTAATGGGTGGAAGGTATTATATATTTCAGTTATGAAGCAACAATTGTTGCTCTCAAAGAGAGGGCAAAATTGTGGCTAATAAAAGGAGGGGAAGACAATAACAACAACAATATTAACAACAATAATAACAACAACTGAATATTAATTCAGAAAAGGCAGAGAGGTGGACGGGGTCTCCCATTTAAGTGGCTTTGAGATGGGATTTGGACAATAGAGAAGAACTATTAGTCATAGTAAGAACATAAATTCCAAGGCAGAAATTGATAGTCTTTTCAAACAAAGGGGTCTAAATAGCCACTAGATAGTGTCCATTCTAATGGTAAACAATTGTATTATTTAAGCTGTATCTGTATTATTTAAGCTGTAACTGTATTATTTAAGTGGCCTGATCTACTCAAGCAATTCAAACTCATCTTTATAGTACTCAGGGAGTGCAATCAGAGAAGCTGACACAAGAATATTGGTATTGACAAAAGCAAATCACCTTATTATTCTCAAGTAAAAATTTTAGGGGTCATTTTTCAAAAGATTTATCTATTTATGCATACAAGTACTGGGGTACAGGCCAGAGGTGTGAAGAGTGAGATGATTCAGCAGAGACAAAGTGGGGAACAGAACAGGCAGACTGAAATACACTGCTGAGGAGAGCAGTGGGCGAGGCAGGAGAGGTCTGCTGTGCCATCTGGGTCCCCTCCCTGGCTGGGGATCAAACTGCTGCTGCAGTGGCTGCGGATGCTTCATAGTGCTGTGACAACCCCTTGTGCCATAAGGGAGACCCTTTATGGGTCATTTTTAAACCCTCTTCAAGACCTAAAATTGTATGATTCTTCTTTATAACTAACAAATCAATTACCCGTTGTATGGGTCATTATCGGTTATGTAAATATATATAAGTCTAGAACAGAATAGTTTCACAAACACAGAAGACACAGGACCATTGCACATGCTGTTCCTTCAATATGGAAGGAGTTCTTTCTTCCCAAAACTGCTCATACTCCAACCCTTGGCTAAATGAGGTCTTCCCAAACCCCTCCCCAGCTTCTCCTGCTACTTTTTCCACCAAAATTCCTTCACTCATAATTTATTTACTTTTGTAAATGTCCTCAAGATAAGTAGTCATACCAGCCTCATCAATAAATACTTAATAGGAACTAACTAATTACAGAAGTAGCTTCAAAGATTTCTAAGAATCTCCAGCATCATAGTTCATGATTCAACAGGGTAAAATAAAGCTCATTACAAAATTCTTGATGTCAAATATAGTTATTTTTTCTTAAAGATACAGGTTATACACAACTTATTATTAAGGCAAATTTATTTCAAGATAGATAGGTGGGAAAACAGGAGTAAGGAGAAATATTGTTTATTTCAACTATAATGCCATTTCCCAATGCTCTGGCAATTGTTCTTTCCATAATTGCTTCAGTGTCTAGTGCTTTTTCATATATTCAGTGGGGAAATAGCTAGCTAAAACTAAATTCTACTTTTTGATGTCACTAAAATTTGCTCAAAGTTAAGTGTTCAGAATAAAACATACAAGATAGTACCAGTTCTAAACAAAAACATATTTTTCTCATAGCCTTACCTCTCTCATCATAATACAATCAATCAATAAACTATAACTATCAAAGCCAGATCCAATAATATTTTTCAAAATCTAACATCTTTTCATTATTTCTACTGGTATGTAGCAAACCTTTGATTAAAATCCCTCTACATATACAAGCAATTACTGATATTATACTATTCTTCATAAACATGCTTTACATGTCTAATAATCGTTTAACACTGAGGAATCAAAAATAACTGAGGAGGGTGAGGGGGGATTTATAAAAATTGGAATAAGTAACTTTTCCTCATCCTGGTGGACCAGACTAAAACAGTTTCTTTTTTTTTTTATCATGAATTTTATTTTGTTTTATTATTTATTTATTTATTTATTTTTATTACATTTAATTGTATTTGACATTGTTTGTATTCCCCAGGGGGTTCCCACCACCATTTTCACCCGTGCACCACCGTCACCTCAGTCCCTTGTGCTCTTTACGCTTCATTACCGTCTTTGCCCTCCCCTCCCTCTGCTCACCCCCATGGTCCCTTGGGTTTATCTTTGATCTTGTTAAGTTTTTATTTGATTGTTTGGTTGTTTTTGGTTATGATTGCCCATTTCCTTTAGCTTTCTCTTTTGTTTGTTTGTTTGTTTGTAAAACAGTTTTGAGGGGACTGGGAGCAGCAAGGAGAATCTGCTGTTCCTAATGATAATCATATGACTGAGAGTAGGAAACTGGTTGTAATGATTTTTAAATCCAATTTAATTTTCATGGAATCTCATATACAATCACTAAGTATTTAATATAGTGTGCTTTTTTACATATGTAACAACAAAGAGCAGAATTTCTTCCATATACTTTTCTGCCTCTCAATGGGTACATGTAAAAACTTCATGTTTTGACCAACTAAATTCAGTGTGTGATCAGAGATTAGACCCTGAAATTGGAGCAGGTGAGGGAGGCTGAGAAATAGGTATGAAGACATCAGTGGAATGGTAAAATGGAATTTCATACAGACCCTGAATCAGATTAAAATAGTTATTGTATCTATGCTAAATGTCTTCATTTGATCACTGTACTGTGGCTATAAAAAAGAATAACCTTGTCTCTACACAATGCACACTGACTATTGCACCTAAAAAGGACAATATCTATAACTTACTTTCAAATGGTTCAGAAAAGAACATGTATGTCAAGAGAAAGAGACAGGGCCTCCCTGGTGGCACAGCAGGTTGAACGCCACACTGTGAAGCATCCGTGGCACAGCAGTGCGAGTTCGATCCCCAGCCAAGGTGTCGGGGGGTACCCACATGGCACAGCAGACCTCTCCTGCTTCACTCACTGCTCCCCTCAGCAGTGTGTTTCAGTCAATCTGCCTGTTCTGCTCCCCACTCTGTCTCTGGTGACTCCTCTCACCTTCCGTGCCTCTGGCCTGTACCCCAGCTCTTGTATGCGTAAATAAATAAATCTTTAAAAAAAAAATGAGAGAGACAGACACAGAGACCAAGAGAGTTATATAAAGCAAATGGGCAAAAACCACGGGCAATCTGTAAATCTGAGTAAGATTACTTGGGAGTTCCTTGTACTATTATTACAACTTTTCTGTAAGTTTGAAACTATAGCAAAGTAAGAAATTTTTTAAAAAATGGAATGAAGGGAAGGTTTCTCCCCTCTTCTGTCCAGTAGAGTTTCCCTATCTAAAGAAAAAAAAAAAAAACAGTGTGTGTTATTGAATTAAAATGGGTAACAACATGACAAATTAAGAGGAGTAAATCAGACAACCTGCATCTCATTTAAGTGATTAATGATAAGCAAGATCAGGTCCTGTGTAGTAGAATAAGGAAACAGATATGAATCAGAAGTGGGAGAAGTGACACAGAAGGGAAATTGAGACACAAGTCAAGAAGTTGATACTATCTTACTTCAGAACCAAGGAAACTCAACTGCCAATTAGAAAAATGAGTTTTCATGAGTGAAAATATAGTGAATTTTTAGATGCAGAAAATTCCCTAGTATATTTACAAGTCCTGTCTATGGAGTATTTAAAGTCATGTCACATTTTACAAACTGGGTAAACTGTCTCAAAACCTGTAATGTCTGAGGCAAAGGGTTCCAATTCCCCTATTATACAAGAGATTATTTTCCACCCCACACTTGCTATCCTGAAATGATGAAAGATACAAATCTTCAGGTAGAGATAAGAAGGGCCCTATCAAACTATGGTTCCTACAGGGAGTGTCTACCTAGTCTCAGGAAACAGTTAAGAAAGAAACAACCTTAATAGTCTCTAATCTCTATACAGCTTAGAGTATTCAAGTATCCAGGGCTGACCAAAAAAACAACTCTCAATGACCTGGAAGACTCTAGAAATATGATTGTTTGCCAAGAGTGTTTAAAAGACTCAAGTCACTGATTACCTCTAACATCCTAACTCTTAGCCAAGTAAAAGATAAAAATTTCAAGCATCTCATGACAATAATGTTTGGTTTCTGTACACTGGGAAAATATGAAAGGAAGCCCCTGTGCCATTATGGAAAGAGTCAGAACTTAGAGTCAGACTACCAGGCTCTACTCCTGACTCTTTTAATTATCAGCAGCGTGATGACCTTTCTTGTTTTCATGGTCATGATGTCCATTGAGGATAAACCTGCCCTGCCTGGATATAAGGGTTAAGGTCTCCCCATCTCTCCTTTGATCCATACAGTCACACAACATGTATTGAGTATCCAGTCTGCACTAGACCCTTGGAAATCCAAAGATAGGAAAGCGATAAACTGGCCCTCAAAAAGCTTAAAGTGCAATGAGTACATGATATATAAATGAAGTCAGAAAACCAAGGTACCATAATAAAAATATGTATAGAACACAGAGGGCGGTAGTGGATGAGAATTCTACCTTTGGTGGGAGCAACAGAGGAAGGCTTCCCAGAAAGTGGGGATTGAGCTGAGTCAGAAAAGATGTTTTTACCAAGCACTCAATGGGAAAAAAAAAAAAAAATGGGTAGGAAAGGTGGATCCCAGAGGCTAGTAGAGGAGTATGTCACTCAAGTAAATGGTAAAATATTAGCAAAGGTTAAAAAGAGCACCTGTAGGTAGAAGTCCTAGTTGGGGGTAGAGGAAGAAGAGATGGGACACGGAACTACAGCTTCAAATATTTTGTATTTCTAGTTAAGGAGTTTTAACTTGACCTCAGAGAACACAAAAAGCTATATACAGGTTTTTAACATCCCTCTGAAGGTTATCTCAGTGAAAGATAAAGTTCCAAGAATAGAATCAATCAAGTAGGGCAGTAATTTACCTAAAGGAATGGATTTGGAGCTGCAATTAGGCTGTAGTGGAGGGAAGGAGAATTCACAGAACTTTGTACCAGGTCTGATATGTGCTGGCATTGAAGTAGTGATGACAGAGGAAGAGTTAAGTGTCTAAAGAGATACACTATCCATGAAATTAATTTCTAAATTTCATCTACAGATTAAAGAACATTGTTTAATAAAGTCAGTAAGATAATGGCAAGAGCTACAACAAAATCCCTGTTTATAGTGTTTTCTTCTACAATAAAGGAAATTCAGGAAAAGACAATCCTGAAATAGAAATATCCTTAAAACTTTTAAAATAAAACTTGATCTGTATCCTAGAGTGCTTTAAGATATTTTTTTCTAGTTTTCCCTTGATTGTCAAGAACGTTTCAAGGACAGACTGCAATTCATAGCTCTGTGCAAGTTTTTAACCTAAGCTTCTTGTCACTTCCATTTTATGTGGAGGCACTAATAAGACCGAATGCATCACTGGGTTGAGGAAAAAAGGAAATAACTCAGGTAACATAGTTAGTACAGTGCCTGACATGCATCTGGTGCTCAATAATCTGTGTCATTATTACTGCTAATGTGCAGAAATAGGGTTAACCTAGCCAGTGTCTGAAACTGCTATCTTGTGAAAGACCTGTTTACAAAGTTGGCCCTTAGCTGGCACCTGGAAACTGGGTCTTTGGGGAGGGTGCCACCATTCCCAGCAATGATAAGAGTGGCACCATGCTAATTTATTTGTACAATATTTACATGAATAATATGGCTTATGCTTTCCTTCTGGAGTCTACAATTTTGATACACGTTCAATTCAGGGTACCTATGGTACCAACCTCTAACAAAAGCTTTGGGCACTGAGTCTCTAATAATTGTCTACCATAGTCAACACTCTAGAGTTGTTGCAATTTGATGCTTGAGAAAGCAAGCACATCCTTTGTGAATGGACGAGGATAGGACTCCTGCAAGCTTGTGCCTAGTGTTCTCTGGGCTTCTCCTCATGCCCCTTTCCCTTCCACTGATTTTACTTTGACTCCTTTTATAGAAATAAACTACAGCTCTGACTACAACTATATGCTGGGTCCCATTAAGTCATAGTGACTCACCGACCTGTACCTAGGCTGGGGGATCCCAATACAACTCATTTCCCTGCCCATTCAAATTTGTAGACTATTTTCCAGTTTCCATATTGGATCAGTATTCCAAGCAACCAAACAACCAAATGTGTTGTACCAAAGTACAATTATAAAAAGCTCCTAATTTCTTAGGCTAATGGTAATTGTGGATTTACATAGTACTTGAAATTTTTTTATTCCACATCTCAATATATAAGTCTCTCCACTCCATGCTTTCATCCCATTATTTAAGGGTCTTTTTCCTTATTAAACTCAAGGCCTGCTCTTCCCTGGCCCCCATGTCAATGGAGCCTCCACTGGTCTAATCCAGTGTCATTTAGTTCCTTGACCAGAAAGCAACATTACTTATGAAATCTCCAGTACCTTTGTTCTGTATTATGTGAATAAGATAAAAAAAAATCTATAAATCGTCAAGATCTTTCATCAGTTCACTGTAATATGCAGAAACATTGGTAGTTGACTAATTACCACAATAGTAAGGAGAACAAACTAAAGAATGACCCAAAACTGAAACACAAGTTTTGCAATATTAGTCTTGGAAGACATAGCTCACGGAAATTTTCATCACCTAGGACAGAATTTCTCAGCTTATTTTGAGAAGCACAATAAACTGTACTTATTAGAAAGGATTTCAATAAAAGCCATCACCCTTATGAGGAAGGAGCCAGGGTCCAGAGAACCAGAGATGCCGGCTATCTTCCTCACGTAATGATTAATGAGTTTTAATATTATTTATAATAATTTATTATTTATATAATAATAAGTAATTATTATTATTTATTTAATAAAGTGGTACTAGGACTCCTAGGCATTAGGTCAATCAGTAGCCTATTCATTGTTTTCCACTTGAAAAGAGAACTACGAACAATTAAAATAAATATCTATAGAGCTCTTTATTTTAATCCCAGTATTTTCTAATCCACCTCTGGAATTTGACATCCTTAACAAAACGTTACTTTTAAAACACCTGTTGATTTCCATGGGTTACCCGCACCACGGAACTTTATAAATAAAACCTAGTCTCTAGCACTGAAGAGATGAACACCAGAACATTTGTCCATGGGATGAAAACTGATAGTACTCATTCAAACAGGGAAGAAGCATAATGGGGTGCTTCTGGGCTTTCCAGAAGTAGGAGAAGTATTTCAGTTCAGTATTATCATGTCTTATCTTAAAACTCTTAATTGTAGACTATTGGTAACTATTCATTTTTAAATGTGAGAGGCTAACAAATCTGTAACTATTCAAAACATTCAAACTATTCAAAATAAGGAAAACTCATGACCAGTGATTATCACTCCTTCTGAAAAGAAACCAGGAGGGATCAAAACACCCTGTTTATCAGGGAGTAGGGCTTAAGGCAGGAAACAAGCTAAAAGAATCAGCTCCCTGGGACAGTCAGCAACAGCCAAGAAGGAGCTCTGCTTGACCTTGAGTATCAGAGGCTGGGCTTTTGCACATTGTGACAATGGGAACTTGCTGGTTCTCAGGCAGCTGAGGCTGTGCCCAAGCAGACAGTGGGCCAGGTTCTGGAAGAAGAGGGACTCCACTGTCCTCTGTTTTTCTTTTGTAATATATTTTATTTTGAGAATTTATAGACGTTATTCTGACAAGCAGTTCATATGCTTCAACAGACAGTTAAAGGTGTCTATGGTATAAAATAGGTTGAGAGCTTCTGGTTTAGATCAACTGTCCTCTTTAATCTGCCTAAGCTAACGCAATTCAAATGCTTTTTGTATTTTGGTCATCTTCAAAATGACTTAATCACAATGCATTTCAATAGTATCAAAAGGATTCCACTGTATTCCAAAAGGGTTTCAGTTCAAAGTATAACTGGACTTTCAGGGGTGAGATTAATGATTAATCTTGATTTATAAGATTGCATACCTGAAACATCTGTTATAACACAATGTAACCAATAAATTTTTTTAAAGAAAGTTTCACTGGGCAAGAGTTCATTTTACAATTGATTTATTTTATGTTAAGTGCTACCCAAAGGAAACTTAAAATCTTAAGCCTCAAATTTTAAATAATTACTATGTCTTTTGAGAAGACAACAGAGCTATAGATTGCTACTAATGTCATTTTTTATTCTAAGAAGTCAAGTTAAACCCATTTTTGGCAATTTGATTTTAAGAAAGGTCTAAATGACAAAAATTCTTCTCTACTCAGAAGGAGATGTTTCTATGTTAACACTATTTTACCAATGACTGCTGGTTATGATTTATTGGATTACAGCATTTAAAAATCTGACTAGAATATTGCCAATAAGACAAGTTAGATATATATTTTTAATGATATCAGTCTATATTTCTAAGCAGATAATGTAGATTTCTTAGGCTTTTTGGTTAGTCAACAACCATACTGAACCACCTTCATTGCTATATTTCTATTCTTTTGGTACTTTCAGTATATTAAATTCAACAAATGTAACAGCAATTATAACAGTATGACAAATCATTACCATACAACAAAATCTTATTACTGTTTCTTCTTAAAATCTATTTTAGATTTTCAAGAATTCACATATAATATTTTTATCTGAAACCCTTTTGGAATTCTGATATTTCAGAATTAACAAGAAAATATAGAGAGTACATTTACCATATACAACATGACACTTGCAGCTGGGACAGCCCCACATAACCAAGCCCATTAATATTTCTGCACAAACACACACAGAAAAATTCACATTGAATAAGATAAATAAAGACTAAACATAGCCTCATCCAAGGTCAAAGTTTATAACTAAAGAGTTTTTGAACTTTTGGTCTTTGGCATTTTGGGGATTAAGAAACAGTAGATAAGTGACCTCCAGCCTGGAATGCATTAATTTACAGAAGCCCACTGAGCACAGCAACAAGCCACAGCAGAAATTCATAGAGTTGAGGACCACCGTGAGAAACAATGTCATTCTGTTTGAACTGGTGAACCAAACCACAGAAAAATTCAGAAGGGGTAAAAATAACAAAAACAAAACAAAATAAAAACAAGTTCATCAACTTCTGAGAAAGACACTGTTCCTCAAAATTTAAGCTAAAAACAGAATAAAATAAAATAAAACTGAACAATAAGATCACCAAGAATCTACTATAACCAGTTAGACAATAGCATGTGATCAACAAGGGCAACCCAGTCTCCAGTCATTGCCCGGACACCAAGAAGATTCTAGGGGAGGAGCACAGCTGGTCCTGCAGAGCAGACAGTGCCTTCCCAACATGACAGGAGGAAAAAGGGGGCCAGAGCTCACTCATGTCCATGAACCTGGGCTAGTGACAGAACCACAGCCTGAAGCACTTAAAAGCCCAAGAGCTGACTGGCAAGATACCCTTTTACACTCACTGACCAGTTTTTTAGGGAGCTGCTTCTCTCCAAGACCTTCAAAAGAGCTGAAACAGTTAAAATAAAATAAACAAAGTGCTTATCATACAAGAGAAGTAGTTCTTTTGGGTCACCTTCAGTAATGTGCTGGGTCAACCAAATCACTACATAGTTGTAAGTAACTTCTACTTCATAAAGAAGAGATATCATAAAAGGCAATGGACATAGATACAGTTACTATGGGTAAAGGATTTTGATACATAATGTAGCAGTATATGGCAAAGAGACATGCACACAATATAGTAATATCTCCTCATCCATAGTTTTGCTGGCAGTTTCAGGTACCACCTGAACCAGCACCTTGGGTACCTTGCACCAGTCAACAATGGTCCAAAAATACTACATACAATAGGATATTTTGAGAATGATTACATTCATATAACTTTGCAGTATATTGTTACAATTGTTATATTTTATCATCAGTTATTGTTATGAATCTCTTAACTATGCCTAATCTGTGATTAAACTTCAGTATATGTATACATATACTGTATACAGATACAGAATAAAACATAGCAAACACCAGTATACTCTGACACAGCTTATAATATATAAACATAGTTTCAGGCATCCACTGGCGGTCCTGCAACAAATCCCCTTTGGATAGGGGACGACTTTAAATAATTCCACCAGGATCTGAAAGTAACGTAGGAATTTATTTTCTCTCAAAAATTAATTCAGGAGGCTAATATAAAATGCATACCCATATATACTACAGCCACAGGGAACAGACTTGTGAATAATTTCTATCTATGTCCTAAACTTTATCTTTTAAATCCAAATGATAACAAATTATTACTTTTACTTCATTATCCCAAAGTTTCTTTCATAAGATTGAGGGTGGGTATGGGGACAATATTGTAAAATCATATCAACAAAGAAAGCAGCAAAAGTAAATTTCGACTGTCTCCTACCTCTGCCCGACCCTCATAGTAGGTCAACATGGACTCTGTTAATACAAAAAGTCTTTCTTTGTAGTTTAAGGGTGATGTCTTCTTTTTCTGCTGTGACCTTTTAATAAGAATCTCTTCTAGAATAGTGTTAAAATTCATCTCGGTCTTCTAATTACTCCTCCTCCAGCCATTGAAGATCCCAGTACACTATAATAAGGAAATAAACAGTTGAAATAAAATGAAATTAAAACTTTTCAAAGATATTGAAAAATTACCCTCACCACTACTGGAGCCAATGAATGTTATTCTATCAGCTGGATTGTCAATGCCCAGGCACAAGCTCATCCCATACCTCCATCTTGCCCCTCCACATCCCATTCACGTCAAAAGAAAATCTGGTCAAGGCTGGCCAAGATGAGGATGATTCAATTCTTTGTAATTCCCCAACATCCTTTAATTTTCTGGCATACTCTTCTGATATTTGATTGCATAAAAATAGATATCTCAAATGGAAAAGTATATTTCAGCACCAGTACAATATTTAAACTGCCTCAGGATCTTGGTATACAAAACAAATAACCACATAAACACAGCAAACTTGTGAACAAAATGAGTTAGTATGGTGATGGATCTGTTTCAAACTCCTACTTTGATAAGTTTATAATCTTGATCAGACACCCCAGTCACCAATCATGAGGATGTTCTCTGATTCCATATTACCAGGCTCATAGGTCTCTTCCTGTCTCAACCACAAGAGAGAAGGACACCACGTCACCACTATCCCCTACTCAGAGGACAGCCCATGTAGACAAAAAGGTTCTCAGCCATCTCCAGAGCCTCTACATCCAAACTATCCACATAAGCCTCCTAACAATTTAATGATCTGAAAACACAAAGATACTCAGAAAAGACCTCAAGATTCTAATTTGAGACAAATTGAATTAACAAGTCTTTTTTTTAACTTGTTCAAAGATTTTAATATTAACAAATACTCCTCCCATCTCTATGTATGCATGTATGTATATGTGCATACACATACACACACACATATATGCTAGGGGTGCTTAAAAGTGCCCAAAGTATTATTTCTGGTCCAAAAGAGTTTGAATTTTGGGGAGCAGGAAAGAGATTGAAGGACACCAATCACAAGCTGGTTCTCAGTCCACTTTAAAAACAAGCCTTACTACTAAGGATGGAGCTCTAAGGGACACTAATAATTATGTTAGAAGAAAGGTTGCCTTGAGGCAAATCAGAAGTGACAGGGGTGGAGCCAAAGAATACATATTGATCCTCCAATCCCTCCAATCTCCTCTGCTAGAGAATAAATGAGGTCTCTGGTCCAATGATGTTAGCAAATCTTTTTGACTTTAAAAATAGTACCAAATTGTCTGCATTTTCACTTACCAGGACTTGTTACATCAAGAAGCAGCATTTCTTCAGTAATATAAATTCTCCCCACACACCCTGAGACCCCTTTTAAAAATATACAGTTATTTCAAAAACAAAATACACAGTTAATTTGGAAGCAAATCAGAAAGAACGTAAGAACAGGCCTTTAAGAATAAACTAGAGGGGCCTCCTTGGTGGCGCAGCGGGTTAAGCAACGCACTATGAAGCAAACCGCAGCCACTGCAGCACGAGTTCGATCCCTGCTGCTGGCCAGGGAGGGGACCCACATGGTGCGACAGACCTCTCCTGCTGTGCCCGCTGCTCCCCTCAGCAGTGTACTTCCGTTGATCTGCCTGTTCTGCTCCCCACTCTGTCTCTGAATCCTCTCACCTCCCGCGACTCTGGCCTGTACCCCAGCTCTTGTATACATAAATAAATAAATCTTTAAAAAAAAAAAAGAAGAAACTAGACATTTCTCTTTTTAACAAGTCTTCTTCCCTTCCCTCCACCACATCCTTACATGAAGTCATTGCATAAATCAGAGAGGCAGTAGGAGTCACACAAAGAGCAGAAGTGGTTACCTGAGAGCTCAGTAGAGACCGGACACTAAGTTAACTATGGAGGATTCTACCATCTTCACACCCAAACTGATAACTCCAAGAAGACCTGACAACTGGGTATTACTAATCTGTTGTCATCCAATCAGGCACCACCTTTTCCTATAAAGTTACTTTATAGCAGCTTAACCACTAAACATGAGTTCCTTAATTTACAAAATATGGAAGTAAAAACCCCACCCCACCGTGGTTGGGTCTGTGACCTGCACTGTAGTCTTTGCAGCTTTTCCTTTAAAGAAGCAACTCCCTTCCCTTCCTTAGGCCCAACCCATCCAGTCACTGACATGAAGATTAGCAGTTGAGAGGCAGTGCCCTGGACAGCCTGGTTCTGTGGACTCCATGGCATTAAATTCCTCTGTGCAATAGCTGAAGACCACATCCAGGTCAAATTCAATCTCTGTATTCAATGAATAGATGCATTACTATCACCAAGTTCTAGATATGATCTTGGATCTGGAGCCTGAGGAAGATCAGGAAAACAACTATATCTACATGGTTGTCTATATAAATCTATCTATCTATCTATCTATCTATCTATCTATCTATCTATCTATCTCTAGTTGTTAATCAAAGCAACCAGATTGAGCAGGAGCTAAAATGTTTATCGATTATCCACACCCACCATACCCTAACCATCTGTGGCATAACCCAGATGTAGGAAAAATGCCAGCAGATAGACTTCAGCTCCTGTTCCCATGGATACTATGAGAACCAGCCAAGGCCTCCGACATGAGGCCACAGTAAAGCTCTCTTGCTCACCATGTACACACCCAAGTAACCAAAGCCCTCCACAGGGGTGGCACCTACTTCAGCACCACTTTCCCTCACATGCTTTTCATAGTGCATCCTGAGTAGCAGCTTAAGAAAACACTATACAAATGTTTGTTATCATTTTTTTTCAGATTCCAATGCTACTTTTCAAGCCCAGAATGCCATGACCTGGACGATGGTCACCAACCAGTTTGTCTCCTGGTTCTACGGTTTCAAGATCCACTGATGGCCAACAGGGTGCAGCTCCAAGAAGTCAGCCAGTTCAGGGCCCAGTCAAGACAACTGCTGACCTCCCACCGCACCTGTCCCTGGGTCCTCGACATCTTCATTTCTCTGCTCTCTCCCTCTGAGGAGCTCTTCACAGCTTTCAATTTAAATTCAAGGAGCCTTTATTGTAATGGGGATAATGAAATAAAGTGGGAGAAAAGGCAAAAATAATGAAGATAAATACCACAAGGTTATTTTGCTATTTAATGAAATTTGGAAACAACTTACTTATTCTGAAAACACTATACAAATGTTTATTATCATTTTTTCAGATTCCAATGCTACTTTTCAAGCCCATAGCACTATGACCTGGACGATGGTCATAATTGGTCTTCCTTTCCCCAGCTCCTACCCCATTTTATTCAAACTATATGCATACCCCCATTTCCACTGGTTCAATATTCAAAGATATCACTTTTATTGTACCATTTTACTCATCAGAAATCGTCAATTTCTTCTTAAAGCCTCCCCACCATCTGCAGGGTAAAACCAGAGCTCCCTAATGTGACACTGAAGATTATCCATAATCTGGCTGTAACGTAACATCCAATCTTTAATTCCACTGCCTCCCAGACATTCTCCATTCCAGTCAAAACAGTCAGCATTCATTTCCTGGCCTAGAGACCCCTCTCTTTCTGAAAACTCTACTAGCTCAAAAATTACCTTCATGAAGCCTTTCCTGATGATGCCAATTAACTAAACAGCTTCTGATCCTGTACTCAGGAGCTCTATGTCACCCATTATGGAGTTCATCATAGACATCCAAGTTCCACCACCATTAATGAACATTAATGTACATGTTCTAACGTCTCACCAAGATTTTAAGCTCTTAAAGTTCTCAACTTCAAGTGCACATTAGAATTACCTAGGGAGGTTTTTTTGCCTTGTTTTGTTTTGTTATTTAATACAGATGACCAGTCCCACTGTCAGATAATTTGATTCAATTAATCTGCACTGGGGTCAGGGCGTCATGTTCTAATGTGCAGGTAGATTTGAGAACCACCATGATAAAGGAAAACATTGAGTTCTTCCAATAACTCTTACACCACTCACGGTGTTTCATAGCCTCTCTATATATAAGAACTGGATATTGAACCCAAGTAATGCATTAGCTATATTCTAAGTTCATACAATAAAGTTTCTATTCCTTTTGCAATTCCTTTAACCAATTTTGATAAATTGGTTATCGTTACTCTAAATTAAAATACTGACACTCTTCCTCATGAGAAACTGCCAATGTGTGAACACCACTTCCTTAGAAATCATCTTTTCAGCTTTGTGTAACATATTCTCAATGAAAGATGAAAATGATGACTTATAAGAATAGCTTGCAAAGAAGATGAAGCCAGGCCCTAGAAAGAGGTCAGATTAGATCAAGTTAAAAGTTTCTGGAAAGAATTCTTCCAGGAGATGAACCTGGAGGTACTGGGAGGTAACTTAGAATCAATTAGTACCATTAGCCAACTTTAAAAAATTAAATCAATCCCTGGAGTCAAAAAATATGTGGAAATGGAAAAATAATCACAGCCTAGTAGAGTCTTGTTATGATTAACATTGAGAAGGTAAACAACGAATAACAATCTATAACCATTATAAATATTTTGGGGGTGAGTGCAGGAAACGGCTTGTGTGTGGGAGTAGGTGAAAAGGAGCTACATCCTCTGTAGTAGTGGTGGAAAGTTAATAGGTCACACCTGCAACTGGAAAAGCAAGAACAACACAAGCATGTCACACAGAGATTGTGTTATTTAAAAGATAAACGTGGTTGTCTCTACAATTAAGAAACTTATTGGGAGATGGCAGTGTGGAGGTATATGTGTCCTCTATTCTCCTCCCCTAAAAGTCTACTAAAGACAATAAGCCATATCGAGAGAAAGGTAATCCCATCTTCAGTGACACAAAAGATGGCCTTTAACCCCAAACTACAAACTATGGCACACATACCTACCAAAAGAGACGAAAAACAAACACAGAAGAACGGCTGAGAGTGGATTTCCCAAAAAGTGAGCATTGTAACCCTAAAAGGCCTCTCATTGACAAGACCAGTAAAATTTAGAGATAAGCAGAAAACAAGAGAATTGGGGAGTCTTTTCTCAAAATTACTCTTTAGTAAAACTAGTAAAGTTTAGTCAAAATTATTATCATCAAGCTTTTGCTGTTTTACTATGTGCTGGCACTGTTCTAAATCATTGTTGTAAGTATTAAAGTATTTGTAAGTATTAAAGTATTTGATGCATTAAAACCTTTTATTCTTTCAACAACGCTTTTGAAATCAGTACTATTACTGTCTATTCTTTGCAAACTACAAAATCACTGATCGTATATAATCCCATCTATACTGGTGATGCCCTAAGTTTAGTTAAAACCCTTAGTCTTAGAAATCCTGTATCAGAACACGTTGCATTATTACTATTACATTTCTCATCACAGTCTTCTGACAATATCAGTGTCTTTGCAGTTTTAAGAAATCTAGCATGAATAAGCATCAGACTGACATTTACACGAGAAATCAAATGTTGTGTGCCCACCAACAGTACTGTAGTTTATTTTCAATTTAAAAGTCCCTAAAATCTTACCATGTTCTGTTCTGCATAAGTTCAGGTTGACCCCCAGTTTGCTGTTGTAAAAGGGGGATTTACAGCAGAAATATAAAAAGAAAAAAATTACTAGAATGACTTCTATAAGAATAAAGGGTACATTGTAGGTTCCCCATATGACAAGCTACTTCAGACATAGGCAACATTTTAACTCTGGGAAGAAGATAATGCTGTAGCCCTCAGTTTTGCTTACCTATCAAACAAGGTAGCCAATGATAACCTATATTTTCTTAGAGTCATACTATTTCTCCTTTTAACAAGCTGATATCTAGTGAGCGTAAAAGTTCAAGTATTTGTCAGCTGACCTACAGTAGCTAGACAGGTAAGGAATTCAAGCATCAAGACATCCATTAAAACCCTCATGCAGAACCAGTGACATCTAAAGAACAGATATGACTTCTTGCTACAAAAGGCAAACGTGAAGGGGCAAGCTCACTCACCTCACCTTTCCCAGTGGTGTCCTCTCCACCCCAGTCCACGGCCATGTGATGGCTGATTATGACGCTGGATTGAGGGTGGACTTAAGTGACTGAGCAGACTGCCCATACAAAGAGGTGATTACTCAAGAGAAATAATCAGACTGTAACATAATCAAGAAAATATTCAGTTAAGAATAGAAATAATGATCTGGGGCTGCAACAAAGAGGCATTCAGAAGGTATGTTGCATCTGGTGAGAGCATGGGGGAGTTTTAAAAGACAAGGAAGTGGCCTGAGTTTTAGCCTTCTATTGTGAAACTTCAGTGATTGATTCTTAAGCCCATCTCCCTGTGATTGGTGTACAGAAAGTTTCCAGACAGAAGGCTGCAAAGTGGGCTACCTATTGTCATGATCAATGTGATCTCTAGTTTTGTAGTCACCAAATGACTGAGTCAGGCGATGTGATTTTCACCTACTAGTGTCAACATGTCAGCTGGAGACAAGATGGAGTCTGACTCAGAAAAGGTTCCACACAGATATGCATAGATTTGACACATTCTCTCTAATACTAGTTTGAGTCTCATACTGAGGTTCCCCTGTGGGTCACTGACTATAATTGAGGGTGTGGGCTCATGACTGAGGGTGAGGAATTAAAAACAAATAAAGGGGTCTCCCTGGTGGAGCAGGGTTTAAGTCTCAGCGCTATCAAGCTATTGCCAATCACTGAGCATTAGTTCGATCCCTGGCTATGGAGCTGACCTACATGGCACAGCAGACCTCTCCTGTCTCACAAGCTGCTCCCCTCAGCAGTGTATTTCAGTAGATCTGCCTGTTCTGCTCCCAACTCTGTCTCTGGTGACTCCTCTCACCACCCCCTACCCTCCCGCCTCTGGCCTGTGCCCCAGCTCTTGTATGCATAGATAAATAAAATCTTTTAAATAAATAAATAAAGGAGCTTTGCAAAAAGAAAACATGTGATACCTCCACGCATCAACAAATACATTTACTCAAAGTAAAATCATATTTAAGTAGTTCTAAAGAGAAGCATAAGTTGTCAAACATAAAAATATTCAACTGGTCTCTTAGACTCCAATCAAATATTCCTTCCACATTTCCAGACTCTGCATCTTGGTTGCCCATTCTTTCTCATCCAAAGAGGGAATACAGCAGTCAATAATTTAGTTGCCAATGAATAACAAATATTCAAGAATGAGGATTTCTTGAGAAGTCAATTCAGTGGTGCAGGAATTATCTAATCAAAATTAATGCCACTGACAAATGAGTATCTTGTAGTCAATTAGCTAGTTTTTTAAAATAAAATAACACAGTTGAAGCATAAAAGCAGAATATAGAATGACTTACAATTAAAACAAAAGTAAACAGACAACTAACTATAAACCAGACACATACTGCAGGGGAGAGAGAATGACTGGGATCAAAACAGGTGGGAAGAGCACAAGGGACTGTGGTGATGGTGCGCAGGGGAATTTGTGGTAGAAATTCTATGGGGACTACACCTGAGAAAAGAAAGCAAACATTGTAAGAAAAATAAATAAATATGTAAATAAATTAGGATACACTGTGGAAAACTGCTTTTTGCTCCCTTCTCCTCCCATTCACACATACACCAATCCATTCCCCCTGACTCACTGCATGCATGCTAGAGATGGTATTTCCCAGCCTTCTGTGAAGCTAAGTGGGGCCATCTACATTAATATCAAAGGAATGTATATAGAAATGGTACGTGGGGCATTTTCTGCTTAAAGATGAGCTATTTTTCCTGGATTTTAGGCATTTTCTACCTTTCCACCAGCTGGAGAATATTCATGACCTACTCAATTTCCCTTACAAACTCAGTATGTCACCCTAGAGAGCAGGGAAGGAACAAAATAGAACAGGAACTTGACCTTGAAGACTCCATGGAATAGAGCTCTCCACCAACCTACGCCAGCTAAACAACTTTGAGAGAAATATAATCTACCTTATTTTAGAGATCGGAATGATTTTGTTGTTATAGTAACTTAACATTTAGTCTAATAGGTACATTGTTACAAACACTTTTGGGGGGAAATGGCCTCTTCAGAATTGTGCTCACAAATTCAAAAGTAAAGTTAAAGGAAGTAAAATTTTAATCACGCATTTTCTTCTGAAAAATTATCTCAAAAAACATATTTGATTCACTCTTCTAAGAGTTAGCAATCATAATCAAAATGGCCCCACATGTGAGAAAATAAACATGCTTTCAACTTATCTTGGGGGGATAAAGTTGAAATCATATTGAAGTTTTCTTTCTTTTACCATTTACTAGGAAATTTAAGTGAATCTGCTTATAGTGACAATATTCAGTCATCAATTTTCCTCAGATAAGGGATTTCTGATATAAAACAAATATTTTCTAGTTTGCTCCCCGCTACTTCAGAAACAAACAATAACCAATGAAAATATGGCACAAGTTATTCAAGTAGATACACCATTTCTTAGTAGAAAAAAACATGAGAACAAAGAAAATTAATTTGGAGATTATAATAATATATATTTTAAGTAATAATTAATTGCTAGTATGTGTCCCTTGGTTATAGTTACTCAGCTAAATTGTCATTAATAAGAAACATTCATCCACACCAACCTATTCTTACCATTTTTAAAAGAGGTATAAAGAATCTGAGTAATTGTATTTGATATGTTTACAGAAAAAGAAAGTTTCTTGAACAAAAAATTTCAAGAACAAAATTAGAAAGAGATAGAGGAGGATCCAACAGATCTTATAATTCTTAAAATAATCTCAACCAGTTGAAACATGCACTAACTCTAGCAACTTGAATACCAAGTGGATGTTAATGATATTAAAATTTGTTGGTAAGATTTGTTTGATGACATTAAGGTTGGATGATATTAAGGTTGGTGTTCTGGAGCTTTTAGAGGTGAGAGATTTTTGTAGCTAAGAGATACAAACAAGGGCCTCCCTGGTGGCACAGTGGGTTAAGCAACGCACTATGAAGCAAACCGCAACCACTGCAGCACGAGTTCGATCCCTGCTGCCAGTCAGAGAGGGGACCCACATGGTGCAGCAGACCTCTCCTGCTGTGCCCGCTGCTCCCCTCAGCAGTGTACTTCCGTTGATCTGCCTATTCTGCTCCCCGCTCTGTCTGTGGTGAATCCTCTCACCCGCCCCCCACACCTCTGGCCTGTACCCCAGTGCTTGTATGCATAAATAAATAAATCTTTAAAAAAAAAAAAGAGATACAAACAAGAGGCTCATTATACTATCTAATTTTGTTCATGTTTGAGTTTTTCTACAATAAAAGATTTTTAAATTATGCTTAAGGGAATTCCATGCCCCAATCATCCAACACTTTGGAACTGGTAAGAAAAAGAAGAGGAAATAATTAAGGAGGAAGAAAAGAGAGAGGAGAGGAAACAGACAGAAAAATAGAAGAAAAAAGTGCGTAGTTTTCCTTCCCCAAGGACCTTTATTCCCATCCTGCCTCACTCATAAGGAAAGCTCTTCCGGGGGTTCTTTGAGCCAGCTGAGCCTTACCCCAATGAGTGTGACACTATTTCCTAAACAAACAGAATATGTGGTTTCTAGTGCCAAAAACAACGCCACAGTCTAATGTAACATCTGTCCTTGTTACAATTCCTTTCGTCCCTTATTTCCTTTCCTTTCCCTGCTTCAAATTTCATGGAAGCAGAAGGTAGCTATTCAAATCCACAGCATGACAAATGGAAAATTCTGTGGAGATCAACAAAATACCAAAGTATGTGGGCAGTCAGGCAAAATGAGCATATACAAACAGCAACATTTTTATAAAAGTCATTAGAAAGAAGATCATCACATGAAGTGAGGCATGGGCATATCAAGGCTGAAGCTACACACCTGAAATCTGTATAATACTATGAATCAAGGGTAAGTCAACAAGACTATAAAAGTTGTTTTTTTTTTTAAGATTTATTTATTTAGGGGCCTCCCTGGTGGCGCAGTGGGTTGAGCAACGCACTATGGAGCAGACCGCAGCCACTGCAGCGCAAGTTCGATCCCTGCTGCCGACTGGGGAGGGGACCCACATGGCGCGGCAGACCTCTCCTGCTGTGCCCGCTGCTCCCCTCAGCAGTGTACTTCCGTTCATCTGCCTGTTCTGCTCCCCACTCTGTCTGTGGTGAATCCTCTCACCCCCCACACCTCTGGCCTGTACCCCAGTGCTTGTGTGCATAAATAAATAAATCTTTAAAAAAAAAAAAAGATTTATTTATTTACGCATACAAGAGCTGGGATATAGGCCAGAGTGGCGGGAGGTGAGAGGATTCACCAGGGATAGAGCAGGGAGCAGAATAGGCAGATCGACTGAAATACACTGCTGAGGGGAGCAGTGGGGGAAGCAGGTCTGCTGCACCATGTGGGTTCCCTCCCTGGCCAGGGATCGAACTCGCACTGCTGTGCCACGGATGCTTCACAGTCCTGCACTCAACCTGCTGCGCCACCAGGGAGGCCCAAGATTATAAAAGTTTTAAAAGCTTACCAGAAATGAGCATCACAACTGAAACTATAGTGCATACTAAACACTACGACACTTTTGACCTGAGAATTGTTTATCCTATTTCTAAGGCTTGTGGGGCTCTGTTAATAATGATTTTCCAAAACTAAAACATCAGCTATAATAAATTGACCTCTAAGAGAAAAAAATAAACTGATAAAAATACTAATTCCATAGGAAACATTCCCATACTTCACTTGTAAAAAGTAGAAATTATAAGCTTCAAAGGGAGGAAGAGCACAAGGGACTATGATGATGGATCATGGGTGCTATGGTGGTGGGAAAACTAAGGGGACTACACCTGAGGGAGAAACCAAACACTGTACAAAAATGAACAATGATGTAAGAAAATAAATATATAATTTTAATAAAATAAAAGGTTTAAAATATAAATAAATAAAAATTACGAGCTGCATTCCAAAAGTATCATGGACATAAGCCATGATCAAAGTACTTTTAGAAAATGATCTAGCTCTAGTGAAATAAACTGATAATGTACTTGCCTGTTCCTTGCTCTTCCTTTTACTGTCACTATATGGCCCACTGATAATACAACATCAATGTTGCTGTTTTTAAAAATAGATGCAGGGCCTCCCTGGTGGCTCAAGGGGTTAAGTTTCAGCAGTATGGGAACTATTGCCAGCCACTGCAGCATGAGTTCGATCCTGCCTGGAAGCTGACCCACATGGTGCAGCCAACCTCTTGGGTCTCCCCATTGCTCCTCTCAGCAGTGTTTTCAGTAGATCCACCTGTTCTACTCCCCACTCTGTCTCTAATGACTCCTCTCACCCCTCGTACCTGTGACCTACACCCTAGTTCCTGTATGCATAAATAACCTTTAAAAAATTTAATTATTAAAAAAATAAACACAAATGCACTGACACTCCTTCCATGAAGAGTCTGGGTTTGTATATCCTCTTCTTAGGCTTTTGGGAATGGGCTTTTGACTCCTTCATCTAATATAATACAGCAGAGGGGATACTATGATTTGAGTCTAAAGCAAAAAACACCAAATAGCTCCTACCTTTTTTTTTCCCTGTGGACATCCTACTCTTTGGAATTCTCTCTTGGAACCCGATTACAATGTTGAGAAAAGATCCATCCAAATGGAGACTCCACGTCAAAGTATTTTAGGCAGAATTCCAACTGAATCCAACCTTTAAATCATCCCAAGTGTCAGCTGCCAGACATAGGAGTTCAGATAATTCCAGCCCCAAGTCTCTGAGTCATCCCCAGCTATCATATTTTCTAAGATAGGAGCACAGATGTTGTAGAATATAAATAAAACATTGCAACTGTACATTGTCTAATTTTTAAACTGCATAATCCATGCATGTGATAGGTTGTTGTTGTTTTGTGCCTTTAAGTTTAGGGGTGTACATATAAACAATGAGATACTATTCAGCAATCAAAAAGGATAAACTAGAGTCATTCATAGAAACATGAATGGAGCTGGGAGGGATTATGCTCAGTGAAATAAGTCAGAAGGCAATAGAAAAATACCGGGTGGTTTCCCCCCTAGGAGGAATATAAGGGAACCAAATAAGCAATCAAGGAAAAGAATAATAACAATAATAATAATAATAAAAACACAACAGAAACAAAAAGATAAGGACAAATTGGGGACACTTGGCGGGGAGGGTGGAGGGAGAGGGTTGAGAGCAGATAAGAGTACAAGGGACTAAGATGATGGTACACTGGTGAAATGGTGCTGGGAAATCCATGGGGACTACAATTGATGTCAAATATATATAAATAAAGAAGAAGAAAAAAATAAGTAAATAAGTGTAGGGGTATTTTGTTACATGTCAGTAGATAACTAGAGCATATAATATTGGGTTTTCTTTTTTTAAAATATATGTTTAAATTAATTAATTTTTTCCTTACATCGTTGTAGTCCCCATATGTCATTCTTAACTACCCCATTCTTGTTTCATTTATCTCTGACTCCTATCAACCTTCTTCCTTCCCTTAAATATTTCCTCTTTTTCACTCATCCTTCTACTCAGCATTTTCAGCTCATGAGGCCATTTGTCCACAGGAATTGTTTGATACTCATGTATCATTAATTCTGACATTTATTGTATAGACATAATGTATGAAGCACTAAGGTGGTTACAAAGATGAATGAGACATGATCTTTGCCCCAGGGAGGCATGGGAAAAAATGATTTAAAAACAAACAACCACAACATGGTCTAATAAGGGGTATAAAGTGGTTTGGGCAAAGGGTTCTGGAACTCTAATATCCCCGTAAATTACTATAAGTGATCACTAAAGAGGAAACAATTGCTCTCTTCCAAGTATTAGGCACCACTTCAATGAGGAAATGACATTAGGAACAGAATTTTGACAGAACATTAGAGATACATTATCACATGCATTAAAGCAGATGTTAATGTTACAGCCTTTATAAGCACTTCCTCATATAATGCATATGAAAAGTCCTTCCAAACAGTTGCTTGATTTAAATCAGAATAATAAGCAGAAAATAAAAATGAAAACTGGCATGTGTGTTCACTATGTCATTTTCAAGTTTTATAGTGGCTCTTCAACCTGAGTTTTAATATTTAAGTACTTTGTTATTGTGAAAAAGAAATTAATTAGAAAATTTAAAGAGAATGAAATAAGTACATGACGCCGGCATCCAGACCACGCTGGGTGTTACAGAGTTCAGGGGATGATTTCATAAACTTACAGAAATGTCAAAAGTGTGAACTGACATCTACTATTTTACTGAACTTTCATTTTACCATCATCTTAGTCCTTCCCACTACCTTCTCCAAAGCAATGTTTCTCACCCATAAACATACACCAACCATCCAAAAAAAAATTTAATTAGATAGTTCTTTTTTTAAAGATTTATTTATTTATATATACAAGAACTGGCGTACAGGCCAGAGGTGTGGGGTGAGGGGTGAGAGGATTCCCCAGAGACTGAATAGGGAGCACAAAAGGCAGACCTATTGAAATACACTGCTGAGGGGAGCAGCAAGCGAGACAGGAGAGATCTGCTGCGCCATGTGGGTCACCTCTGGCCAGGGATTGAACTCGTGCTGCATTGGCTTAGGACAGCTTCACAGTGCTGCAACTTAACCCCTTATGCCACCAGGGAGGCCCCTGATGTAGGTACTCCTGAACGCTAAATCTCATTATCATGCTTTGCCAACAGTTGACCACATATGTCATTGAGCTTGATATTTCTGATTGGAGAGATCATAATCCATTAAATAAATTCATGCCCAATTTTTTCCAGTGCTATGTGAAACTGAGAACATCAAATTTCTCAGTTTTGAAGCACTGATATCGAGATAGTCACAACAGAATACATCAGCTAATACAGATGTGTATATATCCATATATTATACAAACACATAAATCTCCACTGTATTCCACACCAACTTCTCAAAAGCATACCCCAAATCATCTCTTTTCCCTCTGAATGCTCTGTCTTACACAAACGGAGCAAAAGAAAGTACAATATTTGGCATAATCGAGCAATCAGTACACTGTCTCCATGATAAGAAGTATTCGGTATGTATTAAACCACTTAATGACCTTTTTTAAGACTTCTTGGCATTTACTTCAGAAGTCAAACCTCAAAGGTAACGGAAGCATCTACCTCAGACCCTTTAACCATTTTTAGTTTCTTTTATTAACACTGGTCAAACCCGGGGGAGTTCTCCTCTTTCAAAAGTATATCTATGCACATCTTAAACCAGCAAGCTCTTAGAATAATAAATTAACAAACTAACAGGATTCCTCTTCTCTTCCAGATGCTCCCGAGTATCAATTCTGTCCGATGCAAGAGGTTCATTTTTTCTGAAGTGGCTGGCTGCTGAGCGCTAACTCAATGCAGAAGCCCAGACCAGTGTCACACACATCTCCGACATGTGAAATAACAGTGTTCCCACTGAGCTTTATCTCTTTCATGTGACAGGTGTTGGTCCACCACTATTTTCAATCCCCTATTAATATATGAAAGTGAGCCACATGTTATAAAGGAACCATCTGTCCTTAATTCACAATACAACTGAGGGCAAAATTAAAACTCGTGAAATCATCTATAAGCATAATGTGCTAAAGCTGATGATCTCTGATGTCACCTTAGCCCTAAAATTCTTTGTAGCTTGACAGTCTAGAAACCCACTTGTTCCCCCATATTACTACTATCTTACTATTGCTATTGTCTTGAACAGAAAATTCAACCTTTCGATATGTTAAAATATCAAAATTTTAATCTGTCTCCTAACAAAGCTGGAGAAGACATAGACAATGTTCTTCAACATCGTTCTTAAGATGCCACTCCCTATGTCACCCTCCATTATCTTATTCCATCTATTACCAACATTGGAACTTCTGACTAAGCAGCTGGATTTCATGGGAGGGACCTGAACTTATGGATCTGATTTGGCCTGGTTCTAAATTTTAGCTTTGGGGGACTCCCTAGTGGCACACTTAAAGCTATCCACAGCCACTACAGCACGAATTCAAATCTCCGGCCAGTGGGGTGACACACATGGTGCAGTAGACCTCTCCTGTCTTGCCTGCTGCTCCCCTCAATAGTGGATTTCAGTCAGTCTGCCTTTTCTGCTCTCTACTCTGTCTCTGGTGAATCCTCTCACCCCACGTACCTCTGGCCTGCACCCCAGTTATTGTATGCATAAATAAATAAATCTTTAAAAAAATTAAAAGATTAAAAAATAAATTTTAGCTTTGCCATTTATTAGTTGCATAAACTTATATAATTTACTTAACTCCTTTGACATTATTTCATTATCTGTAAAATGAAGATGATGACAAGCTTAAAGGACTACTTTGAGGTGTAAATTAGAAAATCCAGGTAAAGATTCTTACACATAGCAAACAATTAAGGAAAGCAACTGGTTAGTTGGTCACTGCCATAACTTTGTTCTTTTCTGATTCACAATGACACATTCAGCAATTGTTAAATAGCATCTGCTAAGTTCCAGATATGTTATCAGGCCCTGTGACACAAAATAAAGCACATGGACTGATATCAAGGTACTGAAGCGCTCACAGCCTCATAAAAGGCCTGCCTTCATGGAGCTTATACTCCTCTGGGTTTTGATCTGATGCTTTTAAGAAACTTTCCCTGGAACATCTCAACTGTCATAATAAGACAGAGAAGTAATGGATCCATGTTACTCTATTATACAAAATGAGAACTGAGCACTTTAGCAATTAGAAATCATAGGGTCAAACTGCTGCATTGAGAGATGAAAAAAATTAAAGCCCAAAGATCCCAGTCAACGTATTACCTCCCTCTGTACATTAACATTTTTATCAAATAAAGTTATGTTTTTTTAAATGTCTCTTAAAAGGTAAGGTTTCACACACACATAGTCTCATAGTCCCTTAACATTTAAAGCCACTCCCTACTCATTATTTCATTTCATTAAAAACAGTAACACAAAAAAACACTTAGAACAATACCTGACACATAAGTGCTAAGTATTTGTGATCAGTCTTACAACTTTACTTGAATTTTATATATATTTTTAAACTTTTTTTAAATTGAGGTAACATTGGTTTATCATACTTTATATAATCCACTAGGAAATTTAAATGTGCAGGTGTAGATAGTACCTTGATAGGTGCCATTTTATAAATGAACAAATAAAAGCAAGGAGATATGTAAAGCAATAATAATTACAATATCTTTGAGACTAGAAATCTAGTGGACTTAATCCCAGATTTCTAAAGTTAAAGTCTGACTATATTAAATAGCTAAGAGCAACTTAAAAACATTTATTTTTATTGGTGTATAATTTGGACCTTGTGTCCATCAAGACATTGGGACAACTTAAAATAAAAATGCATGAACAAACAATTTAACCATGGGAGTGTGTGATTTGTACCTTAAAAACTACACAGCATTACTGAAAGAAATAAAATAAGATCTAAATAAGCAGGGAGACATCCAAGTTCATGGATTAAAAGACATTATTGCTGAAATGGCAAAATTTTCCAAATGGATCAACAAATTCAATGAACCTCTATCAAAATTCCAACTGCTATTTTTCCTGGAAAATGGAGAAGTTGACCTTAAAACTTACACAGAAAAGCTGAATATCTTAATAAATCTTGGGAACCTCTATCAAAATTCCAACTATATTTTTCCTGGAAAATGGAGAAGTTGATCTTAAAACTTACACAGAAAAGGTGAATATCTTAATAAATCTTGGGAAATAAGGAAGAACAAAGTTAGAGGATTCACATTTCCAATTTCCAAACTTACTACAATATTTCAATAATCCAAACACTGCAGTAGTACAGAAAGAGGCACTCATGGTCGACATATAGAGCTGAGAGTCCAGAAGTAAACCTGTATGTCTCCGGCAGTTACTTTTTGCAAGGGTGCCAAGGTCATTCAATGAGGTATGCTAAAGTGCTAGGGAGAACTGAATGTGAATGAATTTGGACCCCTTCTTCACATCATATACAAAAATTATCTCAAAATGGATTAAAGACTACATGTAAATTAATACTGTAAAACTCTTAAAAGGAAACATAGTTGTAAATTTTTCTAACCTTAGATTAGGCGATGGGTTCTTAACATGACCCCAAAAACATTAGCAACAACAACAAAAAATAGATAAATTAGATTTTATCAACATTTTTCTGCATCAAAGGACATTACTGATAAAGAAACAACCCACAAAATGGTAGAAAATATTTGCAAATGAGGTATCTGATAAGGCTCTAACATCCAAAATATACAGAGAACATTTACAATTGAACAACTTTTTAAAAATGTATATGTGGGAAAGGACAAACAGACATTTCTGCAAAGAAGATGTACAAATGATGTACAAACTCGTGTAAATGTACAAACATGTAAAGATGCTCAGCATCATTAGTCATTAGGAAAATGTAAGTCAAAACCACAATAAGATGTCCCTTAACACAAATTAGGACAACTATCATTTTTTAATGGAAAATAACAAGTATTGTCTAGAATATAGAGAAACTGGAGCCCTCACACAAGCTAGTGGGAATGTACAATGGGGCAGTCACTGGGAATACTTTGGCAGTTCCTCAAAAGTTAAACAGAGTTACCGTACGAACTCACACTTCCACTCCTGAGTACATGCCCAAGAGAACTGAAAACATGTATTCACACAGGCACTGCTACATGATCCCTTATTACTCATAATAGCCAAAAAGTGGAAAAAACCCAACTTATAAATACATAAATATCTCCACACAGTGGAAAGTTATTCTAAATAAAAAGGAATGATACTAACCCTAATACATGGTACAACATGGATGAACCTTGGAACACATTACTAAGTAATAGAAGTCAAACGTGAGAGATTACATAGATTCTGTTTATATAAAATGTCTGCAACAGACAAATCCATAGAGACAGGAAGTAGATTACTTGTCAGGCAGGGGGAGGGAAGAATTGGGGTGGGGGAGAGTTGGAGCTTCTTTTTAGAGTGATGTAAATCTTCTGAAATTAGGTAGTGGTGATAGTTAGACAACACTATAAATAACTAAAAACCACTGGGTTAAACGCTTCAAAATGGTTCAAATGGTTAATTTATGGTACTGAATTTAAAAGAAATTGAAGGCAGGAAAATGCACATATAACACATAAACAACACACAAAGGAGAATTAAAAGTAAAAGGAGAAATCAGAAACCAAAAGGCAGAAAGAAAACAGTGAACCCAAGCTTCATCTCACATCAGCACATATGGCAAAAACTGAAGACAGTCAAAATTAGCCTCGAATATTCCACAGAAGACACAGTCACAATGTCTATGGATAAGTACAATACAGCATTGGTGGAAATGGCCACCAGCAGTGGAAGTTATATTAGTTAGCTTTTGATGAGAAAATAAAATAACCCACTGCATAACCAGAAGCATAAAAATAAAAATGGGGGTTTTTCCCCCATATTTTTGTAGCCTGAGTGAACAATTCCGGCTTGCATATCTACCGTGGACTTGCTCACTTTCCTGGCACGTGAAGAAGGCCATTAGTCAGGGCAACTCAGTTCCCTTCCAGGTGGCCTTTCAACAGGACAACGGGGGTTTATTTATGCAGTTCTCGGGGTCTCCAGGGCACTAAGAGAATATATAACACATCGAATATCTCTGTGTGCTTTACATTTGCTATTGTCTCTTTGGGCCAAGTAAACATGTAAACATGGCTGACCCCAGAATCATATGGGAGGTGACACTCATGGTATAGGGTAGATACAGAGAGAGGAATTACAGAAGCCATTCTGCAAACAATCCAGCACAGAGAAAAATAGATTTTTGAGCTTATCATTAGTTAGCTTGGACTACGGGTCATTTTGCATCAAAGTAAGTACTGACCTTTAACCACTAATGTCACATTGTCTACTGTGAGGTGCTCAAGGATGGCCTTTTGCAAGCTAAGACGGAGGGAGCACTGAGTCCTGCATCTCCCACACCACAGAGCCTCTGGGACGTATACTCGTCCAGTGCAACGGGGAAGACAATCACTCACACTGTTTTCTTGGTTGTTTCTTTCCTGTTTCCAATCAAATTCCCCTTAGTAAAATTTGCATATGCTACCTTTCTACTAGTCACTGATAACCAGAACTCTAAAGCATTTATCACAATTTTTTGATAAATTTGGAATGTCTCAAACTTCAGGGAACAAAGGATATGAGAATGCATCATAAAATAATATTCTATGATAAGATACACAGCAGTCCATCAAAAAGAAAATGTCCCCTCATTAAATTTCTAAAGAGTAACTAGTTTGTGGGATCAAAATGATAATAAAAGCTATTATTAATCTTCAATATAACTTGGGACAGAAATTACAAAATCATTCTTCATGTAGCTATTTCTAGCTAGTTTGACTTCATGACATTTCTGCTAACATTGAATTAAGAGTCCCCAGATCACTTCGTAATATAAGAATGCTAATATTTGCTAATTCCTTGGTAAAGAAAGTCTTGATAAAAACATTTCCATATGGGTTGAGCTAGGTAAGTTTACTTTATTATTTCAGAAAATAGGAATATGATTTGGCAGATTATTTGGGGGACCTGGAAAGCTAAAAAAAAAAAGATTCATATAAATAATGCTAATAGCATTGCCCAGACTCAAAAAATAACCTACCAAATAGAAACATTCTACCCTTGAATAGCCAGAAAAACCTGCACACCTTGTTCTGCATCTATTAAGTATTAAGTTCATTTTTGGGCAAAAGTTGAAAGAAGTCCAGTGAAAGATTACTCTCCAGTATGTGACAGAAATATAAGTATTATGTTAACGTAATACAAATAACATGTAATGTAAATATAACATAACAAATATAATAGTTTATTGTAAAAATAATTATAAAGTTGGCATGTACCTTCCTGATGGGTCAAGTATTTTCAGATGTACCCTCCTAACAAAGATATCCAGCTCCAGACCTTTTTACACTTTGAAACTCCAACTTCATCTGAATTAAGCTCTGCTTCTTGACTTCATGATATTTCCACTAATGTGGGGCTAAGAGACCTCAGATAGCTGATTAATATAAGAATACTAAAACCTGGCAGCAGGTGTCTTTTTCAATATTTTTTGTGCTAAATTAAAAATTCAAAAAGGCAGAGTCATGAGAGATTTGGTTCTCAGTTCATGATATGAATGGCCTAAGTAGACACTAACTATTTAAATGAGTAAAACAACCAAGCAAGCTAAAAGCAAAAGCTTCCAATGCTGGTAAAACCCTCTAAGAGAAAGAACTGCATTTTTCACACCATACCCTCATTCACCACACCTACACCCACACACAGACACCCACACACACTCCCCCACATACACACACCACGTACCCCAGGAGAGTTAATGAAAACAGATGCTTAAGGAGAGGGGGAGCCTAAAAGTTGTCAGCGGTCAAACATGAAAAATGGGATTTCGATGTTACATGCCTGAAACCTATTTGATGTTGTAAACTAATGTTATCTCAAAAATTTTAAGAAAATAGGGCCTTCCTGGTGGCACAGAGGGTTGAGCGCTGCACTGTGAAGCATTCAAGCACAACACCACAAGTTAGTTCCCCGGCCAGAGAGGTGACCCACATGGCCACATGGCGCAGCAGACCTCTCTTGCCTCCTTGCTGCTCCCCTCAGCAGTGTATTCAGTCAGTCTGCCTGTTCTGCTCCCCGCTCTGTCTCTGGTGAATCCTCTCACCTCCTGTGACTCTGGCCTGTACCCCAGCTCTTGTATGCATAAATTAATAAATCTTTAAAAAAAAAAAAACTTAAGAAAATACATGCTTAAATATCATCAAATGTGCACTTGAAGTTGTACAAAATACCTTTGAAGTACTACTTATTTAATGTTTTGTTCATATATTACATGTTAAAATTGTAGTTCTACTGGCTTAAAAAGTATAAAATGCAAAACTTCTCCTCAATCAGCATTCCACAATATGTCATCTGCTGAATTGTATCCACTGAATTGTATAAGCCAGTCACCCTAAAGTCTTCTCATCTATGCATAAATGGTAACACCTGCACTGCTGGGTGCACCTGATTCCTCACATTGATCAAAACATCAAGTCATACTAGTATAAGAATCTAAACAGGAAATGGTCCATTCCTTCACATTCCCATCCTATCTCTGCCAGGACTTGCCCAACTTGCTATGTATATCAAAATCTAAGAAACTGAATTTACCAGCTGCACTGTCATCACTAGCATCAACTATGGAAACAGAGAAGTCCAAAGAGATTGCTCCTCTACAGTGGTAGCTCTGTGAGTCAAATCTATTCCATGTGGCAACAGAACTCATAAACTCCCCTACCCTAGCTAGGGGCTAAAGCTTTCTAACAGAGGATATTCCCTTTCATTCCAAATTTAGAAACAAAATATAAAATACAATATTCCCAAAGAAAGTAAAACACCGACCAAAGTTTATCCTAAATACTCAACCCCATCCTTTCTTCCCATCACTAACATTCCCCGTCTCTCTTCAGTGCACTTATTTTTTCTGCAGGATTATCTCCTTTGGTACAGTAGCATCACTTACATTCCCAAATATAAACTATCCCACCAAATAGAAAACACCCACATTCACCTTCTACCACACTGCTTCGGAGTCCTTCACAACAAAAATTCTTGAAAGCTGCAGTCTGGGTTGTTTGTCTATAGTTTTCAACCTTCCAGCTTTCCTCAAACTACTCCAGCTGAGCTTCCAACTCCATCATTGCACTACAATCTCATTTGTCGAGATCACAGAGCACTTCCTGTTGCCTAACTCAGAGGTCACTTCTTGGTTCTTATTTAACCTCGTAGCAGTGTTCAGCACAGCTGGCCATTTTCTTCTTCAAATGCTTCATTTCTCTTAGTTCTCTGTAACACCAGTTTCCTGGATTTCTCTTTGATCTTAGAGGTTACACCTCACAGTCCTCCCCAGTGACTGACACTTTTCTGCTTCACTTCTTTACACTGACATGCTCCAGAGCTGTATTCTGGACTTACTTTGCTGCTTCTACACATTCTCTTCGTGAACAGCTCCGTTCACTTCCACCTATACATCAAAATCTGCATTTTCCATCCTATAGTCCCCCAAGAACCTCAGATTTAGATTTGTATATCCATTTACCAACCTCATCCACCATTTGAATATCTAACGGGTATTTCAACCATAACATGAGTGAAACAGGATTCTAGATACTCCCCTAAAACTTGTTCTGCACCTAGTCTTTGTTATCTGAGGAAATGGTGGCCCTATCTCCCCAGCTGCTTGATCAAAAATCTATCAGTTGTCTTTGATTCATTCCTCTCTCTTACCTGAAATCTGACACACCATCATGTTCTTTGTACTACACTTCCAAATACCCTAAACCTGAGTATTCAAGGCTCTACCTCACTCCTCTCCTATTGATGTATGCAACTGACTGTCCCACCAATAGCCCTCATTTCCCAAACCTACCTGTATCCTTTCTCATCTCTCTGCATCTCTGCCCTTTGGCAAGGCCCTCCCACACTAACTGTGGGCATACACGTGTAACTTACTGTGACCAATGGGGCAACAGCAAACTATCTTTAAAATATGCTTATTTGTTTCTACTTCCTCTCTTCTTCACAACCACCATGAGAATATCCCTGGGACAGCCTGAGAATCAGTCCAGTTAGCCTAGAAAAAGGATGTAACAGAAACAGAGAAGACAGCATTCTAGGCAGCATTGTCACAAGCATTTTTAGCTCATAACTAAGTAGTCATAATACAATTTTGCCATAAAAAAGAATTAACTAGCTGATATTTTGGTTTCATTTCTCCATTGACGAATAAGAAACCACTCTTTTGTAAATGAATGCATTATCATTTTCTAGTATATTAGTATGCTCTCACTTTACACTCTGATTTCACACTTCTACTAAGTCTGATCACTGAAAAACAGCATGAAATGTATGAAACTATGACTGAACAAAAGACTAGGCAGACAAGTGCCTAGGTAGGATCCACAAAGGAAAATCAGTTCTTTGTGTAGAGTTGCCATGGTTCTACACAAGGTTGTTAATGTACTGGAATACTTTGTATTTTTTTTGAGATTTTTTTCTATTGACATTTTTTTAATTTATATATATTTGACATCAATTGTAATCCCCATGTATCACCATATCATCAGTGCACCATCACCTCAGTCCCCCGTGCTCCCGTCTGCCCTCAACCCTTCCCCTCTGCCCTCCCTACCAAGTGTCCCCAATTTGTCCTTGTCTTTTCATTTTTGGTTTTTGTGTCTTTCTTGTTGTTATTATTATTATTATTGTTCTTATTCCTTTCCTTGATCCTTATTTGGTTTCCTTATATTCCTCCTAGGGGAGGAACCATCTGGTATTTTTCTTTTGCCTTCTGACTTACTTCACTGAGCATAATCCCTTCCGGTTCCATCCATGTTCCTATGAATGCATCTAGTTTCTCTTTTCTGATTGCTGAATAATTGTACTAGAATACTTTGTATTTTTCACATAAGATATTCATATTCAAATACTTTGTACTTTGTGTTTTTAATTTTGTTATTAATTATTCATGTTTCCTCTTTCTGGTATTTTTAGTCATTTTTTTTTTAAACTGAACTCTGAAAATTCAAAGTTCCCTTGTCCCTTAGCTTTTTACAGACACCACTTTTCCTGCTGTACTTTATCCAAAGGAACCTCTATGAGCCGACTGTTACCCAGTTTCACAGAGATTCTCATAATCTTACTCGGGAAGACCAAGACCCCAGAGTAGCATCATGTAACGGTGTCAAAATGAGCCTCCCAAATCCCATTGCTTATTGTTTGTGCAGCTTTTCCAAGTTGCCTTAGGCCAAGTTCTTCTCTAAACAATAAAGACAACATGTGGCCCTCCTTGGTGGCACAGTGGGGTAAGCAAAGCACTATGAAGCAAACCACAGCCGCTGCAGCATGCATTTGATCCCTGTCACCGGCCAGGGAGGTGACTCACATGGCACAGCAGACCTCTCCTACCTGGCCTGCTGCTCCCCTCAGCAGTGTGTTTCAGTCAGTCTGCCTTTTCTGCTCCCCACTCTGTCTCTGGGGAATCCTCTCACCTCCCGCAACTCTGGCCTGTACCCCAGTGCTTGTATGCATAAATAAACTTTAAAAAAAAAAAAAGACAACATGCTACCCATTGAACTTCTCCAATTCAAGTACTTGCCAGACCAAGATTTTCTGGAAAGATTTCAGTTGAGATGGGAACAAACGTTATAAAGGCTCTCCAATCTCCACCAACTTTCATTTCTTTAGCTGCTCTTACACATAATTCCCTCAACTGAACCTTGAGGTCCAAGTTCACCTCTAGCTCAAAGAGCCTGAGAATTGTGGAACTGGAACTAGTCAGGCTTCTCACCACTGGGCTTCACAGTCTTCGTGCTCAAACTCAACACAACCTTCTCCTTTTGGGGGAGTGGCCTAGAAGAGGCTTAGATCTCTAGAGAATACATAATACAATTTTTCATGTTCCATAAAGCTATTTCAAATGCTTTATTTTTCAGTTTTTTCAGTTCATGTTTCATAATATCCTTTGGATACACCTCTTTTACTTTTCATTCTTTTCTCTCTTTTTTTAAGATTTACTTATTTATGCATATAAGACCTGGGGTACAGGTCAGAGGTGTGAGAGGTGGTGAAAGGATTCACAAGAGACAGAGGGGGGGGCAGAATAGGCGAATTGGCTGAAATACACTGCTGAGGGGAGCAACAGGCAAGACAGGAGAGGTCTGCTGTGCCATGTGAGTCACCTCCCTGGCCGGGAATAGAACATGTGCTGTAGTTGCTGCAGATAGCTTCATAGTGCTGCAACTTAATCCCTTGTGCCATCAGGGAGGCCCCGTTCTTTTCTCTTTTATTGCAAAATTGCCAATTAATTATATGTTGAAAAGTCTGCAGTAAATTGCTTGTGGCAAACCTGTCTGATCTGGTTCCATCCATCTCAGTCCTAGACAGTCAAGAGCAAGCTGAGTCTCCAAACACATCAGAGAACCCAGCTAACACTGCAGAGCTTCCAACCTAATCCCCAGCCAACCACAGACACATGGGTAAACCCAGTCAAAATCAGATAAGCCTGGCCCACATCTGGCCCTATCCAGTCATCACATCAACTCATGAACAAAAACCCTTATTCCTGTGTGCCACCATTCATTGGGATGTTTGTCAAATGGCATTACTGTGGCAATACCTCTATAGCTACCATCTTCCCTTGTAAGGACTCCTGCAATATCTTCCTAATAGGTTTTGATATTTCCTTTCTTGTCTTTTTAAATCCTTTATCCATTCAAAAGCCAACACAAACTGCTTTTTTTTAAACATTTATTTTATTTATGCATGCAAGAGCTGGGGTATGGGCCAGAGTCGTGGGAACTGAGAGGATTCACCAGAGACATTGTGGAGAGCAGAACAGGCAGACTGACTACAATCCACTGCTGAGGGGAGCAGCAAGTGAGGCAGGAGAGGTCTGCTGCACCACGTGGGTCCCCTCCCTGGCCGGGGATTGAACTCACAGTGTGGCGCTCAACCCACTGTGCCACCAGGGAGGCCCACAAGTTTGGAGGCCCAAACTTTTAAAAACATAGACACACTCAGGTCCTCAGAATGTTAAAACCCTCCATGGCCTCTTTGTACTTAGATGAGCACCCAGACTCCTTAGCCAATACACTTTTTTTTTTCTCCAACCAGACCTACTACTACTTTGCCCTGGCCCACTAGGATCCAACCACACCAGCCTTCTCCCTAGCCTCAAACACAGCAGTTTCATGGCTGGGCTCTGCACCTGCAGGTCCCCCTACCTAGAAGATCATTCCAGTCAGCAATATCTTCGACCTAAATTTTTAGCTGAAATATCATTTTCAACAGAAGATCTTTCTTTGACCACCCAATCTAAAGTAGACAGGCACTCTCAGATCTCTACTGTAATTCTTTGGGTGGTACTTACCACTACATGACATTTTCTCAGATTTTTTTTTTAATTGTGTTCTCCCCCACTTGTGAGTTCCAAGTGAACAGGAACCTAGTCTGTGTACTCACTGCTGCATCTTTGTCTCCTAAAACAGTTCCTTCACATAATGGGTCCTCCTTTTTGATGAATACTACCTGATTTATGGAATAAATGAAAGATCAGATCACCTCTGGGTAAGATTTCTACATGCAGAAAGACAAGGCAAGCTGCAATGAGAAGGCAGAAAAGACTGATTCTGAGAAGAACTCTTAGAAGCAAAGAGAACATTTTACCTGATATAAAACAAAGTTACAAGTTTGGACTCTGGGAACCACTGGGAATGGAAGCTTGGCTCTGCTCCCACCTCGCTCTATAAAAATGGACATGCTACTCCCTCTCTGAGCTTGTTTTACTCATCTATAAAAAGAGGCAAGAATAACAACTTCACAAAGCTGTTGTAAAAATGAAATAAAGAAATAGATATAAAGTGCCAAACTTGGGCCTCCCTGGTGGCAGAGTGGGTTAAGCAACACTCTATGAAGCAAACTGCAGCCACTGCAGCACGAGTTCGATCCCTGCCCCTGGCAGGGGAGGGGACACACATGGTGCAACAGACCTCTCCTGCCTCGCCTGCTGCTCCCCTCAACAGTGTGAAGAAAGAAAGGAAAGAAAGAAAGACAGAAAGAAGGCAATGTTACCTAGCCAAACATGGTACTTAGACCACATAAACAGCCAACATTATTGCCACCAGTGGTGGTGATGGCAACGTTACCTAGGTCAGTTCTGCTATTATTATTGACTGAAAGGGCATAATCCAAGGTATCTCACTCAAACTGTTGAGTTTACCAAAAAAAATTTTTTTTCACAATTTTCAGACATTTCATTTGTCTGACATGCCCCTTCTTACCAAGAATGGAATGTGCATAGGACATAGAGCCAAAAGAGCTTGGTTCTGGCTCTGAATCTGTTACTAACTAGTAGGGTGACCTTGGCAAATCACTAACTTCTCAGTCCTGAGAGTTACCTTATCATAAACTCTGCTCATGCCCAAGGCAGAAGGTGCAGGAAACACTGTGAAGAGGTGGAGGTGTTGACATAATATAGAGACATGGGAGCATCTGCTCCGGAGCACAAACAGGAATATCTCAAACCTTAACGCAAGCCTTCCCAAACTGCTTCTAAAATATTAGGACCTGTCAGATTTTACTACTCCGTGATCTCATAAGAAGAGAGACATGGTGATTTTATTTTCCACTATAGGAACAGTGGCCAGCACAGTGCCCATACTGCTACTGTACATACTTACTGATAATTGTTGAATAAATGAATGAACAAGTATTTTGGGAAAAGGAAGTTAAACAATGCCAGACTGGTTTCTTGAATGCATTTCTCAGAGTCTTTGATATGTGAAGATGCTCTGTGAATCATATAGAATGAAGCATTTCCTAACCTTATTTGATCATAGAACTCATTCTATTTCCTTTGAACCTTATTAACATCTCCCAGAGTTGCAGCGTTCTATAAAACAGTTTGCAAAACATCTTAAGCTTATATAATTTCAGTCATTTTTACCACCATGAAATATACATGTTATCTTACTCTTTATACATAAGCATTTAAAAGACCAACTAATTTGATTCATATCTAGGATACAACTGTTTTCTTCCAAGTGTACTTCAGATCTACCATCACCAGGCAAAGCCTCAGGTCCCAAATAGCAGGTGTCTAGCCTGGTTCCTCTGCCCTGCTCTTCTCCCTCATCACCAGTCTACTCTGCAAATCCTTCTACCTTTTCTTCTACTTTCTCTTTCCTCAACATCCCAGGCTTATTATGATCTTCCTTGAACTGCTTTACAATCAATTCAAGAGAGTTTCAGTCTTATAATTCACAGTATCATTCCACCTCTGAAAACTTTTCAAAGTATTTCTTTGAGGGGTATAAGCCTAGTGAGAAGTAAAATCCTTTTGTTTCTATTTTTATATATTTAAGTACTGTTCTTTCTAAAAATTATTTATATATATTCTACAACATTGTTCATTTTTGTACCATGTTTGCTTTCTCCTCTCAAATGTCGTCCCCATAAAATTTCCACCACCAATTCACCCATGCACCATGGATGGCCATAGTCTCTTGTGCTCTTCCCTCCCTGATTTAATCCATCTCCCTTACCTTCTCCTGCAGAATGCCTCTGACTTATAGTTGCCCGTTAATTTTGTGGGGTTTTTATTTATTATTTGTTTTCCTGATCCCTTATGGGTTATTTCACTGAGCATAACCCCTTCCAGCTCTATCCATGTTGCTGTGAATGGCACGGGTTTATCTTTTTGATAGTTGAGTAGTACTCCACTGTGTATATGTACCACATCTTCTTGATCCAGTCATCTGTTTTGGGGCATTTAGGTTGTTTCCCTATCTTATATGATATAAATAGTGCTGCAATAGACATAGGGGTGCAGGTATACAGTAAAATCCCTTTTAATGTCAATTCTCCTCAATACTGAATAGAAAGTAATAAACCAGCCACTGAAACTTTTTTATAAAGGACTTCTTTTCCTTTTTGTAATAAAATGTGATCCGTTTCCTGTATTCTCCTACCAGGACCCTCCTTAGAGTCGTTCTTTAATCTTAAGTAAATAGAATCATGTCAAGGGCAATCTGATCACCCTCTTCCTTTCCTACCACTCAATTATTTCCAAGTGCTCCAGTAAGTAAATACAAAGGATCTTTTCATATCTCCATGTCTCTGCTTAAGTTGTTCTTTCTACCTGAAAGAGCACCCATTGAAATCTTATTCATTTTCAAGGTCCTGGTCACAGATAATAAATCTCTTTTATTTTTTTTAAAGATTTATTTATTTATGCTACAAGCAGTGGGGTACAGGCCAGAGATGTGGGGCGTGAGAGGATCCACCAGAGACAGAATGGGGAACAGAACAGGCAAATTAACTGAAATACACTGCTGAGGGGAGCAGCGGATGAGGCAGGAAAGGTCTACGGTGCCATGTGGGTGGACACCTCCCCAGCCAGGGGCAGGGATCGAACTCATGCTGCAGTGGCTATGGTTTTGCCTCATAGTGGGTTGCTTAACCCACTGCGCCACCAGGGAGGTTCAATCAATCTCTTTTAGAATCTCTTTTCTTATTTTCCACCTGCCACAATTAACTACAGCTCTTAACTACTGGCAATTGCAAAGCAACTGTACAAGTAATTGCAGATATAGAAAATTAGCTGCATATATGAATGTAGAGATGGCAGAAGTAGGAGAGAAAACTAGGCGCCAGGTAAGTCTAGCAGGGAGAATAATAAGTTGATGGCTAAAGGAGAGACAAGGAGGATATTGGCATGAATGACCTAAACTCTAAAGGAGAAAGAGCTTTGCATGACCTGAAAGCAGCAGTAAGAAGCCAAGAGAAGGTCACAGCTGAGAGAGCTGCAGAAAGTGGAGAGCTCTTATTCTGTGAGAAGGCTGGGTGTGGAGAGTTGATTCACAAAGGAACAATGCTCTCAGAGGGCCACTGGAAAGATAGGAGAAGGAATCCAGTGAAAGGATGGAAATTCAGAATCCTAGGGGAGTTGAGAGTACATAAGAAGACAGCTGATCAGAAAGGTTGGTAGCCAAGGAAACCAGGGATAAGAGACAAAGGTTTGGTTTAAACTGGCTGAGATCCCAGATGGTGTTAGAGGCCAGATGAGTTAAGCATTCGACAGTCTTTGATCTGCATTCAAAGAGAAGGTTGAGTAATTTTTCTAATGTCTATGAAGAACAGATTTCCCTTATGCTCCACTCATGGCAGAATCTTCATCCCTGTGTGTGGGCTGTGCCATGAGGGTGAAAGGTTGGGGGAGTGGTGAGGACAGATTAGGTGTGGTACTTCCTCTCACTAGGGTAGGACTCACAAATCTAAAAGAGAAGAATCCAGCTGAACATGGTACTGAGTCTACAGGGATCAAAGGCACAGTGTAGGCAACACTAGGCCCTGAGACATACTGAGTTCATGCAAAGGAGAGACAGAGAATGGCAATGAGGAATCCAAAACAAAAATACTCATCTTTTGAAAAGTCTACCTATTGGGAAGCACTCTGTCCATGGCAAATAACTAGACTTAGGACAAAAACAACAAATGTATTTGCCGACATAACCAAGAGGTCCTGGGATGCTGCTGGGCCCCTGAACCTTGGGTTTCAGGTAAAGTTCTGTGCTCTCTCAACACCACTCAGTGCTACTTCTCACAGCATGACAGTCTCCTTCATTCTCTCCTACTGCAAACAGCTTACCTCAAGTAGTTGAGAAAGACAGCCACCAGCAACCCCAGGTCACATCACTCCAGCAGCAAAAAAAAAAAAAAGTCCCATAGGAAAAGAAGGCCTGGTTTTCTAACCTCTGGCAGAAAAGGAACCTAACTGAGTCAGGCTGGGTCATGCATCACCAATGAGCCACTTCTCAGATTGGCCAAAGCTGAGTCACATGATCATCCCTGGAATTAGTGTCAAACCCACCCAAACCACATGAATTGGGAACAGAAGTTCTCCAAAGGAGGGAAGTCTAGGCAAACAAATAATAAGTCCCTACACTGTGGTCACTTGCCAGTCAGGTCCCAGATACCAAAAAAGAAGCCCACTCCTGGTACTTAAAACAGAGCGGGGCTTTGAAGTCAGACAGAACTGGTTTTCAATTTAACTTACTAGCTACATGACCTCAGGTAAATTAATTAGTTTCTCATTGCTTCATTTTCCTCCTTATAAAATGAAGATAATAGTACCTGCCTCCTGGAGATGTCTGGAAGGATTAAATGATATAACACAGGGCCTACTTGGTGGCACAAGGGTTAAGAACCGCACTGTGAAACCTCCACAGCCACTGCAGCACGAGTTCAATCCCCAGCCAGGGAGGAGACCCACATGGCGTGGCAGACCTCTCCTGTCTCACCCACTGCTCCTCTCAGCGGTGTGCTTCAGTCGATCTGCCTGTTCTGTGCCCCACTCTGTCTCTGGTGAATCCTCTCACCCCCTAACCCACACCTCTGGCCTGTACCCCAGTTCTTGTATGCATAAATAAACCTTTAAAAAAATGATATAATGCATATAAACTGCCACGCACAATGCTTGACACAAAATGATCAATAAATAGCTATTATTAATAATAGTAACAATTATGATTATTTAGAACAAGGGTGCCACATGAAGGGTAACTTGTGACTCAGTGAGAGAGAGTGTGGTGTCAGCACTTGGATAAATCAGGTCTGGGTCAAGTTTCCTTTAAGGCAACTCAGGACACAAGGGAAGGGCCCAACATGGAGATAACAATTCAAACCAATAAATGTGTTGAGTACCTCGTGTGCACAGGCACTGGGGATACAATTATGAATGAGACGACACATGTGGTTCCAAGATAAACTATCACAGAGAGTGCAAAGCTGCCACGGATCTAGGACATTATCTGGTGAGGAGTAGAGGCTGACAGGCGGCTGCTTCCTGACTTTCAGCTACAGCCTGTGGGCACTGGGAGGGCGGGAAAACAATGCAATGGGCTCCACTGTTGGAATGCTGGTAGGAACAGATGGGCTACCATCTCCCCCCATAAAGCTCTTTGCATGAATTAGGAAAGCATCTCTCCCTTTAAAATTTTTAATTCCAACTTCCAAAAAACTGCCAAAGTAGATAAACAAAGCTATTAGATTTGCAATTTTGAATGCCTTAGTAAGTCTGAAGAATATAGCCTATACAAATTTTCATAGTAGCCCTGGGCACAAGCAGGGAAAATGAGATGGGGCTAAGAGGGGATGGGGCAGGGATGGAGTACCTGGGAGTCCCCAGATGTCTGGAAACAGAGAATACCTATAGAGCAATCACATTCAATTTGGTAGTCACTTACCACAAATGTAGTTAACAACTGAAAAACTAATTTTTTAACTTTAAAAAATTTTTAACTTTTAAAAATTTTATTAATTTTAATAAAAATTTAAAACTGAAGCAGTATACCCAATGACAGAGGAGTGGATTAAGAAGTGTGGTATGCAGTGAAATATTACTCAACAATCAAAAAGGATAAACTAGACCCATTCACAGAAACATGGATAGAGCTTGAAGGGATTATGCTCAGTGAAATAAGTCAGAAGAGTAAAGAAAATACTGGATGATCTCACTTATAGGATTATAGGGGATGAAGGGGAAAAAAATAACAAAACCACAACAAAACAAAAAAATAAATAAAGAGCAACTACAAATCAGAGTCATCTGCAGGGAAGAAGGAGAGATTGGGATCAAGGCTGGGATAGGAAGAGCAAGGGACTTTGGTGATGGTGCACAGGTGAATTAGTGGTGGAAACTCTATGGGGACTACACCTAAAAGAGAAAGCAAACACTGTAAGAAAATTAATCAATCAATCAATTATTTATTTTTTTTAAAAAGATGTGTTATATACACACAATGGAATACAGTACTCAGCTATTTTTTAAAAAGATGAACTCTCCATTTGCAACAACATAGATAGAACTAATGGGGATGACGCTAAGCCAAATAAGTCAGGATGAAAAAGACAAAAATCCAGATGATTTCACTCATATGTAGAATACAAAGAAACAAAACAAAGGGACTGATAAATCTAAACTGAAATAAATCTGACTATAAAATTGAAGCTACCACAAGGGATAGGGAGGAGGGACAAAGGAGGAAGGGACCAGTGGACTATGAAAGAGGACAATGGATGCTTCACTGGTGGGTGTGGTGTGGTAACATACATCTGAAGAGGTGAATTTATACCTCTAAATCACACATGGTCTCGTAACCCATGTTACCTTAATAAAAACAATACAGCTAAAGTAAATAAATAAAACTGAAGCAATATGAAATATTTTTCCGTTAAAAACACTTTGTTTTGTAGAATTATATTTCACTTTATCCACTGCATTGCATAAGGTATTGTAGGCATAGTATAGTCTGGTCTGATAGGATGTTATATGTGGTATTGTATAATACTGACTGTATGTATCAAGTTCCTGAGTTATTTCTGATAGCACATTAATGTTTCTAACATGATGACATGGTAGAACTATAATGTTTTTGATATAAAGGTTACACAAAATACATCAATAATATTTAAATTAATTTCACCTTTTCTTTTTTGCTTTTTTTAATATGACTACTAGAAAGTTTCATATTACATATCTAGGCTCCTGGGAATATTTCTATTTGACATACTATCAAGACATCCTGGAACCTACAGGGTTAATGGAACTGGGACCTATAGGATTAAGGGACTTGGGGGGATACCCAGAGGAACAGGGGTCCTTCAGTTTTGCTTAAAGCAAACCTTCTTGCTTTCTTCTAGGCTGCCCAGTTCTGTTTACTAATGGGAGGAAATAAGAGGGAAAGGAGAACACAGCTCAGTGAAGACAGCTCAGTAGAACTATAAAAGCAAGTTGTGAAGTCAAACTGCGTTGTTCTGAACCTCACTCCTTTCCTACCAAACCTCCACAAATCTGAGTTTCAGACTCTTTATTTATCTGTAAAATGTGAAAGCAATCTTGCCTGCCTCTTAGGACTGTTGAAAGTATTAAATAAGATAATCCAAGTCAAGAGCTTAGCATGGACCCTGGGACAGCATATGTGCTCAATAAACATTAGCTATCATTGACAACTGGAGCATTGGAATAAAGAAGGTGGAAACGAATGGTGTCCCTTGTCACTGAGCTCAGTTTGCATATCATAACTGCCTGTTTCTTTAGCATTTATCTCTCCAGATTGAAGAAAGAGATAAAAGTATTTTTCTCAAACTTCTGTGCCACTGAAAAGTTTGTGTGCTTTTCAAAATAAAAACATTAGCTTAGGAAAAAAACCCGCCCTCCCATGTTCACTGCAGCATTTTATAATAGGCAAGATAAGAAAACAACCTAATATTCCATCAACACATAATAAGTAGTGTGTGTGCAGGTGTGTCTGTGTATACACATACACAACAGAATACTATTTGACCATAAAAAATTAGGAAATCCTACTTTACAACATGGATGGACCTTGAGGGAATTATGCTAACTGAAATAAGTCAAAGAGATAAAAAAACAAATATTGTATGACCTCACTTATATGTGGAATCTAATTTTCCAAAAAACAATCAAATGCATAAAAAAAAAGAGAGAAGATTTGTAGTCACCAGAGGCAGGGGATAAGAAGAAAGAGAATTGGAGAAAGAGGTTAAAAGGTACAAACTTCGGGGCCTCCCTGGTGGCATAGCAGGTTGAGCACTCACTGCACTGTGAAACATCCGGGGCACAACACCGCCAGTTCAATCCCTGGCCAGGCCAGGGAAGTGACCCACATGGCGCAGCAGACCTCTCCTGTCTTGCCCACTGCTCCCCTCAGTGGGCACTCTGTCTCTGGTGAATCCTCTCATCTCCTGCGACTCTGGCCTGTACCCCAGCTCTTGTATGCATAATTAAATAAATCTTAAAAAAAAAAAAAGGTACAAACTTCCAGTTATAAGCAAGTCCTAGAGATGAATGTACAATACGATCATAGTTAACACCACTGTGTGCTATACATGAAAAGTGCTGGGAAAGTAGTTCTTAAAAGTTCTCATAGCAAGGAAAAGTTTTGTTTTTTCCTTTACTGCATCTATGCATGATAATGGATGCTAAATAAAATCAGTGCAGTAAGCACTTCACATAAAATAGAAGTCAAACCATTATGCTGTATATCTTACACTATACAGTAACATATGTCAATTATAACTCAATAACACTATAAAAATTATTTCCTTTTGTCTAAGTCCATTATGTCTTTAGGTGTTGATGAAATTTGCAGAAACTTAAATGTCAAAGCACCATGAAGATAGGTAGGCTGGCATTTCTGAATTATCTATAGCAATAGCTAAAATTTAGTTAGCATTTTTTGTTCCAAATCACATATCCAGTGAATGTCTTCAGTTACGAGTTCACAGCAACATCTGACCTCTTACTTGAGTAAAAAACTGGAATGTCCAACTGTATATTCATTTTACCTAAAATGCATTCTTTACCACTTCCCTCCCATTTTGCATAGACCAACAGTTTCGCTTTTCAGTGTTCTACTAGGTTCATATTGACTGTAAATTTGCACTTTACACTATGGATAACCTCTTCATTACTGATTTTTAAAAGTAAGTAATCTAGTTCAACCACATTTGTATCTTCAGAAATATTCATCTATGCCTAATCTTCATTCTGTCTTTCGGTTCCTTCCTCATTCCTGACTTTTAAAAACATTTTTCCCAACCTCCCACTGACTCAATTTATTTAGTAGTCTTTCAAAATCATGTCCATATTATTTAATGCTCTTTAAGAATTCCAATGAATTTATCAAACATTCAATTCTCTGACAAAGGAGTACCATGTTCCCCACTATTTTATCTTTGTTGAAAACTGTAAACTCCACTTTCCCTATACACACACACACACATTTGTGTAAAACTTATTTCATATTCCACTTTGCCCACAAAATCCAAGAAAAACTCCACAGATACTACATTAAGTTTACCCTTGATTCTTAGCAAGTCATTATCTTATATGAGCCTCACTTTTCTCATCTATAAAATGGGCATAATACAGATGCTCTTTGCCCAACAGAACAAGCCATCTCATTATTCAGGTATGTGTATAAAACACTATGAGAAAAGCTCAAAGTCCTTTATAAGCATTAGGCCATGAATCTTTCTGAAGTGGACTATTAATGAGGTGTCCTTATGCCTTGTTTAACAGATGGGAACCTGAGGCATGGGATCATAACACCAGTTCATTGTTGACTTAGAAATCTAGTCCTAGCTTGAAACATAGAACATGTTATATCTAGAAAGATGTCACAGAAGAGTCTGAACAGGAACTTACTCTGCTGTAGATCTTTATCAAGAATCTATATTAATGCCAAAGTCTCTTTGCTCATCCTACTTCCTCATACAGTCCACGGGTGGGAAAATGGTATGAAGACTGAAGTTCCCTTGGACAGGATCATGCCTTCCCCACTTACAGGAAAGTTTATAAAGCTTACATCAGGTACTAAAGTCAAATGCGATTTCACACACACCATAAAACCTCTCCATCTTTTGTTACTGATTCCTGGAAATTTTTACTACCAGACATCCAACAAAATGAAATGAGGTTATAGATATTACCAACAAAGACACAGCCCCTGAAAATGGACCTGTCAGATTACCATGCCTTTATTATCTGACCTACACTTGGGTGCATACCATGGCCTCCATAGCTCTTGCTCTACCTTCTGTGTCCACTTACACCAAGCAGACACTGTTGATCTAAAAGCTTTAAAAAAATTTTTAAAAAAAGAGCAATGGAAACTTTATAGAACTAGTGAACTTTTTCAACTTAGTATTTTGTGTGCTTCCTACAATAATTAACAGAAGTTAGAAATTATTCATTTCAGTGTAGACATTTTATTTTGTTTTCATTTTATTAAGTCATCACATTTAAAATATTTGGCACTTTAAAAACATTCAAAATAAAGATACAGATACCTAAAGAAACTAAGTTTAACAAATACACAGGATTCAATCATCAACTCCAGTAAAAATTAAGTTGTTCTTTCTTTTGCTTTTGTTATTTTCAGATAAAAGAAACAATATTAAAAGTTGATTACATCTGTTCAAAAAGAAAGTATACATCTCAGAGTGATATGTTGAAAAAGTATTCCCCCAAGGAAATAATCCCCAAAGGGGAAAAGGTATAACAACACAACTTTTTTAAAAAAGAAAACAATATCAAATGCCCAACATTTGGGGAGTGGTTTAAAATATCATTATGTATTTCATCTGGCTTTAAAAATTATAATTATTCCTGAAAAAAAAGTCTATATAAAATAATGTTAACGAAAGAACACTGTGCCTATGTAACCACAAGAAGTAATTTTATACTATACATCAAGTTTTTATATATATCAGTATATATATACACACATACACAAACCCATATATAAGGATTATAGAATTTTGATTGCATAAAACAGTTGCTCATAATGCTTCTTAGGTAAATTATTTTCTAGAAACTGGCAAAACAAAATTAACTCACTCTGAAAAAATATGGCAAGGGGAAGGGAAGAAAAAAGGGAAGGGGAGGAATTGAGATAGAGTATTGGCATTGGAGCTTTGGTGAAAGGTGATGGAAGCATGTATATATACAGAGGTGTGAAGTTGAGCATCGAAATATTATATTTATGTAAAAAACTGGCAAATCCATAAAATCTGAGGAAAACATTATTATTATTTTTTAGGGAGTGGCTAAAATTTTTTTAAAGTGAAATGAAGATTGAGATATCTAAGAGGTTCTTACCAAGATCTCTCAGAAATGATTTGGGACCATTTTCAACTCCTTTGCTGTAAGCTACAGTATTGTTTACATTTTTCAACAATAAATATAGAAAACACTACAGAATGATCTCTTTTTTTAAGTAATGGAAAAGAATTGACCATTCTTACCATCCAAAAATCCCTCCTTTTGTTTGAGAGAGGCAGAAGGCTGTGTCACCAGTTCTGAGCCTAACATCTTCTAGCTATCTCTAGACCTACCAACAAGAATTCTTTAATGTAATACTGTTTAAATATGTAAAAAAAAAAAAATAAGTTAATAGTCCTTAAAAAAAATGCTCATGCCTAAATTTACATATCTGGCATTTTTCATAACTCAGCTAAACTGCATTTCTTTTCCTTTTCACTGTTAAAGGTTCGAGCATTTTTATCACTCAAAGCAGGGAAAGTAAAAGAAAACCACCTGCCTTATACGAAACAAAAATAACCCCAATCATAAAAACTAACTCTACTGCAAGCTTAAGTATATTTTCAAAAAAATAAACTTTGAAATCACTCCTTTGTAGGGAAAAAAGCCACAATTTCATTTTAGGGCGATCATGTGGAAATCCCACAAGTTGTGGTTGAAACATAATATTTCGAAATACACAAGGACTGGAGAGTTTCTAAAAGCAGAGTAACAGAAAAGAACATTTCTTTATGCAGGATAAAGAAAAGAAGATAAAAGTTCTATTAAATCAGGCCAGAATTTCACAAACATGAAAAACAAAGGGAGTAGGATATTTGACAGGAAGTTTGCATTATTAGTGTCCCATACAGTATGTGATAATTTAAAGTCTGCCACTTTTAGGGCCTCCCTGGTGGCACAAGGGACTGTCTCAGCACTATGAAGCTATCCGCAGCCACTGCAGCATGAGTTCGATCCCCCGCCCCGGTGGGTGAAAGGCAGACCCCTCCTGTCTCGCCCATTGCTCCCCTCAACAGTGTACTTCAGAACTGCCTGTTCTGCTCCCTACTCTGTCTCTGGTGAATCCTCTTACCTCCAACCTCTGTCCTGTACCCCAGTTCCTGTATGCATAAATAAATAAATCTTTAAAGAATCTCACCCACTACACCACTGGCCTGTACCCCAGTTCTTGTATGCATAAATAAATATCTAGGGGAGGAAAGCCTGCCACTTTGATACTCCGTAGTTAAGCTTTTCAAAAAGTTTTTAACTTTAAAAAATAAATAGTAAGTGGTACAAAGTCTTAAAATCCAATCCAAGACCTTCTGTCTTTAAAAACATAAAACTCAAAAAAATAAAATAAAAGCAGAAAACTCACCAGACCTAATCAGTATATACCTCCTACAAGTACCTCTTCTTAACCATAAAAGCCAAGATGATCAGAGTGCTGTGCTAAGAAGAAATATATGGTGGAAAATAATAGCAATAACAATAATAATAATAAATGTTGTCCTTTCAAAAATGTTTTGAATGAGGAATATTTCTAAATAATATAAGAAAAACTTAAAATGAACACTTTATGCTTCAGTCTATATAGCCAAAGTGAAATGAAAGTCTAAACAATGAATTTAGGCTAGTGACTACAACTTGGATAATTATGACCAAATATTTGGGTATTTTCTTTATTGCAAAATGTCCACAGTTACATGGAAAATTTATTGGTACATTGAGCAAGTATTAATCAGGCATTGTGCTTGTCCCTGAGCTTATAATCCAGGTCTCTGGACAACTTCCCAATTCTTATATGCATAATTAAGTAAAATAAATCTTTAAAAGAAAGAGAGGTTCCATGGCTTCAAAGGTTCTACTTAGAAAATAGAAGGAGGGCCTCCCTGGTGGCGCAGTGGGTTAAGCTACACACTATGAAGCAACCTCAGCCATTGCAGTACAAGCTGTAGAGCTGTAGCCCTGCAGCCCGGGGCAGTTGGCGAGGCAGGAGAGGGCTGCAGCGCCCTGCCAGCCAATGCACTGTGAAGCATCTGCGGCACAGCAACATGTGTTCTATCCCCGGCCAGGGAGGGGACCCACATGGTGCAGCAGACCACTCCTGCCTGTCCGCTGCTCCCCTCAGCAGTGTATTTCAGTCTATCTGCCTGTTCTGCTCCCTACTCTGTCTCTAGTGAATCCTCTCACTACCCCCACACCTCTGGCCTGTACCCCAGTTCTTGTATGCATAAATAAATAAATATTTTTTAAAAAAGAAAATAGAAGGAGTGCAGAGGCAGCACAAAGAGAAGAATGACACCTGCAAGTGTTGCCACCTCCCAAGCTTTCATTCCCACCCAGTAAATTGCAGCTGGAAAAAATGTTTTCCATCCACTTTATTCTTTGCTTTTCTTCCTGACAGCAAATCACTACTGCACCCACTTCACTGCAGCAATTACCAGCACTGGTGTTTTCCCTATTCCCACTGCATGGCTACATCATGGGAGTAAAGGCCTTTAAGTTTCTGTGCAGATAAGATGGTCTGAAAACAATGCCCTTCCTACTTCAGTGGAAGTTGACTATTGTTTTTCCTCTTGTAAGTGTAATGCTATGTTGATGTTGTTAAGCTATTGGGACAAACTCTGGAAGGTCACATGGCATGAAGCCTGAAGAATGACTCAACTGGTAAAATGGGTTTGGGAAAGTTTGATCATACACGAGGAGCAGGGTAGGTCAGTCACCTTTGTTCAGCCTAGTCAGAAACAGGAACTTGGTACACATTCCAAGAAGGCACAAACTTGGAAACAGGAAGAGAGGATGCTATTGCTGGTAAGGTATCTGTGTGATAAAGTGGCCTCCAGAAGGAAATAATGATTCCCATTGAGTTCACATGACTTCTAATGACACTAGACCCATCTTTCAAGTTCAAATTCTTTCAAGTTGAACTTCACTGAAAGGTCAGAGACCAACATGACAGAGTAAGATCTCACTATAAAAGAATATATCCAGATTGCTTAAAAAATGTCAGCCATGAGTAAAAGCCAGGAAAATGGCAGCATACTGCATGGCTGAACTATGCTCTGGAAAGAGGCTGGTTAAGCGATCTATATTCCAGGTACTAAATGCACATTGAACAAAAACCTTTAAAATGACAGTAGGGGCCTCCCTGGTGGCAAAAGGGGTTCAGTAGTCACTGCAGCATGAGTTGGATCCCCAGCCAGGAAGGGGACCCACATGGAGCAGCAGACAGACTGCTCCTATCTCACCTGCTGCTCCCCTCCGCAGTGTTTCAGTCAGTCTGCCTGTTCTGCTCCCCACTCTGTCTCTGGTGAATCCTCTCACCTGCCATGTCTCTGACCTTTACCCCAACTCTTGTATGCATAAATGAAATCTTTTTAAAATAAAGAAATGAATAAAAATAAAGTGACAATAAAGGTATAGATTTTCTTTAATGTATAAACCCACAATGAAGGGGAGCTGAGAGACAGGGTAAGAGGAAGCCAAAAAACAACCAGATTTATACCACATAGTCTCCAAAATGCTAAGACAGTAAAACTAACTGAACCCTCTTTAAGAAGAGAAGCTAAAATAAAAGGGATTGAAAGTCTCTTCAAAAAGCAGTTGGATCTTCCAGAGTCCTAGAGCTACTCTGAGCAGTTAGGGGACCACCCCAGCCAAAAAACCTGTCATTTCTTACCCTCCCACCCATCCCACGCATGTCAAAGAGAACTTCCCTAAATTCAAGTATACCAGATTGAGCTCAAGGGTTTCACTGAAAACACCATAGAGAGGTCATGTGAGCTACAGTATAATGGATGTTGAGCATTTCAGCTTTTCTCTCCCCTTATTCCAAGATCACTGATGACACAGCTCTCCCCCAAACTCTAAGAAAAAGATTAGAAGTACCTTTTCTGAGGACTCTCACTAGGCCCATGAGGAACTGACTTCAGAAGTTCCCCAAATAAAAGACAGCTAGATCACCCTACAGTGAAGTTTCCTGTCAACAAGTTAACCCACATTTCCAGCTTTTGAATCCCCCACTCAAATGTGGACAGATAATCCAGGATAAAATAAATGTGAAAGTTGCTAACACAAGTAGAAATCTAAACAAATGAACAGATAGAAGCAATTTGGGAAAACTGAGTCTATGCAGGAAGGAAAAATTAAAAACTTCCCCCAAAACCATTAAAATCCTCAAGGAAATAAGAGAAGATAACTGAAACCATAAAACCAAAGAAGAAGTAGATACACATAGTATGCTCACACATATATATGCATATCTATTCAGAAAACCAAAGAAAAAAGAACTTTTAATTTAAAACATTAAAAACATGATTACACCAAGGAGTGAAATGACTGAACTGTAACAATCTCTCCCAAAATAGAACCAAAAAATAAATAAATAATTAAGAGGTATTAGGAAAAGTAAGAAAATTATAGACCCAGTCAAAAAATCCACTTATCTGAGTAGTTATTCTGGACATCATAGAAAATAACCAAAATTGAAAGAATCTAAGTTCCAGATGCAAAGAACCCAACACAATGTATGAAAACAGACTCATATGAAGACACAACATCATGAAATTTCAGGATTATGGAAGCTAAGAGAGTTCTATAAACTTCCAGAAACAGTAGGTTTGTGACCTGTACACATATTACAGGCACAAATTAAGGAATCAAAAACAGTACTGAATTCCACCCCACCACCACCACAGGCTAGAATGCAATGGAGGAGCAATGCCTGTAAATTCCCAGAATTCTACACTCAGCTAAACTGTCAACAGTCGGTGGGAAATGGGAATTTTCAGTCACTTACTATCTCAAAAAAAAAAAAAAAAAGATACCCCACACATTTTTTGCAAGGAAACTCCTTGAAAGTGAGCTGAACCAACACAAGGGAATCTAACAAAACAAACGAAGACATGGGATATAGGTAATAAGAGACTCAACACAGGAGAGAGATAATGGGGATACCCAGGATGATAATGAAGGAAGGAAGACTATTGGGCATGTGTAGAGGACAACTAGTCCAACTTAGAGCAAGTCAGGAGGTTCAGGGATGGCTTCATCGGGAAAATCAAACTGATAGAATACCTGACACATTTGAAGGAATATTTACAAAACTGGCCAAGAGTTTTAAGTCAAAGTAACTATGAGTAGATTAAAAAAAAAAAAATCTAAGCACATAAAAATCCAAAGCAATTATAAATGCAAGAAAAACAAAAAGTTGTGCCCAATTTAGTTATAAAAATCTAATCAAAATTACTTTTAACTACTGAGAAAATAGGGAAGTTGTGGTTGTGTTGGGGGATAGAGGAAAAAAGGGAGCCAAGTTATCCACTGTGAAGTTAACACATAATGCTTAAAACTGAAAAACACAAAGAAAATATCAACAGTAAGCAATAAATACAAAACAACCAGCTCAAAGAATTACAAGTTGTTTCAGGAGAGGTAACTTAAATAAAAATTTAAAACAAAACAAAACAAAAACCCATACTGGGTTTTATGTCTACACAACTTCTCATTGATTTGCTTTTTCTATTTTGTTAATAACAATCTGCTTTGAAAAATTCCATCTTTGTTTCCTCAAAACAAAAGAACATGTAATTTTCTACACCTAGACCACAGTAGCTCTATAGTCACCTGAGCTCCAAATAGTCAGACATGCCCCAAGAATTTAATATCTCTAATCCATCCAAGGAAGAACTGGTTGAGCTAGAACAGGGACAAAAAGGCAAGCCCAAGTGCAGCCTGGAGGTGGAAGCAACTACTAAGTCCCTCTCCTCTGGGGTTCTTTTCAACAAAGTTACTCTCCTGACATAATCACATAGTGCAGGACAATTTTACAATTGCCAGTGACCATGGACCAATTTCACTCCTTGCTAATAAACTGAAATACCCAATTTATTATCCCAATCTAAGTAAGGCAATTGATCTCAGTTCTACCTCCGTTTTCTCCACTTTGTCTACATATACAGGATAAAAGGAGAGCATGGTAATAGCTCTGAAACAAGTGACAGACACCTTCATCAATAGATACTTAGTGAGCATCCACAGTGGACTCAGCACCAAAATGAGGGTCAGACTCCCTGCCAACTCTCTCAACCACATCATTCTGTCCTAAATAAAAAGGAGATGCTCTCTAGAGGTAGGAACCCAGGGAGGGGTGGAGCAGGGTGGAAGCCCAAGAGCTGGGAGAGTTGGGGCAGGAAGGGGAGGTTCCAACCAGACCAACCTGAAGGAACCTGTAGGCAGAAGTGTGTTCAGAGAACTGAGGCAGAGACTCCTAGCATCGTGAATACCCAGAGGAAGGGAGGGAAACCAGTAACTCTTCCCAAAGCATAACTGTGGACTAGATACTACTCACAACTCCTGCAGCCCCCTATCACCTATCAAGGGTCAACTTTAGGGAGCAAAGGTCATTAGTCTCTGAGCTTTACCCTGATTTGATAAAACACAGCCCCTGTCCTTAAGTAACCAGGTGCTGAGAAAACATGACTATGTTGATAGAGAATAAATAGGTATATAGTTTGAAAGTGCTAGAGTATATATTAATAGTCTACATTCTTTTCTATTTAGGGAGATGTGCAAATTCTAGCCCAGGATCTATATAGAACAAAGGTATTATCACCTGGAGCACAGCCCTGATTTGCATGTTTGCAACACTTGCCCTATACATTTCCACAAACCAAAACGTGCACACCCTTGTGGGATGAATCAAGATCATTAACATAAACACTGCAGTAAGCATCCTGAGTTGACAAGAGTAGTAATATATTGATCAGATTAATTTGGAGTATGGGGAAAATGTAGGTCTTTCCTAAACACGAAAACGGTAACCAAATTAAAAAAATACTTTCAAATACACAGGAGAAAATTACACTTACTGTTCATTTCTCCCTATAAATCATGGCATTCCATACTACATTTTATTCGTGCTAAGGGAATCCAGTATCACAAAGTAACCTGTTAATTCTACATTTTCTTGGGGAACTCCTTGGTTTGTTGGGACGTTTTTTGTTTTTTGGGTTTTTTTTTTTTACCTCTCCGGCTCTTTAAGGGAGACTCATCAACTGAAAAAAGTAAATTCTCAGAATGGAAAATGGGCACTCACTGGAAAAATACAGTGTCTGCTCAAAACACTTAACTACTTTGGATAATCTTCAAACCCACTTAGCCACCAGCCTGTTGTTCCAAGTTAAATGGAGATCAACCTTCTAATCAAATATTCCTTTTCCAAAGAATGGCAATACATGAGACTGTATCCAAACCTGGTACAGAGCAACGTGTTATTCCTCCGTTGGTAAAAATCAATAAATCAAAAGGAAGTTTAGGATCTGAGGGGAAATGAGCGCTCCGGCTTAAGGCCCTATTTTTTTCCAAAATGCCATGCACCGAGGGGTGTGTCGAGACCCCGTACTCAAGATTCAAACATAATTTCCCAGGAGGAAAAAAAGTGAGATTGCTGGAGGGAGGTACTGGTTGGTGGAGGGAGGTAGTCGGACACGTGCAACTGCGGCGCGTCTGGGTAGATTCCGCCAGCTTCCAAACAAGACCGCGCTGCCACCGGAGTAGAAAGGAAGAATCCGTCCAGCCGCGCAGATGGGAAGTGAACTCAACAGCCAACTAGCCGGTGAGCGGCCTCGGCGTTGGGAAAAAGGGGCGATTGCTTCAGGAGCGCAGTCAGAGCCAGGCCGGAACACCCGGCTACGCCGAGGAGCGCACCTGTCCCCTCTTCCTGGACCAAAGTGGCCTGAGTCCCTCGCCCGGTGCGGCGCGACAGCGCTCGCCGCGACCCGAGGAAGAGAAAAGCCTTCTCAGTCCATAAGGGTCACCCGCAGAGCCAGTGGAACCACCTCTTGCCGCGAACATCCCGTTCCCGACCTTCCCCGGCCCAGAGTCCCCCAGTCCCGGTGCCGCCCGTGCCGGCCCGCGGGGACCTTACCTAGCAGGAGCGCGCCCGCTGCGCCGAACCAGGGAGAATGCGAAGTCCTGCAGGGACCAAGAAGTCGGAATCCCGAGCCCGCGACCCCGCCCCCCGTCGACTCCGCCCCGTTGGCCCCGCCCCCGTCGGCCCCGCCCCTCGCCGCCTCGCCCCACCCCGTCCGCCCCCCGCCCGCCCCTCGATCGGCTCCGCCCCTCTCGCTCCTCCCTGCCGACACAGGTTCCCACGGCCCTGGGGCTGCTGTCGCGCGAGGTGCCCGAATGACCCTGTGCGTGTCGGGTCCCGCCGACCAACAGGAGTTTCGCGGATTGGCTGGAGTGTCCCTAGTGATACCGGACGCGGCGCAGGACTCCGTAGGTTCAGGCTTCCTACCCCAGCAGAAGCGCCCCGCGGGGATTCGGACATCCCCGGCCAGGAGAACCCGAGCAGTGCCACCTGTGGGTGACCAGAGGCTCTATAGGAGTTAGAAACGTAACTCCCCCTCCGCTGAGCCGTGGAGGGCCAGGTGGTGACGCGACGTCGTGGAAAGAAGCACGAGTTTTACCAAAAAAGAATGTCTTTTTGCTGTCAAAGCTGAGGCAGCGGAATGTAACCGATACTCTTAGAGGGTCACGTGTATTCACTCAACGTATTAACATTTCCTTCGTTCATTGAAGAGTAGGAAAACAGCACTGATCTAAGACTGCCTATGCGTCAGGCACTGAACTAGGTAATTTACAGGTATAAATATAGAGAAGTTAAATAGTCATTCTAGTAAATCGGTAATTTGGTAACCAATAAAGAGCTGGGATTCAAATCCAGAGTGTCTGTGTGCGCTTAACCACTACTGTTGGACTCGCCAAAACTTGAGTGTCCACCATGAGGCCATAAAGGCTTACAGACTCTAGTGAGGGCTCTGCCCTCAGGAGCTTCTTTCTAGTATGGGTAGAAAGACAAGAAGTTATCAATAAGCAAGAAAAAACGAAAACCTTGCACATGTAGGAAGTGACTTGATAATAAAGCAGGGTGCTGGAAGCACTCCCATAAGAGGGAGAGCTACTTTAGAACTGGTGCTTGCAAAGTGTCCGTGGGCAGGTGACAGTGGAGCTAAGAGCTGCACAAAGGACAGGCACTCAGCCTCAAGTTGAAAGTAAGGGAATGGCACCTGCATACTTAAACACCTTATGATTTCACTCCTGTGTGATATATAGAGAAAACAAACTAATAAACTAAAGAAAACAAAAAAAAAAACTTTTGGATTATTAAAAATTACTAAGCATACCTCAAGCCTTGTCTGGGACTTAAAAATAGTGCCTTCCTATCTTGTGTTATCCCTGCTTTGATCAGTAAAAAAAACTGAGAAGTTGACAAGATTCCATTTTAAAACAGGGAAAATAAAAAAACTAAAGATCACAGAGGTTTAATGATTTGCCTGAAGTCAAACAATTAATTTGGAAAGGAGGGGGATTGGAAAAGGGTATGGACTTGTACCAAAACCTCTGATTCCAAATACTCTTTGGCTCTGGTGAAGGACTGGAGTACATTGACCTGTACTCAAAGTGACTCTAAGTAAGCTGGCTCTTTTGCAATCTACTATCTCCTCACAACCCCAGTAATTCCATCCTCTTATTCCATAAAGAAACTTGTGTTGACTGGTTGACATAATTTTCCCCAGGGCAGGTCAGGTGTTCTTTGAGGGAGCAGAGGTCAAGAACTCTCTGGAATTACATGCAAAAAAAAAAATTGTGTCTTTGTATGTAGGGGGGGAAGGGAGGAGAAAGATCCAGAGTCAGGGATATAATTAAATAATCATGATAGTAAAATTGGTTTTCTCCCAACAAAACATATTCCTATTATATACATAAAAGGCGTTAGAACTTTCTTCGAATTGGTCCCAAAAAGTAAGAGCCACTTGTTTAGAGGTTAACTCATAGCATGGTATTTACAAGAAATGATTTTCAAATAATTTTACCTATGTGGCAATGTGGCTTTCATACTTCATATTTCTGACTTAATGGAAATAAGGCTCTCAAAGTCTCTCCCATGAAAAGGATTGCAAACACAGACTTCCATATAACCCCTTCACAAAGTCTGACAGTTAAAAAGAGAAAGATATCTTTATTGTCCCATTTTGTTCTCATGAAAACTTGAGAGGACTAATCTGTAAACATAACATCTAGATCAAATAACTTTTTATCACTGATAATTGGCACAGTTTCCATAATGTTATTCTGTTCCCTGAAAAGAGCATTCATTCCATTATCATCAACACAGTTAAAGTAGGTTGTTACCACACATATATCATCCCCAAAGCATGTAGTATAGAGTACTGGCAATTGTTTTCAGTAGGGTGTTAACAAAAGGAGACAGAGATGGAGATAGAAAGAGAGAAGGACTATTAGAGAATTTCAACTCTATCAATGAAAAGGTGTAAAACCAAATTCAGGATGTGGTAGTCTAAAAATAATTTAATTTTTATTATTCCTTATATGGAGAGTTCATTAGCTTTAATTTAAAAAAATACAAAGTTTGGGACTATGTAACTCAAATTTTTACTTGAACAGATTTCACCTTTTTTATTTTAATAAAACGAGGTACAGGAAAAAAAGACATGTAAACTTCTCAGAGATAGAAACTCCCTTCTGACAAGATATTCCCTTGGCTTCCCTAAAATCTATATGTTCATGTGAGCAAGATGAGGTTGACATAATTTTAATTCCATGAGAGAAGAAAATGTCTCTTTTCAACTTCATGAATAAATTCTATACCAAGCACATGCACACAGAAACAGCCAGGAAGGTTTATGTAGGGCTATTGTATTTGAAGTTTTTTTAAGTCTCTGACTTCCTTTTGTTACTTTCCTCCAGTCCTAAATGATCCTAGGTAACTAATAAATGTTTGTTTAATGAATGATGACAGCAATGAAAATAATAATGGACCTTATCAGTCTCAGACTGAGAGTTTATCCCTATGTGAAAGTGACATCATGTTGTTATAATAATATCTGCCTCTTTTTCCATTATATTATGAAAACAGTTGCTTCTTCAGAATTACATAGCAGAAAGGAAAGAGTTTTAAATGTCTGATACATTACATTCCTGGGAACAGGTGCTATATAATAATTTAAAAGAAAGAAAAGACAACATAAACAAAGTATGTTTATATGACCATCACTAATAATAATAACATAATAATAATTAATATTATATTATATATACTATAATTAATTAATTAAATGCCCAATAATAAGGAAATATTAATCAAATATATCAATTAGAAGCTTGGGTTTGGCACCTCACTGGTGGCATAAGGAGTTAAGTTTCAGCACCGCAAAGCTATCAGCAGCCACTGCAGCACAAGTTCAATCCCCGGCCAGGGAGCTAACCCACATGGTGTAGCAGACCTCTCCTGTCTCACCTGCTGCTCCCCTCAGCAGTGTATTTCAGTCTATCCACCTGCTCTACTCCCCACTCTGTCTCTGGTGACTCCTCTCTCCCCCCACACCTCTGGCTTACACCCCAGCTCTTGTATGCACAAATAAATAAAATAAATCTTAAAAAAAAAAAAGAAGAAGAAGCTTGGGATTGTCATTTCCGTCCCCATCCTCCAGAGAGGGGGGAAGGGTCTGGCAATGGAGTTAACAATTAATTTACTTACTGAGGAGGCCTCTATCAAATCCCAATAGGTTTTCAGAGATTTTGGTAGGTGAGCACATCTACCCCAGCAAATTGGCACACCCCAACACCATGAGTATTAGGGAATAGGTCAGGTTCTGTTGGTGCTACCTGTCACTACAGAAAGCCAATGAGTAGAGATAGGAGTTGAATCTATAAGTACCCTTACTTTTCAGATCGCTGGCCATCAATGTGAGAGAATTGTGGGCACAACACCCTGAAGAAATCACTCTGCCATTTCATGTCTGGCGGCCTTTTTATAATAGGCTAGACAAAGACAGTCATAAATGAACATCCCATCAGTTGACATTTCTGGTTTCTGTCACATTCAGCCCCCAGAGTTTGTGATCAGTCTCCCTGTTACCTTGGTCAGTACCTCCTAGCCTACTGAGCTTGGTTAATTATTGATGGCATCAATGTCAGGCACTCATTCAGGCGTCATGAGGATGAGAATCTCAATTCAAAACAAGAGTTTTAATTTAAAGAAACAGTATATAAATGCAGTGAATGCAGTGTATATGCAGATTCCTTTACTAAGTATGGTGCCCTTCCTTCCTCCCTAGCCCCCTATTCTGGGGATAGAGCTCTTAGGTTCAGTACCCTTCTGGTCCGTGCTCTATATAGCTCTTCTTTATCCTTTATCATCTTTATCCTTTATCACATCCTTTAATAAACTAGTAAATGTGTTTCCCTGAGTTCTGTGACTCACTCTAGCAAATTAATCTAAGCAAGGAATGACCCATGGGAACCTCTGATAGATAGCCAGTTAGTCAGAAGTACAGATGAAGAGCTGGGTATCTGAAGTGTGGTAGTTGGGGAAGTCTTGTAGGCTGAGCCCTTAACATCTGGGATCTGACACTATCTCCAGGAATAGATCTATGGTTACGGAAATTTCCCAGAGAAATCAGACCACACTCAGGATGGCGGAGAGAGAGAGATTTAATTGTCATACAAGTGGGCTTAGTGGGATAGGTCCCAAAAGTCTAAGCTCCAAATAGCAGAACTGGCAGGGTTTTCATACAGGTTGTATGGGAAACTTGTTACTCCATCCATCATAGAGTAAATATATCCATCATAGCATAAGCAGTCTTTACTATTTGGATGGATAGTTGGGAAGGGTCAAGGTAACCCTTTCTTGGGCTCTTTCTGTGAACATGCAGTTCACCCAGCAACCTCTCCACTCCGGCAAGCAGAGGAATCTAAACAGCAGATGTTCAGCAGCAAACTTAGCAACTTCCTGTTTCAATATGATATATCCAGCTTAGGAAAATCCATAGAGATAGAAAGTAGTTTAAAGATTACTATGGAATGGGGGGCTGGGAAGGGAGGAGGAAACAGGATTTAAGACTGCTAACAGATATGGGGTTTATTTTGGGAATGATGGAAATGTTGTAGAATTAGTGTTGATAGTTACAGAACATAATGAATATAATTTTTAAGACCCTGGTGTACACTTTCAAAAGATGAATATTTCATAAATTATATCTCAATGAAATTAAACTTTTGTTTTGTGAAAGACTCTGTTACAGATTTCTAGTACAGGTCCTTCTGGTATATCATAGGTCAGGAAGTGTTTTTCTGTTCAAAACTAAATCTGTCTTTTTTTAAAAAAAACTTATCACAGTATAAAATGAAATAATAACACAAAAGGATAAAGTAAAAAAATGTGCCTTTATAAAACTATAATGACTAATAAGAATATTTAGATCACTGGGGCCTCTGTGGTGGTACAGTGGGTTAAGCAACACACCATGAAGCAAACCACAGCCACTGCAGCATGAGTTCGATCCACATGGCAGCAGACCCACATGGCAGCAGATCTCTCCTGTCGTTACCCACTGCTCCCCTCAGCAGTGCGTTTCAGTCAGTCTGACTGTTCTGCTCCCCACTCTGTCTCTGGTGGATCCTTTCACCGCCCACACCTCTGGCCTGTACCCCAGCTCTTGTATGCATAAATAAATAAACCTTTAAAAATAATAATATTATCACTTTTATCCCTAGTTTTAGTATAATCTTAGTGTGCTAGTTAAATGTCAGTTTTGTTTGTTTACATTCTTGAACAATATTCATTATTTTACAGTATTGAAAGGTTTCAGCGTGGTTGGACGAGAGAGCAAGGGAGAGAGAGAGATAGAGGGAGAGACAAAGAAAGAGCCAGGCCATGTTTCTGACCAGCAGAAACTTTCATTGCGCTCCTAGGAAAGGTTCTCCAATCCCCAGAGTGGGGTTCAGGGAAGTCGCACCCAGGTTACAGGCTGCTGGGTTTTTATAGGCGGGGTACTTAGGAGTAGAAAATTTTTAAGTTTCTTCTGGTGAGAAGGTTGTGGCAGGAAGAAGTTGTCCTTTGGTGGTGATCCATATCAAAGCCCCCCAGGTTGCTTTCAGTTTCCTGGGCCGCATTCCACTGGGATTGAGCTATGTGAGTCACATGTCATCCTGTTCCACATCGAGAATGACTTGCTGTTGCCATCTTATCTTGGTTACTGCTGGCTTCTCAGAACTGCTGCCCTGGGGGCCTGGGTGAGGGGTTTGGGTGAGGGGCCTGGGTGAGGGGTCTGTGTGACCTTTCAAGTATGACTATCTCAGAAAACCAACATTTTTTTTACACAAAAGCATACATAGAACAAATGTCAAATCAACCACTCATTCTGGTGAACAACTTTCACTCATTAGCTTCTTACACTACATAAAGTTAAAGCTCTCTGTTAAAAAAAAAAAAAAAACCTGTAGAGATAATTGAATTAAAATGTGGTATGATACAAAGTAGAATACTACTTAACTTTAAAAAAAGAAATCCTGCCATTTGCAACAACATGGATGGATTTAGAGGGTATTATATTTTGTGAAATAAGAGAAAGACAAACACCATATGATTTCATTCATATATACTGTAGACAAGCTAAATAAAACAAAAGTAAACTTTCAGGCCTCAAAGAAAACCTTTAGGAAAACAAAGTTGCTATGTCTTAGAACATGGCATTATGGGGAAATTTGTAAAATATTCAGCTCTTATCCAAGTTCTTACTAAACAAATACCAAAAGTTTTGTTGACTAAACAATAAAAATCATTGCCTTCCTCAAGAAAAAAAAAAAAAGACCCTGTTAAAAGAATGAAAAGGAAAGCCTCACACTAGGAGAAAATATTTACAAACTGCATATTGATAAAGGCTAGTAACTAGACTACAGAAAAAAGCTCTTAAAATGCAACAGGAAAAAGTCCAATTAGAAAAAGAAAAGACATTTCACAGAAGTGTATGTGCTGAAAATCAAATAAGCACACAAAAAGAACTTCAACATGATTAAATGATTGGTAAATACAAATTTAAGTCACATGAGATATCACTATGTGACTTTCAGAATGGCTGAAATAGAACATAGCAGCAGGGCCTCCCTGGTGGCGCAGTGGGTTAAGCAACGCACTATGGAGCAAACGGCAGCCGCTGCAGCACCAGTTCGATCCCTGCTGCCGGCCAGGGAGGGGACCCACATGGCACGGCAGACTTCTCCTGCTGTGCCCGCTGTTCCCCTCAGCAGTGTACTTCTGTTGATCTGCCTGTTCTGATCCCTGCTCTGTCTGTGGTGAATCCTCTCACCCCCCACAACTCTGGCCTGTACCCCAGTGCCTATATGCATAAATAAATAACTCTTTAAAAATATATATATATAGCAGCAAATGCAGGCAGAATGTGGAGAAATTTGGTCACTCACAAATTGCTGGTGGGAATGTTAATGGCATAGCTACTCAGGAAAATTGTTTGGTAGTTTCTTAAACAATGAAGCACGTAACTATCATTAAGACCCAACAACTGCACTTGAGCATTTGTCATAGAGAAATAAATACTTAAGATCACACAAAAGGTTATACCTCAAAGTTTATATTAACTTTTCTTCATAATACCAAAACTTGAAAAATCCCATGTGTCCTTCAATGAGTGAAGAGTTAGACCGTAACGTATACCAAGGAATACTACTGCAATAAAAGAGGAAAAAATTATTGACACCACAATCTGGATAATACCCAGAAAAATTTTCAAACTGAAAAGAAAACTTTAAGATCATATGGTTATAGACCATCTGATTCCATTTACATAACATTCTTGAAGTAACAAAATTCTAGAAACAGGGGACAGATTTTAATGGTTAGTGGTGTTACTAAGGGATGGAGGCAGGACAAACTAGGAATGGTTATTAAAGGGCAATTCTTACAGAGATGGAAATGATCTAGCTTGACTATATCAACATCAGTATTCCGACTCTGATATTGTACTATAGTTTTGCAAGACATTACTATTTGGAAAAACAGAAACATAAGTTCCTTTCAGTATTTTTTACTACAAATGTGTAAGGATCTAAATTTTCTTAAAATCCCTGGTGGTGCAGGGGTTAAAGTCTCAGCGCTGTCAAGCTATTACAGCCACTGCAGCTTGAATTCCATCCTCAGCCCAGGAGCTAACCCACATGACACAGCAGACCTCTCCTGCCTTGCCCTCTGCTCCCCTCAGCAGTGTATTTCAGACAATTTGCTCACTCTGTCTCTGGTGAATCCCCTCACACCTTGCCCTCTGACCTAGACCTCAGCTCTTGTTTGTACAAATAAATAAATAAATAAATAATTTTAATTGACATCTGATATTGACAATAGCCAACAATTATTGCTCTAGCAACATGCTCCATTTGGTTCAGCCAACAATCCTACAAATAGAAGTACAATCATAACTCCCATTGCAGAGATGAAAAAAACTGAGGGTTAGAAAACAGTTAACTTGCCTAGCTAGTAAATGGGAGGGCTATGAATCTCATTCAGGCTGCCTGATTCCAGAGCCCATAATCTTAATCACCATGCTAATAACCAAGCTAAGGTTTCTCAGCTTACCTTGAATTCTGTGTCAACATTGTTATCTGCAACTCTTGCCCAAGAATCTGTCGCTACTGTCCCCTTCAGGCAGGGCTTTGTTATTACATATGTTGCAGTTCCCATTCAACAGAACCTATTTTAATACTCCCGGTTCACTTGATCCGGTAATGTCAGCATCAGATCTTATACACATTTAAGTTTTTAGACTCTGGACTACAGGGTGTAAAATTAACAACTCATGGAGAAATTTAAAAGAAATGTTAACATTACATTGGCTTAATTCTAACAGAAGAAAAACCAATAGAATTAATACAAAATTTGAAATGTAGAATATTCTTAAAGGAATTATAAGAAAGCAAATGCAAGTAGGCTCTGACAATAATGTAACATATATTTTTTAAGTAAAATGAAATCTTCCTATGGGAAGTTCTCATGGTATTGATTACTTAATTCACCCCTCTTCCAAACTACCCCTTCGCCCTGTAGTTGCTCTCAGTGTCCCTCATACATCCTCCGCTTAGACACACGAGATCATCCTTGGACAACTTCCTGAGAGCTTACTCTTGGCTCTCTCATAGGAAAGAGCTCAGAAGAGCCTCTAGAACTGTTAAAAAATAGATGTGGTTGTTTAAGCCACCCAGTGTGCTATTTTTTTATGGCAGTTCAAGCAGACTAATACAGCAACCTCAACAAATGGAAGGAGATATCCGCTGTATATATGGATTTTCCTGCCACTAGTTTTTTTTAAAGTAGACATTCTGGAAAGCACCTAGTGTGTGACTCAGCAGATTTTCAACTGAATCAAAGTCCTATCATCCAATTCACTGACCTATACAACAACCTTTCCATGGGCTTCTCGTCCCTTCCTCTGTCACTCCCCCCACTCTCTTACTCTTGTGTCCTCGGATGTCCGTGTATAAAAGTCCTTATTACGAACTCCTTTTAGGAGAACCCAGGCTAAACAAGGCCTGCCTCTGGAATATAAAAGTACTATTTGATTTTAGGGATGGCAGTTATGGAGTCCGCCTCATGTGCAGTACCCAGAGTGGGTGCTGATATCTCCTCTAAGTGAACAGAGGTATGTACAAAGGTCTACTTCAGTGACCACAGTCTTATCCACCATCATCCAGTCACTACAAGGAGAAGAATCTATAGGAATGAAGTCTGACCATAGACTTGGGGCCCTTCCCAGAGTTCCTAGGATAATGTGAGCTTGTGATTCTTGTGTGGTTCTGTACAGGAAGGAAAGAAGTTTGAACAATGTCTCAGTCTTGATTTCCTGCCAGGTAACAAATTGAGGACTCAAAGTTGATGCTATTTGGTTTAGCATAATGAAGACTCTGAGATATCTAACCCTTATGTCATGAACTCACTAATAGCTGCCACTGGCTGCATAAGCCACAGTTGTGGCATATCATCTCCAGAAGTCCCCATCCAGAGATACTCAGCCAAGTTAATTCTGAATTAAGACGAATTTGTGTTACATGTCTTAAAAATGGAAGAAACATTTTTGCCTTCTGTTTCCTTTCCCCCCAGGACTAATTTAAATACAGAAAAAATTTCAAAGTTATGCGCTTGAAATTTTTAAAAGTTGCTGTGCCTGTTTTTGTAACATTGTATGCTATTTCATAACACAGATAACATGATATGATGACCAAAAACAAGATGGATTTCTTCAGTTCACTTAATTATTGCCTTCTAAACAACATGGGGAACAAAACCCAAAGAAAATTTGGTTGCCAGACACATTGCTGTTACTTTATAAGGAGTCTGCAAGACATGATGGCAGCCTTCTTGACTTTTTAAGAGGCAAAAATGAACAATTTTCTCTTTTGAAAGGAATTCCTTTCCTACTTGCTAATCTTCAGGTACTCCATTTTGAAGTTTTCAGATATACAGTAAAAATTGTTCTCTGTGATATTTCTTCTTCTCCTTTTTCTTCTTCTTCCTCCTCCTGTTTTTCATCCTTGTCATCTTCAATGGAAGGACAATGGCATTATATCAGATGTTTTTCTGAATAGCCTGTAAGATTTCATGAAATTCATATCAGCAGAATACTTTTACTTCGCCCCTATCTGAGAATCTCTCATCGAGTTACTAAATGGGTGAAAAGATAAATTTCCCTTTGTGGAAGAACATGGCTAATGAATTCAAGTCTACTTTTAAAATTGCTTTCATCTTAAAGATTTTCTGTACTTTATTATTTCCTGCATTGTTAACTTTAACAGGAAATAAGTCTTCAACAAGGGGGCCTCCATGGTGGTGCAAGGGGTTGAGCACCGCATTGTGGGGTTTCCGAAGCCACTGCAGTGTGCGTTCCATCCCTGGCCAGGGAAAGGACCCACATGGCCAGCAGACCTCTCCTACCTCGCCACTGCTCCCCTCAGCAGTGTATTTCAATCGATCTGCCTGTTCTGCTCCCCCTTTGTCTCTGATGAATCCTCTCACCCATCCCACCCCACCCCCATGCCTCTGATTTGTACCCCAGCTCTTGTATACATAAATAAAATATTTTTTAAAAAGTCTTCAACAAAACTTTTTTTTAAAGATGTATTTATTTATGCATACAAGAACTGGGTACAGACCAGAGGTAAGGGGGATAAAAAGATTCATCAGAGACAGAGCTGGGAGCAGAAAAGGCATATGGATTGAAATACACTGCTGAGGGAAGCAGAAGGCGAGGCAGGAGAGGTCTGCTGGCCATGTGGGTGCCCTCTTTGGCCGGGGATTGAACTTGTGCTGTAGTGGTTGTGGATAGCTTCATGGTGCTTTACCTTAACCTCCTATGCCACCAGAGAGGCCCCGCAACAAAATTCTGGTACCCTATTTGTACATAAAATTCTTGAACATTCTTCCATCATAAAGCAACTGAGGAACTGACTCGGGAACATTCAAAAGGACAGTTGAACATGTTGTCAATTCCTCTCACAGGTCCTGCATGCAGGCACTTTGATTAACCGTCGATCACAATGTAGTGTGAGAATGTGAATGCTGCAGATATAAAGTTAAAGAAATTGTGTGGGGCAGACAAGGTAGCCTCTCACCAACCTTGAAAGACCTTAGTAATGGAGGTAATTACCCTGTGCTATATTTAGTAAGAAATAGAAAGGTTACGAATTCACCATAAAACCAAGCAAATAATACATTTATCAATTATTTCATTCAAAGAATTTCATCTCAATGTGCAAAGTAAATTTTAATTGCCATATTTACATATTCACAGGCATACTTGTACTAATTTTTTTAATTTACTCATTTTTTTCCAGTTAAATAAATCTACCTATGAAAAGTTCAGGAAACTGAAAGTGCAAAGATCTGTTATTTCCTCCCTCTATCTCATCCTCTTTCAACCCAGACTCAGCCCCTGCCCAGGCCTCACCTCGCTGCACAGAGCTCCGGACACAGCCCCTTGCTGCTGGCCATCACATAAATCCTCCTCACTGGGCCCGAGCTAGAGGCTTCTGTAACAGTCCAGGCATAGCTCCCAGCGTGCTGTGAGAGTGGCGTGTTGGAGTGGGCAAGAACTCTTCCAAATCAGTTCTGTCCAGAACCTCCTATCCAGTACAGACATAATGTGTGCACCAAATGCAGAACACATGTGTAATCAAAACTGTTCACAGTTCTCAAAACTGTGGTGGCGCAGTGGGTTGAGCGCCGCACTATAAAACATCTCCGGTACAGCAGCACCAGTTCCATCCCTGGCCAGGGAGGGGACCCACGTGGCATAGCAGACCTCTCCTGCCTCGCCCGCTGCTCCCCTCAGCAGTGTACTTCAGTCGATCTGCCAGTTCTGCTCCCCACTGTCTCTGGTGAATCCTCTCACTTCCCGTGCCTCTGGCCTGTACCCAGCTCTTGTATACATAAATAAGTAAATCTTTAAAAAAAAAAAAAACTGCTCTCATTGTTCCCCATGGCCACCAACCAGGGGCCAGGCGAGCCCAGGAAAGGAAAGCCCTTAAATAATTTAATTTATTCATTCTTTCCCTTTTTGTACAAAAGTTTCAAAATTTGATGTATGTCTTATAGTTACAGCACATCTCAATTTGGATTGGCCACTTTCAGGCATAGCCATTCATGATTAGTGGGCTCATATTGAGTAGCAAGAGTTCAGAGCATAGCATGGTAGTTCATCCACAGAGGAGCAGGCAGAGTTGGTATAGCACCAAATACTATAATACTGAGTTCATGCTATAATGGGTTCCCAAGTCATCTTAGACTAAATGAGATTCTGACCCTAAAACTGCCCAAATGAACTCTCAGGGATGTTTCAGAGATCCCCCCACAAGAGAGTAAATCATTCCATCTTAGAAGAGATCCTTCCTTGGTCTGAATTGCTTCTCCTTAAGGTCACTGCCAAAACTAGACAAAATTCTGCACCAGAGACTGAAGAGCACTATGTCAGACAATGGGTTTTTTCCTCCCTCCTTTCCTGATGATTTCTGTAATTTTACAGTCCAATCTTTCAAAGCTGTTAATTGTGAACAAGCTACCCCTGTAGTATGTCTACTGTACTCTAATTCTTTTATTTCAGGCCATGTGCATCATCAATATGGTGTGTGAAAAAAAAAAAAGACCTTGTAAAGCATAGAAACATTTTTTTTTAATTATCCTCACTACATGTAAAAATAGCCTACATTCTGTCATCTTGAACAAGGATTATTTAGAGTAGTCACACAGTTCTGATGTCTGAATCTACTAGACTAGAAAACTACCCTGCTGCAGTTGGCAATATAGATCTGACCTAAATGCATCAGTTACTTTAAGGTGGTATTTTTTCTTTTAGCAATCATCTAGGTTATAAAAAGATGCAAGAAAATTTTAAATGATACAAAATATTATTTTCAAAACAACATCAAAACGTGAGTGTATTTAACCACACTCAACGCCTAACAGAGCAAATGGGTGGGTAGAATAACAATATGTGCTATAGATTGCTTAATAAACTGATAACAGAGAAAGCAGGTTGAAGGAAGGCAGGGGAAATCTGTTGTGTAAGAACTGGAACCATGGAGTTTTATAACCATCTGGGATCCACTCAGTGATGTACACATGATTAAAAATGTATGGAGTGGGAACTCCAGGGATCTTCCATATTCTGTCTCGAAGATCCCAATCAACCATGGCTACAATGTAGCATTTATGCAGAGGTAGTCTCTGGACAAAGCAGCTGTCTGCATAGGTTCCTTGTGTGTGCATGGTACTCATTCAACCTTGGATTCTTGGCCGTTCTTAGAGTCACTCAAAACTTCTACCCCAATTGCTCACTTTCAGCCATTACATAGTCTGTAATACAAGGGATCAACCTGGCATACAGCCTGCCACTGACTGCCCTAAGTCCAGTTTGGCTTAAATAGAAAATTGATAAAGTTAGTATCAATCAGGATATGGTCAGATAGGTCCAGTTGGTGATATATTGGAAGAATTAGAAGGAAGAGTGTTGGGTGACTTCTCTTTCCTTGAGCACACTGGGAACTTTCTTTTCTTTTGGGGTTTAATTTATCTTTTTTTAAGACTCTGTTCTCGGAGACTAAGCATTTGTGTCATGGTTGCAATCCTCCCTGCTTTCTTTTGCTTCTTCATGTTCATGCTATACTCCTATTTCTCCTTCCTCCTCCATTTTTCTTTAAGTTTTTCTTAAAATAAAGGATGCAACATTTAAATATGAAAATAAGTACTTTTGAAATTTTTTGACATGGACCATGAATAACAAAATTGTAGAATTAAATAGTCATACACAAATGATCCTCCAGGCAAAACCTCTCATATTGTAAAATAAAGACAATTTTCTTTAAAAATATCTACAAGTCGGGCCTCCCTGGTGGCACAGCATGTTGAGTGCCGCACTGTGAAGCATCCACGGTACAGCAGTGCGAGTTCGATCCCTGGCCAGGGAGAGGAACCACATGGAGCAGCAGACCTCTCCTGCTCTCCTGCTGCTCCCCTCAGCAGTGTATTTCAGTTCATCTGCCTGTTCTGCTCGCCACTCTGCCTCTAGTGAATCCTCTCACCTTCTGTGACTCTGACTTACACCCAGGCTCGTGTATGCATAAAAATAAAATAAGAATCTTTAAATATATATATCTAGAAGTCTCTGGATTTTAATCTAAGAGATTTTTGAAAATCAAGGTCTTTTAAATTATACTTTTAAGAAATGACATTTTTAAATCATAGAAATTGTATTTACTTACTTAATGATACTTTATTGAAAGTCTTCTATGTGTTAAGAAGTCTGGTAGATTCTGAGAACATAAAAACAAGTGATTTCCTCTCTGTTCATTTTTATTTCTACATACTATGATGCATTATGACAGAAATGTACATAATTTGTAATAGTTTCAATGAAGAGCTAATAGTTCAGTCAACATATTACTATTACTTACAATACCTACTTTTCCTTTGTGGTTAACCACAACAAACTAAAACATAAGAAACATTATAGTACTATAGGAAAAGAGATTTAATACAGAGAGAAGGAAGACTTCCTGACAAGATTATTAAAACCCTGGCACTGCCAACCACAGGAGAATGGGACTTCTAGCTCTAGGTTATTTCTTCATTATTCAAGGTCTGTTCAGGGAAATGTAACTGCGAGCAATGAGAGATATTTCTCCATTTGTCTTGGTAAAATTATTTTCTACTTATGAAAATAACCACAAGCACTGTGGAAAACAAAGAGATAAAGTCTCACTCATCATCCCACCACTCTAAAGGTAATCAGGATTAATAATTTAGTTTATCTTATCTATAGCTTATTCTATGTACTGACATTTTCATTATATATGGTTCTAATAATATTGTAAATATGTTTTTCCTATTATTTTAATTTACTACAAAACAACCATTTCTGCATGTAAAACATAATATTCTTAAAATATGTTGTGAGGTGATAATCCACACACTTTATTCTCTACACCATCACCTGTGACCATCTCTCCCCTATGGGTTGCAGGACAAAACTCAAAATGGATTAAATATTTGCATGTAAGACCTGAAATCATATGATTCATAGAAGAAAACAAAAGCAAAACACTACAAAATATTGTCTTCAGGGATGTCTTTGGGGTACTCAACTGAAGCAGCAAATGAAACAAAAGCAAATATAAACAAATGGAATTAAATCAAATTAAAGTGCTTCTTCACAGTGAAAGAAACTATCATCAAAACAAAAAATATACCCAACTGAATGGGAGGAAATGCTTGTACATTATATATCTCACAAGAGGGAATATCCAAGATCTACAAACACATATAACTCAACAACAATGAGAACAATCAAACATGGGAAAAAGAGCTAAGTGGACACTGCTTCAAAGAAGGCCAACAGGTCCAAGGAAAAACACTCATTATCACATATTACCAGGAAACTGCAAATCAAAACCACAATGAGATATCATCTCATGCCTTTGAGAGTAGCCCATATCAAAAAGACCAGAAACAACAAGTGATGGGCAGGATGTGGAGGAAAAGGAACCCTTATACACGTTTGGTCAAACATAGATTGGTACACCTGCTATAGACAACAGTATGGAGGTTTCTCAAGATATTAAAAACAGATCACTTTACCATCTAATAATTCCACTCCTAAGGCATCAATTCAAAGAATGCAAAACACTCATTCAAAGACACACACACACACACACACACACACACACGCCTATGTTCACTGCAGCACTATTTGGAAAAGCCAGGTTCTGGAAACTACTAAAGTACCCCCAGGTTCTAGAAAGAACTTAAGTCTCCAAGGACAGATGAGTGGAGTAAGATATGTGGTATATATAAACAACAGAATACTACACAGCCAAAACAAAAGATGAGCTCTTGCCATTTAACAATATAGATGATACTAGAAGGATTATGCTAAAACAAATAGCCAGAAGAGTAAAGACAAATACTGGATACTTTTGCTCCTATGTAGATATAGAGAAATAGAACACTGGGTCAGGGAAAAAAAAAAAAACAAACAAAAACCAAATTCAACTGTAAATTTGAGACTGTCAGAGTGGGGACAGGCGAGTGGAGAAGAAAGAGAGATCATTGAATATGATGGAAGACTATAGGTCCCTTTATGGTTTGTGTGCTGTGGTAACCTACATCTGAAGACATGTGATCCTCGACTTCTCAATCACATATAATGATAAACCAACATTACCTCAATTAAAAATGAATAAATAATAATAAAAAGTTTGTGCAAAGGACCTCCCACTGCAGAAAAAATGAATCTTAGTCCTAGCCATTCTCATTTCTAGGCCTCTAAGGTCATTCACCAATCATATTTGTCTCTATAATCATCAAAGATTTAATAGTCTCTATATTCTTTTATAATTTAACTATCTTGAAATTCTAAACTCTTACTATATAGAATAAGAAACCTAATGGGAGATTGTTTAGGAAAAAGGTACTAAAAATCTTTAACTTTGTGACACATACAGGCACACAATTATTTGTGGAATGAAAGAATGTATAGACAGTAGAGTATAAGAAATTCTACTTCAGATCACATTATACCTAGCATTTCTGATGAAGCTAGTTTGTACAGTGTTGCTTTGTGAAAGAATTGTATATACTTAATCTCAATTTCAAGAATTAATCACTGTTCAGTTATCCATGAGTTTATTTAAATATTTTAATTACAAGTTTAGCCTATGTAATTTTGAGGGATGAGTCATAAATGTTTATGTTTTGATGTAAAAATATGATTTTGTTCAAAAACTACCTTTTAATATCTCTTGTTCATCCTCCATTGATATTGTAGTTTGGGAGGAACTAGTATTTTTCTGAATATATTTTAAAGCAATTCAAGGATCCTTTTCCCCCCACCCACAAAATCTCACGTATTTATTACTAAACCAGCCTACTAGAAACAGCAAATAGAAAAATCATTTCCAAATAAAACATGGGACCTCCCTGGTGGCGCAAGGGGTTGAGCGCTGTATTGTGGGGCTTGCGCAGTCACTGCAGCACGAGCTCAATCCCTGGCCAGGGAGGGACCCACATGGCATAGCAGACCTCTCCTGCCTCTCCTGCTGCTCCTCTAAGCAGCGTGTTTCAGTCAATCTGCCTATCTCTGGTGAAGCCTGTTAACCCCCGCGTCTCTGGCCTGTACCCCAGCTCTTGTATGCATTCATAAATAAAATCTTTAAAAACAAAAAGAAATGTGCAAACAGCAGTGTTTTTTCCACAGATGGCAAGACGCTTGTGATTTTGGCACAGTATAAATATGTATGACATCACATGCGTGGTTCCCTATATTTGCAGTTTGCCTCTTCTCCTATTTCTCCTCTTAGAGTTGTAACTGATTTTATTACCAGTTTTCATCATGGATAAGTTTTTAAGTTTACTTTCCATCTTCATGTAATGCTAGAATAAGCCCCCAAACAATGTTTACCTAGTACATGGTGGAGACTTCTACTGCATTGCATGTACTAACTAGATGTTAATGGATCAGCATTCCACTGGCTATTAAAAAATATGATTAAGTTTGACATGCATTACCTATAGAGTAGGGTAAACAAATTTAAAATCTTATCTATAAGAATGTAAAATGAGGGTTGTTTTTAAACTCATAAATTATATGAGTTTTATTAAGGAAGCTGTATAGTATATCATTTAATGTAATGATTTTACAGAACTATTCAAGAGATTAAGGATAAAAACAGACCTTTGTACAGGTTAGAGAAAGTATCATGAAAATGAAGAAAGCCTCCTTACAAACATGGCAGAAAACATTGAAAGGAAAATACCACTTGAAGCAAGTTTCTCTCTGACATACCTCTCTATAAATTAAGCCCTCTATCTATGGGGAATCAGTGATGCCTCTAGTGTTAAAAATTAGTGTTCTTCAATTTTGCATTAAAACAATTTACAGAATTTGGGGCTTCTCTGATGGCAGAAAGGGTTGAGTCACAGCACTATGAAACTATGGGCAGCCACTGTAGCACAAGTTCCATTTTTGGCCAGGGATATGGCTCAGCAGACCTTTCCTGTCTCACCCACTACTCCCCTCAGCACTGTACTTTGGTCAGTACACCTGTTCTGTTCCCCATTCTGTCTTGGTGAATCCACTCAATCCACACACACACCCCTCTGGCCTGTACCCCAGTTCTTATATGCATAAATAAATAAATATTTTTTAAAAAACCAATTTACATAATTTGAGTTGATTCAGTAGATTTTGGGGAAGACATTCTCATAGTTGTTAAAAAGGAAACTGTACCCTTTTTTGTCCTGGTGGAAGCAAGAGGGATATTATATCTCCTTTGCATGCACCCTACTATCAAGTATTCAGTAAAGGGGAGTTGGGTGTGAGCTATTTCTTGTGGGTTTGAAAAGTAACCACCCATCTAATCCTTCCAAGAATGCGATTTCTTAACCTAGGGCAGCACCTGAAGAATCAGGTGTTACAAAACCCCAACTATCATCCACGGAACTAGAAAGATGTCCCGAGAAATATTCTGGCCATTCCTGTCCAGTAATATGACTCAACACACTATGTCTTTGTCAACTTTTTTCTCCTCTTCAAAAAGTAGAAGTATTCCAGGTGAGGAATACTCCTTTATTTGTATCAAACTTTTTTTAGGGAAAATGTTAATGAAAGTGATTGTTAAGCAGCAAAAACCTGTATGCCAAGTTCAATCTGTTACAGGAACAATAAGGAGAAAACTCTGAGCCTGTGAATGATGCTCTGAATGAACTCAAAACCATTATGTTTTTACAGACTTCACCTCCACCTCCATGTTGAAAAGATCTCAGGTGCTGAAGACAACAGCTCCCCATCAACACCACCAACCTGACTGAATGGGGGCGCTGCTGGGACCTAGGGCAGAGCTTTACGGTTATGCTTGGCTTATAACCAAACACATGCAAGCTCTTGCTCTCTTGCTTTTCCAACTTTCACTTGCACTCTGTATTGCTGGAAGGAGAAACGTGAATGAACAACATGCAGAGACACTTAAAAGAGATACGTGGAAGAGATAAGTAGGTGAGAGTCTCAGGGGTGGCTGTTCCTGGTCTTCCACAGAGACAATGGCAACTGTTATTTAATGTGGTATATTATGAATTTTGAGTCTCTGCAGCCTGAGCTCTCTGGGACTGCCTAAACTTTTCTGTGATTCTCTACTGGAAGCTACTTAAGACATGTGGCAAACTTTTGGGTCTCACTGGCCCAGCTTTTGGTAAAGGCTATTTGGCTAGATACTTGCCCATAAGGGGATGGATAATTTTTGAACTTTATTGGGAAATCCTTTCTTCTATTCTCTCTTTCTACACCCATTCCTATGGCTCCCTGAAGATGGATTTGTTTCTGTGGCCACCTCAGAATTGCCTGCAGGCTGGTAGCTGGGGGCCTAAGGAAGGGTGAAGAGGACTGCACAATTACACACTCTAACTCTTCCGTAACACAAGGCCTGTGAGAGCTAAATGAGATGTGTGTCTAAGCCCACTACAGGCTTGTGATGCAGAGATTAGCTAGGGGATGGTCTCAACCTGGAGAGGGTAATTCTGCACTTCTACCTGGGAAGATTTTACTTTTAAAGTCTGATTTAGTCCATGTGCTCCCTCTCCACTTGTTCTTAACCCCTCACCATTTGGTGTGGGTGTGGCAACACCCAGAGAGGGAGATGCTATGCCTCTAAAACACAAACAACATGTAGATAATGTTACCTCAATTTTTAAAAATAATAAAATAAAAATAAAAACTTTGGGGACGTCCCTGGTGGTGTAAGGGATTAACACCACAATGAAGCATCAGCAGCCACTGCAGCACGATTTTGATATCCAGTCAGGGAGATGACCTACATGGCACAGCAGACCTCTCCTCTCTCACCGGCTGCTCCCCTCGGCAGTGTATTTCAGTAGGTCTGCCTGTTCTGTTCCCCACTCTGTCTCTGGTGAATCTCCTCACCCCACCCCACCCCCACCTCTGGCCTTTACCCTAGTTCTTGTGTGCATAAATAAATAAATCTTAAAAAATACTTTTGATTTTTCAATCTAATAAAAGCTGTACCCGTCAGTGAGTCTCAGCCATCGGTGGTTTGCTGCTTCTCTCAGAGCACACTGCAATGGCAGGAGATGGGTGGGGATGAGGTGCTGCAGCCTCATAACCCCACAGGAGAGCTAGCCCGAGTTATTGATGGTGCTGAGGTTCACACCCTGCGTGAAACAAGTTTAAAGTCAGTGTGTGTGTGTGTGTGTGTGTGTATTAAAATGTATTCCCTGAAGTTTGCTCAGGAGGGTTCAGGTTAAAAGCAAGAATGCTCCTGAACCCCTACTCTAACCTTTCTGCTTCCACCCCACTGCCCCAACTCTTCTCCATGCCTCTCACTGGGGTTTCCCATGGCTGGTGGCAAGCTTGCTGGAGTGCACTGGAGTGGGGATGGGACAGTTAATTTGTATAATTTTTTTAAAACTACCTCTCCCCCTGACAATCAGTGAGCTGGGTGGCCAGAAAGTAGGACAGAGATGCGACAGTCAACTTGCCTTTGAATCTGGCACCACCTCTGCAATAAAACACTGGGAGCTCTGGGCAGTCTGGGTGGCAGACTAGGCTTTTGGGGAGGACTTTGTAACTAAACAGAGCTTGGCTTCGGAACCAAGCTACTGCAGGTGATGTGCTTCCTTAGCGTTGTAGATTTCTTTGCTGTTTGATTTTCTTCAGCTGCATGAGTGGTTTTTGAAGTGAATTCCATCAGAAAGTGGGTGTAAGTGGAGGCTTTAGTGGACCTAAAAAAAAAAAATATTACAAGTAACCGTGTCATAGTAAAATTGAGAGAGAATTTCTAGTATAAATAGGCCTTGTCTACAGACTCTATATCATAAATTTGGGAACCATGGCAGAAGTCCATTAACTGCTCTATTCTACTGTAAAGCTGTCAAAGGAAAAAGGTGATTAATAAAGCTGTTAGAAGCAAATGACATTAAATTCCACAGTTTACATCAGCTTTCAGAGTTGCACTTAGAAAAGCATCAGTCAGTCTTTGCCTCTGCTTTGATGCAATGCATTCTGCTCCCTGTATCACTTAAACTTAGTGGAATTGTTACAGGGAAGGGAGAGGAGCACCCTAGAACCCCCAAACCTGCCCTCTCTTAATGGGTTTTGCCATCTGCCACATTAAGACAAACATATAAAATCTTTAATGGAAAGGAACTTTAATACAATTAGGGTACAATACAGAAAGGACAAACAACATAGTTACTAAGTTAAGCATCCAAAGTTACCCATCTCCTCGAGGGTAAAAGTGCAGCCAAATAGGATTGGCCCAAAGCAAGGCCCAAAAGCCTACCACACGTCTAAAGGATCTTTCAGTAGAGACCCATAGAAAAGGGTCAGAAAAAGTCAGACAAATTTGGGAGGAAAAGAGCAAAATCAAAATCAAGATGAAAGCTGCCATTGTTAACCTCCCCATGGGTCTCTCACCCACATTTGTTTTAACCAGTTTAAAACTAAAAAGCAAGTGCAGTTTTTTTTACATGTTGCTCTGCTCCACGTGCCTCCTCCAGGTCTCCTTGCTGCTCTCCATCCTGCTTCCTTCTTCCTTTTTTCCTTCTGTGTTTTTCTCTGCAGTATCTTCTTTCCCTGCTTAGCTTCACCCGCTTAGAGTGCAACTGGGATTCTGGAACTTCCCCCTTTCCTGGGGACAGCCCTATTACAAGACCACCAAGAACTAGCCAATCACAGAGACTGGTGGAGCTTTAGAATAATTAGGGACAGGGCCTCCCTGGTGGCGCAGTGGGTTAAGCAACATACTATGAAGCAAACTACAGCCTCTACAGCACTAGTTCGATCCCTGCGTCCGACCAGGGAGGGGACCTCTCCTGCCTCTCCCGCTGCTTCCCTCAGCAGTGTGTTTCAATCAGTCTGCCTGTTCTGCTCCCACTCTGTCTCTGGTGAATCCTCTCACCGCCCTGGACTCTGGCCTGTACCCCAGCTCTTGTATGTATAAATAAATAAATCTTTTAAAAAAAAAAAGAATAATTAGGGACAAAGGGTATATGTGTGTGTGTGTGTGTGTGTAATCTGAAATTACAGTATCAGCAGAACCCAGCTAACTTGTCCTGAGATTCCTTGTAATTCTAGCTCTGGGTCAGTCAAGTTCTTTAGTCAAAGACCAAGTGGTCAATAAAAGCAATCTATTTTGCCTGAGATCAAAGTAGAAAGTCTTCCACTTTGTAGCGTCTTTAAAAGCAATTCCTTATTTTTGTCTTATGAGAGATTTTAGGTATTTGAAAATGTTTAATTAAGAATAGAATAAACTTCCATCTCCCCACATTCAGCTAAAACATAGAACACTGCAGTTTTTCAACTATCATGATATAGCAGAATTTCTTAAGTTTGACCCAAAATTCTTATTGACAAGCCTGTATTTTCATGTGTTGCTGGTAGGAATGAAGAAATGGTAGAAGGGAAATTTGACTAGGGACAGCTTACTTTAGACCAGATGTCTTCATTCCACCTGTAACCAGGGGGCCCTTCCCCATAGCCTTGCATTTGGCAACTGGAATTTCTTCTGTTCCTCTTTCTGTTTTCTGCTGTCTCCTGGGCCTGCCTTGGGGGCTGCTCCAGGGGCTTCTTGCTACCTGCAAGGCTACACCTGGTGTCCTCTTCCCCTCCCCCCAATCACGCCATTCTGCTTTTATTATATGAACCTCAAAGGTTCTAGCAGTTGATGAAGGAGCGTTCTCTATAGAGTTATCATTAATAAATGCAAAAGGAATAATGAAGTTAGACCTAACTATTTTTCAATCCTTTGTGAAATAATACATCTAAGCAATGATCGTCAATAGTTGCTAAAGTCATTAAGTGAAAAAGTTTGATGAAGAACTGCTCTATTATATGTGTTGATGGGTCACATTGACCACATTTATACCTTCTGGCCTGAGAACCATGTGATGTGGTTCTTGATGTACAACAATAGTAAGTATACTGTATCATGTGTAAAGTATTCTTGCCTAACTAAATGAGCCGGTACTAAACCAACTCTCTAAACTTAAGAGTAAGTTTGTGTGTGTGTGTGTGTGTTTGAGATTTATTTTATTTATTTATGTATGAAAGAGCTGGGGTGTAGGCCAGATGTGCAGGGGAGCAGGGGGAGGGGGCAGAGCTGAGAGGATTCACCAGAGACAGAGTGGGGAGCAGAACAGTAAGATCTATTGAAACACACTGCTGAGGGGAGCAGCGGGCAAAACAGGAGAGGTCTGCTGTGCTGTGTGGGTCAGCTCCCTGGCTGGGGATTGAACTCATGCGGTAGTGGCTGGTCATAGCTTTATAGCTCTGAGACTTAACCCCTTGCACCACCAGGAAGGCCCCCCTAACGGTAAGTTTAAAGGAAGTACAATGCATTCTTATTGAATTTCTAGTACTGATAAGTCTGACTTTAGCAGTCTTGGTGAAGAAGGTGAATATGGCGCTTTGGAAATCTCACCCACTGTTGGTAGTCTTGTGCATTGGCCACAGCAGTTTAAATTTGCCAGTCTTGGGCCTCCCTGGTGGCGCAGAGGGTTAAGCAACGCACTATGAAGCAGACTGCAGCCACTGCAGCACAAGTTCGATCCCTGCTGCCGGCCAGGGAGGGGACCCACATGGTGCGGCAGACCTCTCCTGCTCCCCTCAGCAGTGTACTTCTGTTGATCTGCCTGTTCTGCTCCCTGCTCTCTGTGGTGAATCCTCTCACCCCCCACACCTCTGGCCTGTACCCCAGTGCTTGTATGCATAAATAAATAAATCTTTAAAAAAAATAAATAAATAAATAAATAGATAAATTTGCCAGTCTTTAAACAAAGGGGAAAATCACTCTCTTGCCACTAGATGGTGCTTATTGGCTTTTGAGCAGTTTATTGTGCTGTCTTCTGTTGCATCTTTCAGTTCTCTTACTACACGAGGAGCATTACTGGAGGAAAGGACGAGCACTGACAGCAGAGCCTCACCAAGAAGTTGTAATCCAGACCCTGACAGCCCCATCTACTTTCTGGCTGTCCCAGTATTTGTCATGGGGCACATCATCGAAGCCAGTAATTTTATGCCATTCCTTAGCGATATCTATCCCTAATATTGCGTCAAGTGCATTTTTATATATTTTTTAATATTCAATAACGACATTATTTATCTCAAGTATTTTTAGCCTGAGATCAAAGTTAAAGAAAATGGTACAAAGAAATTCTGTATAACCTCCATCTAGGACTCACGATCCCTAACTTTTATGATTCTCTCTCTTTCCCTCTCCCTCTCATTATTTCATGTGTATAAATAAATAAGATATAAATCACATATGATTTTATAACCCATTCAAGAGTAGGTTGCAGACACGGTGGCCATCTCTACAAGGGCGGTGTATAAAACTGTGGCACACCCCTCAAAACCTCAGGCTTTCCTTGGTTTTTTGAAGTCCAAGTACTTTGTATGATCTTTAGTTTGGATTTCTCTGCTTCTTTCCCATGATTAGCTACAAATTATGGTTTGGGGAGCAAAAAAAAAAAAAAAAAAAACACACAAATTCAAGGCTGTATGTGTCATAGGAAGGCCACAATGTTAGTTTATATCCTTACCGGTTGTATCAACCTTTCTCATTTTGTTTCTCCACTGCAGAGCTATTTAATAAGTGTTTTGTAGTTATTAATTAATGTACATTATAAGTATTTTGTAGGGTGAAACGTTGGGTCTAGGTAAGTGTTCTTTTTCCTCCTCAAACTTTCACCCACTCTTTTGCCTGAATCAGTTATTACTATGGTTGTTACCAAATGGTGATTTTCTTTCTTTTTTAAGAAAGATTTATTTATTTAAGTATACAGGAGCTGGGGTGTAGGCCAGAAGTGCAGGGGGTGAGAAGACTCACTAGAGACAGAGTGGGGAATGGAACGGGCAGATCTACTGTAATACAATGCTGAAGGGAACAGCAGGTAAGACAGGAGAGGTCTACTGTGCCATGTGGGTCCCCTACCTGGCCAGGGATTGAACTCTGCAGTGGCTGTGGCTGGCTTCATAGTGTTGCAACTTAACCCCTTATGCCACCAGGGAGGCCACCAAATGGTGATTTTCAATTGCTTTAGCCTACAGAGTAGATCGAAGCGGCAGAGGTGAGGAAGGATTGGGAAAAGTGACCCTTATTCTGCTTATAAAAGGACGTGGGGCCTCCCTGGTGGCACAGGGGCCATTCTATTTTGTGCCTCTGATATGCTCATTCTCACTACATACATTCCCCTACATTCCACTACCTACATCTCTCCCATAGTGGTTGACATAAAAAACCTTACTTTATCTACTTATTTATTTTCAAAAATAGTATTACCCCTCTTTAGGGTCGTATCCTACTTCCATTCCAGCTGTGAGAGCAGGCCCAGGGGGTGCAGCTGTGAGTGTTCAGCAGTGACAAGATAAGCAGACTATTCTTATGATACGGCCAGGCTGTGCTCTAGACTGCCTCGTCTCTTCGGTTTCTGCTCCTTTTCTGAGACTGCTTGTCCAGTTCTCCTAAAGATTCTCAGATTACCCAACAGCCTTTCAACAATCTGTTTCCTTTTTAATGTACTCAGAGTTATTTTATGTTATCTGAATCTTATTCCTACAATTTTCCAGGGTTGGAAGTGAACATGGGGTCACATTTTAAAAGCCTAATTCTTCATCTAAAAAGAAGTTTTAAAAGGAGTGCCCAATTTTATCCAATTTATCTGAAGAACATTAAAAAGTATCCCATTTAGGACCTCCCTGGTGGTGCAAGGGGTTAAGCACTGCACCATGAAGCATCCATAGCTACTGTAGCATGAGTTTGATCCCCGGACCAGGAGATGACCCACATGGCACGGCAGACCTTTCCTGCCTCACCTGCTACTCCCCTCAGCAGTGGACCTAAGTCAGTCTGCCTGTTCTGGTCCCCACTCTGTCTCTGGTAAATCCTCTCACACTTCCATCACGCCTCTGGCTTGTACTCAATTCTTAGATGCACAAATGAATAAAACTTTTTTAAAAATATATCCCACTTACCATCCACATTCATACCTATTCACACTCTTTTCTTATTTGCCTCCACCCTGAGAATATTCCTCCCTCTTAGAGCTTCTCTAGAACCTCAACCTTTTAACCCAGTCACCTCCCCACACTTGGAGTGCCCCAGCCCCCGCAACCCTGTCTCCTCTTACCCTCTCTCTCCAAGATCTTTGTTATCTACACCATCTCATCCTGTCTCCTTAGGCCCTTGTGTATTTTATTTCACCTCCCAGACCTTGTTTCTCTCTACTCATTTGTTCAATTCTGCAGAAGATCTAGAAATCAAACTGACCTAGATAAACTCTCCTAAAGTAGAAGTGACAATATGGCCACCTACAAGCCACACCCAGACCTCCAATTTGGTTTACAGTGTGGGGTATTGTTTAAGTGCTAACATGTTGTTGTCTTTATTGAGTTATTTGCTAGTACTTAACAGTGGGAGAATTTCACCCTCAAATCTGGATTTGAGATTGATCTTCTGGAAAATCTTAAGACCTGACAACACTGGGATCCCATCTCCCCATAGTGGGAATCAAATGGAACTTGGTATCAGCTGTCCCCTATAACATCACTCCCATTCTCCATGATTCCTGACCAGCCTTCCTTACTCAAATTAACTTTCTGGTTCCCATAGACACTTGAATTTGCAGTCCCTGCTTTATGGGGGTGGGAGGGGGAAGGGATAGAAAGGATGTGTGAAATAAAAAGTATATTTACTTTTGGTGTGGGGGCATAGGGTGGAGAGATACAAGAAGGGATTTCATGCACAGCATAAATCCTGCCCTGCCACAAGCAGACAAAAGGAGAGACTGATAGAAGCAGCACACAGAAGAAAGTAAGGCAATTTCAAAGAGCATGAACTGAGAGGGGCAAAACAATGGTTTAAGGTGCCTAGATAGTGAGAACAACAACAGAAAAGTGAAATGTTAAAATTTCCATGATCTCTTCTATTTTAGAGGGTCTCCCTCTTCTTCCACCCCCACTCCTGCCAAGCACACCTTCTCCTCTACAGCACCCATCGTTTAGAGGCAAACTGCTCTTGAGTCTGTAACAGGGTGGTCCCCAGGATAAAGGGAAGTTCCAGGATCCCTGCCACACTCTAAGTAGAGTGGAGCTGAGCCGGGATAAGAAGATACTGGTGAGGAGACTGAGGAAGGAAGGAAGGAGAAAGGAAGCAGGATGGAGCGCAATAAGGAAACCTGGAGGAGGCACATGGAGCAGAGGGACTTCTGAAGAAACTGCACTTGCTTTTTGGTTCTGAAACTTCCGTTTCAAACAGTGACCCGTGGGGAGCTTAACAATGGCAGCTTTTGTCTTGATTTTTATTTTGCTCTTTTCCTCCCAGATTTGTCTGACCCTTTCTGGCACTTTTCTATGGGTCTCCACTGAAAGTTACTTTAGATTTGTAGCAGGCTTTTGGGCCTTGCTTTGGGCCAATCCTCTTTGGCTGGACTTTTACCCACAAGGGGTTGGGTAACTTTGGATGCTTGATTTAGTATCTATATTCTTTGTCTTTTCTGTATTGTTCACTAATTGTATTAAAGTTCTTTTCCATTAAATGTCTTATATGTTTGTCTTGATGCGGCAGATGGCAGAACCTATTTATTTATTTTTAAGATTTTATTTATTTATACATATAAGAGCTGGGGTACAGGCCAGAGTCCAGGAAGGTGAGAGGATTCACCAGAGACAGAGTGGGGAGCAGAACAGGCAGACTGACTGAAACACATTGCTGAGGAGAGCAGCGGGCGAGGCAGGAGAGGTCTGCTGTGCCATGTGGGTCCCCTCCCTGGCCGGCGGCAGGGATTGAACTTGTGTGGTTTCCTAGTATATTGCTTAACCCACTGAGCCAGTAGGGAGCCAGTAGGGAGGCCCGGCAGAACCTATTTAGAGAGGGCAGGTTTGGGGGTTCTGAGGTGTCCTGTCCTGTAACAAGTCTGCTTCAAATATTTGAAGAATTTTTCTCTTGAGAGAAATTTTGGGGGTTTTTATAGAATACAACTTTTTCATTGAGGTAGCATTGCTTTATATTGGTTAATATAATTGTATTCAGAGATACAAAATCAGACTCTTCAGATGTATGTCACCAGGAGGACAGAATCCTAAGGCAGAATATTTCAAAAAGAATATTTACCTTCCAAAGTTTGCTTATATTTCTTTTCTTTTTAAAGATTTATTTATTTATGCATGGGGTCTAGGCCAGAGGTGCAGGGGGTGAAAGGACTCACCAGAGACAGAGTGAGGAGCAGAACAGGCAGATCAACTGAAATACACTGTTGAGGGGAGCAGAGGGCGAGGCAGGAGAGGTCTGCTGTGCCATGTGGGCCACCCACTTCCCTGGCCAGCGGCGGCAATCCAACTTGTGTAGCAGTGGCTGAGGATGCTTCACAGTGCTGTGCTTAACCGATTGTGCCACCAGGGAGGCCCCTGCTTATATTTCTTATAATGCTAATTTTCATAAACAGAGTCAGATTTAAAGTTAGATGCATGTAAACTATCAAACACTTGGACTGAAATTTCTCACATAAAATTTGTTATTTTCTCATAACTTCATCATAGTTCTTCACTGAAGTTTATGTCTCTGAATTCACAAATAACAGGATAGTTTCAACTCTTTAATATTTTATCATTGTGAATGAAAATAAAATAGCCAATTTTAGAGTGGTAGACAAACCTATGACAATACTGAAGGGAGTGAGGGGTCAAGGGAACTTGGGATTGTCAAGGAAATCCATTTTCACACAGTTCACCCCCTTGAAAAGAATTTAGGAAGTGTCATATTTATGGTAATATATCACATTTACTCTTTTCACAGAAGAGTTGAGCGTTCATGATAACTTAGAAGGAGAAGCAAAGGAATGTGATGAGTAGAGAAATTCTGGGCTTCATCTCTGTTACATTCAGTTAAAAGAGAATTTTTAAGTGACAGATTTGGGTCACCTTACTATTCTGTTTTAGCTTCTATTTCTTGTCACATATTTTAGCTTTTTATTGTCTTTGTATTAGTATTTGGTTATTTCATGTATCATAACCATGGACAGCAGTATTATTTACAAACTGATTTCTTGAAAGTAAAATTATATACTATTTGGGAAATAATTTGAGATTTCTAGACAATTTGAAGTGCTAAAATTAAAAAAAAACAGCAGGCCCAATATGGAGTGATTTATGCCAAGTCCCATCAACACTTTAAATACCTAACACTAATTACAGTTTCAACCTTTCCCAAAATTAGAATTTTAAACCAATCAATCTGGAAATTCCTAGTCAACAATAATGAAGCAATCAGCAAAAGACCCCCCTGAAATAATGGCCTGAGATAATCTTGCTTTTCTTGTCCCACTTTCTTCCTCACTATAAAACTTGCATTTGTGCAATTCCTAGGAATGTCTTCTACTTGCTAGATGGGATGCTTCCCATTTCATGGAATTGTTTAACGAAGTCAATTAGCCCTTCAAATGTATTTAGATGAATTTTGTTTTTGCTTTTGTTTTGCATGTCGAATTGGAGTGTAAACCAGAGGTGGGGGGAATAAGAGTATTCACCAGAGTGGGGAGCAGAACAGGCAGATTGACTGAAATATACTGCTGAGGAGAGCAACTGGTGAGACAGGAGAGGTCTGCTGAGCCATGTGTATTAGCTCCGTGGCCAGGGATCAAACGCAGGCCACAGCAGTAGCACTGAGACTTAACTCCCTAGGCCACTGAGGAGGCCTTAGATGAATTTTGGTTTTGGAGAGGATACACATACCACGTGACCTAGACATTCCTTCTGAAGTTATATATGTTAGAGAAACTCTTGGGCATATGTATGCAATGAGGAGCGTAGTTGGGTAGACTAACAGTATTGTTGCTTACAGCTTCTACCAATAATAGAATGGATAAATTAATTGTGTTCTATTCACCCCAGCTGCTCAGGTCTTGGCCACACCCCTCCAGTCTCACTTATGAGCAACTGCACTTCACACCATCTGTCAATAACTGCGTCTCCTCCCTCTGCCTTGCTAGCTCTTCCCTTTCCTCCACTCTGTTGATTAGAATAAATTGTCTCGCCTGGCAGAAAGGAACCTTAGCTTTCAGTCACCTATGTAGTCACCTACGTAGCCGCATAGTTTAATAAGTAAGGTCCTTTTTCAGATTTATAGTTTTCCATGCTATGTCTGTAATAATATTTCATCGGCCCTCTTCCTCCCAAGCATAAGCGTTTCTTTTATAAAGATTGTTTTCTTTAAATAGCTTTATTTGACATGCAGTTATATGCCATAACAGTCACTTATTTTAGATGAACAATTCAGTGCATCTTAGTAAATACATAAAGGAAACAACAACCCTTTCTGTCAGGCTCTCTGGGAGGAGGGTGCTTTGTGGAAAGACTCTCACCACCAATATCGAATAGCTACAGCAAAGAAATGTGAAGATCGTGCGCTCCCAGTTCTTCATGTTTCGTGGGTGGTACGCAGAAGTTTATGTGCACCCAGATGAGGGGAGGGCAGGCCCCAGGCCTGAGAAAGAGAGGAAATGAAGTCTTGAGATTAGGATCCTTCTACGAAAGACCATGCATCCAACTTTATATCTCCAACTTGACCCCACCTCTGACTCTGAACTCCCATCTCCAATGGCCAACTTGACATCTACTCTTGGAATATTGAACAGAAATACCAAACTAAATGTAGCCTCAATGGTCCTCTTGATTTCTACAGCCCTAACCTCCCCTTCCTCACCATTCCCGCAGATAGATGTGCTGACTTCCTCAACCCCTCACTTTCCCAACCCCCCTTACATCCACTGTCTCGGTCTAAGTAACAACTTTCTGTTTCTACTGCCACCACCTGTTCTTGACTATCATTTCTCTCTGCACAAAACAACAAGCTCCTAACTTGTCTTTCTGCTTCCACTTTTACTTTCCTTCACTCCATCCTCAACCAACAACAAAACTCATTGAAACTCATTTTCTTCCATGTAAATTGGGTTCTGCCACTTGAGTGCTTAAAACTCTTAGTTTCCCACTGGATATAAAATAAATACAAACTCCTTGCCTTATCCCGAAGTCCCCATTGCACCCAAACATTCTTCTCTTTTTATTCACATTTGTTCTTCACTTGATTGTCACAGTTCCATCTCAAATTTTTGGCACATACTGTTTCTTGAATTTGTACCAATTTTTTGCTTTCTCATCCTTTTCATTTCAGCTTACATGCGCCTCTACTAAAGTCACCTTCAATCCCTCTGCATAAGGTAGCTTCCTTTTTAAGTCCCTGGCCTCCTCCCTTTGTTGTTTTCTTCACAGTACGTCTTGAATTGCAGCAATTCTATGTTGGTTTCCCTTTAACGTACTTCTCTTATAAGAATTAAAACTATGAACCAAATGCTGTTTACTATTGTAGTTGCTGCATCCAACATAATACCGTCAATGTTTTAGGGACTCAATAAAGATATGTTGGATGAAAGCACTTAGAAAACCATTTGAGTAGCTGCCGCTGTTGTCCAGGTCTCAGAAATAAACATATTTTCTTGGCTGTATCAAGACTATTTTTGATGACAAGTAATGGAATCCCATTTAAGACTAAACCTAAGGGACGCTCCATTATGCAGACACAAGGTTCTTTTGAGAAATTGAAGCCACATACAGGTGTGTCTTAGGAAAGAACTAAAAATAAGAACATGGGTAATATAGGAAACCCAGGGATTTTAACTTCTTTGAAAGCAAACAAGGTAGCTTGCCATGGTTTTATGGATTCTGGCAGAAACACAGATTTCTGCATTAGACAACAAAGAACAACATATTACTCATACCAACAGAAGTAGCCAGAATATCAGCATTTGCTCTCATTCTAATCTCCAGTTCCCACAGAGCAACATGAAGAGATCAAGGTAGTATTTACAAATGTGAGTGTTATAGGTGAGAAAACTTGAGCTTAGGTTACCGAAGTCTTTTGTGATGGAAAATGCATGTCTGACCTTTACCCTGGGGTGGGGGTAACATTGTCTGTATCCTATAGGGTAGTAAATAAACCTCTTCTTTGCTCCCCAGAGGTACCTTATCTTTGTAGTCCTTGAAAAGATAACCCAGAATAGAGAGCAATCTGTGCTTCCCTGACAAGATAGGCAAAAGTGCAGAGAATCCAGGAAGAAATGTCTCCCAATAAGTAGGGATGAAGGGAGAGTGGAGAGGAAGAATTCAGCAGAAAAAAAAAACAATAAAAATTGACTATATGTGTAAGTTTAGATCCTGGAATCTTTAGACTGGTCACGCAATTAAGTTTTTTCAAATGAATTTACAACCTGAACTTATAAAATATCGCTAGAGCTATTTTTCTCAGAAATATTAATATTTCTTTCTGAAAAATAAAGGATATTTTAAAAGCAATATTAATATACTAATAATAGCAACAATCAGCATGGATAAGAACAATTTATATTCCTGGCAATGATGGATTAGAATAATGCTTTCTCATAGGAATTCCCTGGGGACTACAAATGATGTCAAATATAATTAAATAAATCTTTTTTAAAAATTATTTCTCATTTTTAATTTTTTTTCTTGTTTTTTAGAAAGTAGATTGTGGCAAGGGGTCAGTGGGTATTGTTTTATGCTTTTCCTGTCTAAGGAAATCTGTATGAATAAAAACAAAGCATGGACATGACCTTTAGAAGAATTCTAAGACAGAACAAAGCATTAATTTCTCTATAACTATTTCAAATATTTAAAAATTATATTTGGACATGATTGAAATTGTGGCTAGCCAGGGCTCTCTGGATGAAGAAAGTCACATAGTCTTAGGAGAGAAACCAGTCATCAAGGCTTTAGCAATATAACCTTATTCTATGATTTTTCTCTGACCAAGGACTATAGAACAGTGGCTTGTAAATCAACAAGGATTTAGTTTTCATTCATTTATACATGTTAATGCTGTTTGTCTTAGATGATGAAGTCATTAAATATTGGGCTTAAAAAAGTTAAAGTCACTTTATAGAGAAGTTAGCATAGATAGCATTTAGGCACTTAAATATTTGCTAAATTTAAAAAAATGGTCCTCAGATAAATTATGGAATCAAGATTTTAGATCTTAATGAAGAAGAATATTTAGAATCACCCTTCCCTCTAATTCAGTGTTAATACTTTTTTGTTGTCTGTCTCTGAAATTTTAGAAAGATGACGACTTTTGTCCTTGTTTCTCTCATTTCTAACCAAAAAAAACATCAAATTTATTTCAGCTATATTTGGCTAATCTGTAATAGTAAATATAGAACATATTACATACTATTTTTGTGACAAAATGTGTTCTTAGATTAGAGAAATATTTCAGTCAAATATTCTTTTAAAATTATAAGCTATACACTAATCTTATTTAATGAGAAGAGTAAGAAAAACAAAGCTTCCTATTCTTCAATATTTTTTCAAAATATGAAATGCCACTATGAAATTTAGCTAATCTTTAAATGCATAAGTTTGATTACAGTGAATTTAAACTGTGGAACTGTTTGCTACTGGTGTTTAGATACAGAAATTGAAACTAAGCACTTACAAATGCTTATAATAATTTGACAGAGTAATTTTCTGCATCATTTAATAAAATAGTTAGGTTTTGATTCTTTATAACCTTTTAAATCTGGTTTTTCTAGGAATTTATTTTTATTGTATTTTACAAATATATTTCTCTCTTACAGATTGGAAATTAAAGTAACAAAACTGGTTTCTATCACAATAGTTTTATAAGTTCCATTTTAGTGTAAAGTCATCTAACATTCCTGTTACTCCTAGTGGTTACTGAGCCCTGCAGCAATATGGTAGGATTACGGGAATATTTAATTCACATGCCAGATTTATTGACTGTTATATATGTAGTTGAAAGCACAAAGCAATTAGATAAATGAGAAAAATCATGAACTGGGAGGTGGAGAGGAGATAGGGACTAGCCAAGAAAGATGAGGCTGCAGTGCCCTGCCACTGTCTCCCCACATTTCATTCCAGCACTAAGGCAAGGCCAGTCCAAGGTGCTATTTACTTGTCCCCACCACCCCTCAGGACCCTCAGTCCCTGGCCTATGATAGTCACCAAAGCCCACTGATGAGATAGCCTGCCACGTAGGGTCTCTGCCGCCCACCAGGCAAAGTCTGAGGAAGCTAAAGTAGAGGCTCCCCAGTCAATTTCAGGCCACTCTACTGAGCATCTTCTCCCAGGAGTGCTAGAAACATAGTAAAAGAACACATGCCAAACATCATACTGTAAGTTATTAGCAGAGGTACCTGGATGGAGTGGTGAAAAATGGAGCTGCTCTAATGCTCCTAGAACTGCCCAATGAGGGGGACTATGCAACCTCATCAGTGACTCAGATTATACCAGAGAGATTTCTGCAGGAGCCTGAGGAAATTCTACCCTCCGAGCCTGTTATAAATAGTATGTTACAGGCCCCTTCTCAGATTCCAGATGGAGTTCCAGCAATCAGGTCTATCAGTGTGTTGTGAAAGACTGCTGTTATGCACTCCTGGTGGACTGCATTACACATGCCGTTGGTTATGAACACGAAATCATGCAGAGATTTGCTTCTAGAGAAAAACCTGTACTTCCTACATGAAGATCAGCTCCACGCAAAGGGTTATGACAAAATCCGAGACTTTATTTTACAAGTACCAATTGCTGTAGAAGGCCACATAATTCACTCGGTTGAAAGGAACACCTCATTTGGTGATGAATGAAGCCATACGCCCACTTGCATGACCAGTTATGGAGCCACTGGAATAGACTGAAATAAGAATTGAGAAGGAGAAAACCAACTGTAGCAATCTTTCTACTACTTACATTTGAGGAGTTATCACCCTCTGGATTGATCTTTTTGTGGTTGTAAATATCACCCTCTGGCTTGATCTTTTTGTGGTTGTAAAAAGTCAAGAACACACACTGACGCACAACTAGCCTCTTCAATAAATTGTGTTGGGAAAACTGGACAGCTGCATGCAAAAGAATGAAACTGGACTATTACCACACACCAGACACACATGAATTCAAAATGGATAAAAGATTTGAGTGTAAAATCTGAAACCATGAAGCACATAGAAGAAAACATAGGCAAAATATTTCATGACATAAGCTTTCGTCATGCTTTTATGAATTTGTTTCCAACAGCAAGGAAAACAAAAGAGAACATAAACAGCTAGGACTACATCAAACTAAAAAGCTTCTGCACAGCAAAAGAAACCATAACCAAAACGAAAAGACTTCCTCTTGAATGAGAGAAATCAGTTGCATACCATACATCTGACAGAGGACTGAGGGCAGAGATATACAAAGAACTCATAAAACTCTACAAAAACAAAACAAATAACCCAATCAAAAAATGGGCGAAGATTTAAACAGACACTTCTCCAATGAAGACATTCAGACTACAAACAGGCACATGGAAAATTGTTCACCATCACTTATTATTGGAGAAATACAAATTAAAACCACAATGAGATACCATCTCACAGCTGTGAGAAGGATCTATATGGAAAAGAAACAACAAACACTGGTGAGTATGTAGAGAAAAAAGAACCCTCCTACACTGCTGGTGGGAAGACAAACCGGTCCAGCCCTGGGGTGTTTCAAAACATTAAAAACTGATCTGCCATTCTACCCAGTACTTCAACTCCTAGGCATCTACCCCCCCCAATTAAAAAACAATAATTAAAGGAAACTTACACTTGCAGTACTAGTTACTATAGTTAAATTATGGAGACAACTGAAATGTCCCAAAACAAATGAGCAATTAAAAAATGAAGTGATAGAATATTACTCGGCAATCAAAAAAGATGAACTCATGCCATTTGCAGCAACATGGATGCAGTTGGAAGGGCTAATCTCCCTGAAGTAAGTCAGAAAAAGAAAAGAAAATATCAGATTTCACTTATGAGTTGAATACAAAGTAACTAAACTTAGAGTCAGCTAGATAAAGACAAGCTTAAAACCTAACCCTTAGAGCTGACTACAGAACTGAAATACCAAAGCGGGTTGTGGGAAAGGCAAAAACAAAGTGGGGAGAAAGAACAATGGTCTATAGTGGGGAACTCTGTTGGTGGATGCACTACTGTGGTAATAGCTGATGGGGGTGTCCAAATATGACCTCGATTAAAAATAAGTAAATAAATATATTTTAAATAAATAAAATTTAAAGGAAAAGAAAAGAAAATGGCTGAGCTGGCCATTGTTATAACCGCCAATAACTAACCTATAACTTCCCTAAAACGACCTTGAACCACCCAGTACTAACCACATTCATTTTGAGTTGTTTTCTGTTGACAGATGAATCAAAGATATATGAAGCATCATAAAGTTATGATGGCTCTGGCAGCACCAACACAATGACCACCAGTTTCACAGAGGTTGGGGAGAAACAACTCTCACGGGCAACAGGAAACAACTGAGTCAGTCTGCCTTGACCGACAGATAACTCATCTCCTCCTACATTCAACTCTGCTTTAAAAAGGCTAGTCCCTTACCCAGAAAACAGAGATGATTTTTTGAGGACATGAGCTCCCCATATCCTCAGTTTACCAGTTTTCTGAATAAACTTTGCCTTCCTAACTCCAGGCCTGTCCCTGCTTCACGAGTGGTGAGTAACTGAGCTTTCCCTTTTCCAGCAACATATTAAGAACCCAAAATGTTTGAGGTACCTGATGAAGTTGATGTGCTAATCATTGCCTCTCTGGCCCTAATCCATTCCTGGGAATATTGTAAAATCCTCTTTGCCCTCCCCTCCCCCTACTGTCTCAGCTTCAGCTTGTTCTATCTACTACAGTGGAATAATATTAGTTAGCCTAATAATATGTGAGTCTGATATTACATCACCCACGATTGTGGAATTAGGGCATCAAGAGACTGAGTGATTAGGTCACAGTGGGTGCATGAACTGAAATGTCAATGGTTGTTACAAAACCAAACCAAAAGCCATGTGTATCTGATGTGAAGGAAACACAGAAGCCACGAGGAAACAAGTTTTGAGAGAAAATAAGGGGAATGGAGAAATTGGTATACACGTAAGAAGTAGAGAATCCAGGGACCTTGTTAAAATGTAAACCAAATCAAATCAGATCCCCTTAACTTCTTATCTTACTCAGAGTAAAAATCAAAGTCTTAGCAACAGTCCACAAGGCCCTATCGAATCTTTCCTCCAACTCTTTGTCATCCTTTCCCAAGACTCTCCTCCTCACTTTATGTTAGCCACACAGATCTTGTTCTTCCCTGAAGCCATGTACATTATTGCCTCAGGACCTTTGCACTTGTTATCCTGCTTGGTATGCTTCTCCCCAGTTATCAGCAGGTCTTGCCCTCTCACCTCCTTTGAACCTTTGCTCAAATGTCATCTTTTCGGTAAGGTCTTCCCTAACCCAATTGTGTTGAGAGTTACACTTGGCACTTACTCATACTCCTCATCCTCTTCCCTGATTTATTTTACTCCATAACACTATTTTTTAAAGATTTATTTATTTATTTATGCATACAAGAGCTGGGGTACAGGCCAGAGTCATGGGAGGTGAGAGGATTCACCAGAGACAGAGCGGGGAGCAGAACAGGCAGATGGACTGAAATACACTGCTGAGGGGAGCAGTGGATGAGGCAGGAGAGGTCTGCTGAGCCATGTGAGCTCAGGATTCAGCTCACGCTGCTGTGTCGCAGATGTTTCACAGTGTGGCTCTCAACCCGCTGCGCCACCGGGGAGGCCCCCATAACACTATTATCATATGACAAAATACACATTTTACTTATGTGTGTATTACCTGTCTCCCCATTACTAAAATGTAAACTCAGTGAGGTATGGTGGTTTTTTCTGGTTTTTGGTTATATGTCCAGTGTTTTTTGGTTGTATATCCTGGTATGCAGTAAATGCTCAATAAATATGTTGAATAAATGAATGACTAGAAGAAATGGAGGTCATTGCCTTCTTTCTTTGAAGTTTATCCCTCAAATAACCTGGTCACATTCTACTACCTATCATCAGATCTTATAACACTATTTAATTTAGTAGATCCCCCTTTTCTTTATTTGATTTTTATCTTTTTTTTTTTAAGATTTATTTATGGACACAAGCACTGGGGTACAGGTCACAGGTGTGGGGGTGGTAAGAGAATCCACCAGACAGAGCAGGATGCAGAACAGGCAGATCAACAGAAACACACTGCCAAGGGGAGCAGCGGGCGAGGCAGGAGAGGTCTGCTACGCCATGTGGGTCCCCCCCCTGGCCAGCGGCAGGGATCGAACTCATGCTACAGTGGCTGTGGTCTGCCCCACAGTGCGCCGCCTAACCCACTGCGCCACCAGGACGGGCCCAATTTTTATCTTTTCATCATGTAATTACATGAGTCCAAAATCAAAATCATATTATAAGATAAACTAAATGTAAATTCACTATTTCATCTTCCCCATTTGGGTGCCATTTTGTTGATTTTTGCTTTATTCCTTCATTGCTCCATTTTACAAACTACATATATTCGCATATATTTTATAGCCTTCCCTGCTTCTTACACTGAGCACCTTCAAATTTTTTTAAAAAACTTATAGCAGTAACACTATATATGAGTAACAACACTGTATATGATTTAGATGTATAGGATCACACCTGTCAATGTATATTGCTACACCCTCCCTGGTGGCGCAGTGGGTTAAGCAATGCACTATGAAGCAAACCATAGCCACTACAGTATGAGTTCAAGTTTGATCCCCACCGCCAGCTGGGGAGGTGATCCACATGGCACAGCAGACCTCTCCTGCCTCGCCCATTGCTCCCCTCAGCATTGTGTTTCAGTCCATCTGCCTGTGCTGTTCCCCACTCTGTCTGGTGGATTCTCTCACTCCCCGCACCTCTGACCTGTACCCCAGTGCTTGTATGCATAAATAAATAAATCTTTTAAAAAATGTATATTGCCACATTACAGCTGCCACCATAGTCCTCTACCATAGTTCATAAGCACCTTTTTGAATCATTTACCATGAGATATATGGAGATCTTCCTCATCCCTTTTAATTGAGACAGAGTCCTGCATTAGAGGTATCATCGTTTTCTCAACTAGTGCTCTATTGATGTTTTGGTTACTCTTAGTTTTTTGCTATTACAAATAATGGCATAATAAATAATGAATAAACTTGTGCATAGGTCTGTTCATATATTTGCCCATTCATGGCAAACATACATTTGAAATAAATTCTTAGAAGTGAGGTGAGTGGATAACTTCTTCTAATTGAGGTGATTTAACTGGTTTTATGTTTATTATAATCAGCAAGTCAAGAGTAAGATAACTCCCTATTCCTGAAGCATATCTTAAATCACACTTATTTTAAAAAAAAATTCCTATTTTCCCACATAGAAGGAATCTATCACTATCCCCTCTAATACACTTTTCCAAAAAATCAGAGAAAGAAACAAGCAAACAAATAAAGCAAAAAAAAAAAAAAAAGAAACTTTTCTATTCTCTCTTATTACATGGATCACACAGCACTTTTCAAACTCTTGTATATACTGTTATCAGATGGATAATAAACTACTACAGGACAAGGAACACATCCCTATGACCTTTATCACCCTCTGACCCTTCACTTGACCTTGAACTAGATGACTGACTGAATAAATAGAGCACACAACATCACCCCATCTATAAGTGTCTATTTATAGAGTTATACCTCATGTAACATTCAGAATAAATCTCAGATGAGCTAAAGAGTTGAATGGAAAAGTTATAAGACAATATAAGAAAAATAGAAGTGATATTTATCATGAGTTTGGCAATCAGGGCAAGGACTGGATAAACTTTGTGCCTTTAACCAAGACTAACCCAATAAAAATGAGCTTCAAGCTCTCCAGCACATCTCTTTTGCTCTTCTCACATAGCTCCTGCCCATATTTTCTGCTCCTAGTACCCATTTTGGTTGGCACTATTATTGGGCTGGCCCTTTGAGGCATGATTAAATACTGTTGCCCAAATATAAAGCTCCAGAATTCAGCCCATCACTGCAGGCACATGGAGGATCTGACAACTACTTAATCATACCAAAGAGCACATCAGCTTCTGTGTGTTGATGGTGGCCTTTGTTAGCCTTTTGACTAAGTGTATAAGGAATTCTTTTTCTCTGCCTGGATTCCAATAGACTACACTCATTTTTGGAGACAACTTTGTACAACATTGTGACGTAACTCTGAATGTATCTGAGGTGGAGAAGAAGATAAGAATCTTTTTTATCCTGTCTATGGGAGAGGTTGGAGACATTCATTGCCTTTTACATAAGCTGAAATCCTACTGTTGAAAGTAACACACACTCTCCCACTGTCGTACACTGTACATACTCTCCCCCGACCGGATGCTCACCGTCAAAGTCATGATCTGTCCTGTTGCCAGTTTCACAGACCAAAATTTTGGTGTTTTTTTTTTTTTTTAAGAACAGTCCACAGATGATACCACATCATAATTTGGATCCAATATTTAATGACGTAGAGGGTGCTTAAGAACTGCTAACTTAGAACTTTGCAACTCAACGTTACCTAAATATCTGATCACACTTCCTGATGTGCACTGAAAAAATAGGCAATAGTAAAAATTCAAGCAATTTTGGAGAATAGTGATGATGGTCAAAAAAGCAAATAAGTCTCAGAATAATGCTAGCAGAAAGAACTATTTGAAGTGAGCCACTTTGTGTGCAGGTGCTCTATCTGAGGTAAACCATACCTGCTGATAACAAGGAAACCACCTGTGCCATGCCCTGCTATTCATCTCTCCCCTCCCTGCCTAACACCCTGCCCTCGTTTCTCTAGATTAGAGTGCAGATGTGAGATGAGGGCTATCTAGTTTCCAGAAACTTTGAGGAGATGGAATCTGTTTACAGATCCACACAATGGTGGACTCTTATGCATCAGGGAGTTTTGCAGATTGGGCTCTAGTCCAGCATATCTGCTTACCAAGTTTTCCCAAAGCTAGACACAATTCCGCCAAGGAAGAGCTTTACTGGCCCTTTAAATGAAATTGTTCCTCCCACGCTGCTTTTTACAAAGAACAAAGAAAGGCAACTGCCTGAAACCACTTAGTCTTAGCTTTTGCCAAGAAGCACCCTCTGATCTGCTATTGAACCCACTGCTCTTTGCTCTCATCGGTTGCCCTGAATCTATACTTTGTCTTCTGATATCTGCTTCTAGACCTAATTTCAGGACCTGTTCAAATTTTCCTTAGTTTACGTATAAGCCTAGGACTCTTGCCAATTCTGACTCAGATCTTCACGCTTTGTTGATTTCAGTAATACTAATGCCCTGGAAGAGTCTTCCCGCACCCCCACACCACTAACTTTTGTTCATGAGTGGATGGGTAATTTTTAGAAGTCTATTGAAAATATCTTATTGCAAATCCTTTTCTCCCCTTTAAACCTTCACATTACCTGTAGGTAGATCTTTTATTATAGTAAGAATCTGCTTTCTTTGCCTTTGCGGGTGCAAATCCTTTGTGGCCAAACCCTTATAATAGGCATAATGGATTTTTTTCCTTTTAACATTTTGGGGTCCCTGGGTATCCCTTGGTTTCTCCAAGTTTCATTTTTTTAAAAGATTTATTTATTTTTGTGTAGATAAACTGGGATGTAGGCCAGAGGTGTGGGGGGGTTGAGAGGATTCACTAGAGACAAAGTGAGGAGCAGAACAGAAATATCTACTGAAATACACCACTGAGGGGAGCAGTGGGCGAGACAGGAGAGGTCTGCTCTACCATGTAGGTCATCTCCCTAGCCAAGGATCAAACTCAGGGCGTAGTGACTGGTGATAACTTGATAGTGCTCAGACTTACCCCTGTGCCACCAGGGATGCACCGAGTTTCATTATTATTGAGTCAATTCAAAAATACCTGGATGAAGAAGTGTAACCCTTAAATCATAAAGTGTTACATATCCACATCACGTCAATAAAAAGAAAAAGAAAGATTTGGATATTTACATCACTATGCTTCCTGGGTAGTATAACATGATTTACATTAGGATGATTATGAGTTTAAAAAGTTACTTTCTATAAATATTTGGGAAAATTAAATAGTTGATGATGTCTTTTAATCTGTGTAACATTCCAGGGGTATCCCATGGAATTCTGTACAACTTCCTAGAATGAAGAATCATTATATAAATATCTCAATGACAGCTTAATTTACTTTATCCAAGTACAAGCCTTTATTCATAATCTGCTATCTTTAGATTGCCTCTAAGTCAATACTAAGAAAAATGTATAATTGTTACTGGACTGCAGCCGGCCGAGCAGTGGTGTGCTGCTCCACTACAAGTTAGTTGTGGCATTGTCTCCTCAGAGACCTTTATGTAGCAGTGTACTGCCTGGATCATGGAATGGACCAATCAGGGGTGACCTGTGAGTTGATTGATGCTTTGTTGCCAGGACTCCGCCTTTCACCACAAGTCAGTGGTGGCAGAGTACTTTTACGTAGGTGTATTTCCTGGATTATGGAATAGACTAATCAGGTGCAGGATTGAAAAATGGCCCAATAAGACTGGAGGGGTGTAGCGGCAGGAAAGGCTGCACAGAAACAAGGTTCGGGATGGTTCTGGGCAGATGGGTCAAGGAAAGGGAGTCTTGGAGCCCTTGGTGGCTTTTCATGCTTTTATTGTCTGTACATCAGAGGTGGCATCAGGTACATGGCAGGCATGGGTGCCAGGGGGCCGGGAGGCTAGCAAGCCTCCCAGCCCCCAGAGCATCTCACCCTCTCGGCTGCTTCTTCTGCTGCTGCTCACGTTGGTCAGTACTGTCGGTCCTGTTGGTCAATCCTGTTGGTTCTGGCGTCCTCATGACGCTGCCCATTTAAGCCCATGTGCGCCCACTTGCACATGCCCACCCTGGAATGCTCGCAGCACCACAGGTGTCCATCATCACAGTGGTGGGAGGGTGGAAAGACCTGATTTCTCTAACCCTACAGGGGCGAACACACTGAAAGTGAATATAAGCCAGGATCTAAGGGAGCCATGGACACAGGGACACAGGGACTCACCCGAACATACACAGACCAAGAAGAACATGGAGATGCAGCAGCCTGGAGGAAGAGGTCCAGAGAAGCGGCAGCCCTGAGGAAGAGCCCCTGCAGAGGAAGAGGAGAGCCCTGAAGAGAAGATACTAGCCTCCAAAGAAAGGAGGGAAGCACCCAGCAGCCACTCTCTGAGGAGGGGAGAGAGGCTGAAGAACTCTACCAGAGACTAGGCCTCGGTCCTGTCTCCGACATTGACTGAAAAGAGCACCAAAGGCCCTGGGCCTGGTGTCTCAAAGAGCTGTTTGTTGTTGGTGGAACGCAACAACTCACAAGAACTCTGGGTGTCATGGCAGGACCATGTAGGGTCAGAGAAAAGTTACCAGGCTTTCCCGCCCTCCTGCCATTGGCGTACACCTAAGGTTCAGCATGCATGCCTAAGTGGACTTGTGCAAGTGGGTGTACCCGGGCTTAGACAAGGGCGTTTAAGTGCAGCGTCACAAGGATGCCAGCAAAACAAGAGCAGCAGAGAACAAGAGAAGCAGAAGAGAAGAAGCAGAGCAGAACAACAACGAGAGCAGCAGAAAAGAAGAGCAGGGGAGAAACAGAAGCAGAGATGAGAGACTAGAGAGCCCAGAGAGTGAGATGCGCCCTGGCCCCCAGCACCCCTGCCTGCCATGTACCTGGTTGCCTCTGATATAATGCAATAAAAGACTAAAAAGGTAACCGAGGGATCCAGAACTCCTTCCTTGACCCATCTGCCTGAATCATCGAGAACTTGCTCTGTGCCCCTTGCTAGCACTACCAATAGTGGCCATTGCTACTGGTCAGTGCTTTCAGCACTCCTGGTGACCAGTGAAGCTATCACTGACGCTATCAGGATGAAGCAGCCAGTCTCTTGTGGATACATAAAGTGTTCTTGTTTCCCCGTTTGTAAATAAACTCCATCGCTGTTGTTCCTGTAGCCTGAGGTCTCTTGTAATTGTGCGCACTGGTGAGAACCCATATACAGTGACCTGTATCAGACAAGTCCTCTGTTAGGCTATAGCCCCTATTGCTATAGCCCTTTGATTCTGGTTTGTGGCCTTTTAGCCTTTGTGGGCTTTTTGAGGGCTCTCTGGGCTCAGGGCCCTCCTCTGCCCTTTTCATAAATCCTAGCTCAGATTATAGTAATCTTATCAATTTGGAGATATGAATGATTCTTAATAAGTGTGCTTCCATCTTTGAATGGTAAGTCCTCTAAAACATTAGGGATATTCACTAGTTTCTGCTCCATTTTTCCAGTTTCATTACCTTATTGATATATTACTTTAAAAAAAGGAGGACATAACAAGTATTATTTAACAACCTTATCTTCCCACTTGCTATCAGAAAAAAAATGAGAGATACATATTGTTTTCTCTGGGGCTAAGACAGCAGCCTAATTGTTCAAGAACATGTTCACTTCTGTTCTGATCCTGGTACCTTCCCAACCCTACATCAAATAATACTTGCCCCTAGCAGTGTGATTGAGGTCCAGGCTCTGACCAGAGGAACTCCTTAAGGAAGTAATCCCTGTCATTATGCCCACTTTGGAAGCTCCTATAGCTTTAAGATGTGATCAATGCTTATGGAAAAAATTCTAGATCCAAACTGCAGACCTGTAGGTTAAATGGAAATTTTCAGGATTTTCTGCCTCCCGCCACTGGCTTCTGAGATCCACACCTGTGTTCTTACATGTGTGCCTGATGGCAGACACCTGGATTAGGGTGTGGGCTGGTGTAAATGGGCGCACCTGGGCTGAGAGACTGGGCAAATAAGGGCGGAGTAGCAGTAGCAGAGGCAGAGAGAGCAGAGCACAGAGACAACTCCAGAGAGCCCAGAAAGTGAAGATTTGCCAGGGGTGGGGAGGCCTGTCAGCCTCCTCGCCATCCCAGCCCCTCTTCCTGTCTTGTAACTGGTTGCTGTACTACAAATGATGTGAAAAGCTTAAAGCCTGAAAAGGCCACCGAGAGCTCCGGACTCCTCCTTTACCTTTCTGCCTGGATCAGAAACCTGCCACCTGCTTTGCTGGCAAAACAGGACCCCTCTTCCTTTGGTCCCAAGATTTCAACTGAGAACCGCTTATATGCCCAGTCTTTAAAGTTCCAAGGATTCCTTCTTAAAATTGCATATGCCAACACAGTAAAGCAGGGCCTCTTGGTAGACTAGAGGGAGGTACATCTGAGGGAAGGATATACCTGAGGGATGTCCTTCCTCTGGGGAGAAAGGACAGCAGAAATTGATTAGCCAAGTGTGTGCCATTGAGGACAGAATGGCTGTATTCAATAGTAAACATTACATCAAATAATTCAGCCATTTTTTTAAACAAAAGAAAATATTTCTTTAAGTGCCCAGCTATTTCCATACTACTTCCAGGCATAGGTTTATACATACACACATACCTTGATTTATGTATGAACTACCAAATACTTTCAAGCCATTGAGTAATCGTTTGTCACTCTAAATACTTTTAGTGGTTTGTAATATTTTCCACTTTGTCAGGAGTTTCACCAGGAGCAAACATGCAAGTAGGAGCAAGTTATGGAAATGGCCACACCTGCCTAAAAAAAATGACTCCTTTATGCAGGAACAAAGCTGACTTAACATAAGCACCTGAAAAGCTCCTTGGGATAACTGTGATGCATAATGCAGACACCTCCAGCCCTACTTATGTCTGCCTAAGAGTTACTTTTAGAGTGACTTTTAAAAAACATGCTCTTAACAATGTTGAGTCCCCAGATAAGACTGCATTGTAGTTACCCTGAAAGAGAATGTTCCTCGAAAGGTTTAGGACAGAATGGGAATGTTCTTCTCATACTTCTCAGTGAAGACCTAAGATTTTCTTTTCTTAGCTATTCTAAGAACTGTTGGCACTCAGGAAGTGGAGAATGACCTAGTTTTGAGGATGACGCAGAGCAACATGTCACTCTTTTAGAAAAGGAAAAAATAATTTGAAAAAGCAACCACTGAACATTATCAGCAATGTCCACCACATAAATTCGACACAACAAACACATCTGAAATTCTCCTTAGTATATGTGCTATAGAAGTGAGCACTGAAATTCTCTTTAGGAGTGAATTCATCCAACGTTTAGTAAGCACCCACCATATGGTAGGCACTAGTCTAGGCACCAGGCATATATTGCATAGCTGTGAACCCTGTTCTCATACAATGCACATTCTACTGTGTAGACATAGGCAGTGAGATAAGGAAGACATCTGATGTTGGTGGAAAAATAAAACAGGCTAAGAGGATGGGGACTAATAGGGATGCTAATTTATGAGGATAGTGAATTTATTAGGTATTATTTGAGTCCTGAGTGGAGAAAGTCAGCCATGTTGCAATGTGGTGGAAGAATATACTAAGTAGTGGGAACAGCAAGTAGAAACATGTTTGGCATATTTGAAGAACATCAAGAAGGCCGGTGTGGTTGGTAGAGTGATGGAATGTTGGATCACAACCCAGGTGTCCCCTAGGTGTAATCTGAAAATGGCCCTATTGAGTAGAGGTGGGGAGACATAGAAGAAAGAGGCAGGCTGCTGCAGATTAGAAGGCAGCCATTTGAATGAACACGGGAACTTGCAAGTCATTGTTTTGAGCTGCCACAAAAGAAGTAACTCCCTTTATAGGCAACAGAGTGAAAGTCCATTAAGAGAGTGGCACAGTAATCTGGATGCGAAATAATGGCAACTTGAACAAACTAGTGTTGTAGCAGTGAAGGTACTAGGAAGTACTCAGCCCTATTTTGAATGTAGAGCAAGTATATCTGCCTCAGGACCAGAGATCAAAGACCACATTGGTGGATGTTGTGGGGCAACCAGGCTCAGAGTGGGCAGAGGGGTCAGGGGGCCTGGAAGCAGGTAAGTCCCCAAGCCCCTAGCGAATCTTTGGGCTCTCATATCTCAGAGTCTCACCTCTTCTGTAGTCACGCCGCTCATCCTCATAGCTGTGGCTGTATCCCTGGCTTCTAAACTCAGGTGTGCACACATACTCATGCCTACACCCCTACTCCAGGTGTCCACAATTAGGCACACATGCCCTGTGCCCACATTCACAAGTACCATCTGCATTAACACGACCAAGGTTGCAGGTGACATCCAGAGAAGCTAGTGGCATAAAAAGCCTGATTAATTCATTTACCCTATAGGAGCATAGCTAGAACCTGCCACCAGGTCTTCTGATTCATTGCCCCATATTACACCAATTGCTCCTTGCCCCAAGTAATATTAGCATTTAACTAGATCATATGAGCTATTCTTTTCAAAAAATATATTTGAAGTGTTCATGTGGCAGAGCCTGTCTAGTTGGAGTCTATTTCACAAACCATAAATGCAGGTTAAAAAATGCCAAATGTGAAGCATGTTTATCAGTCATGATGCTTAATACTCTGCCAACGAGTTCAGACATGTCAAAGATAGCAATGCTATTTAGATCTTCATTCTGTCACTAACACATACTCCCTCACAATCATTTTGTTAGCAAAAAAGACGTTCTTTTGTAACAGGGTGGTCCCAGGAAAAGGGGAAGTTCCAAAATCCTGGTTCCGACCTAAGTGGGTGGAGCTGAGGAGGAAAAGAAAATTTTCTGCAGAGAGAAGGAAAAAATAAAAAATAAAAAACAGCAAGGAGACCTGGAGGAGGCATGTGAAGCAGAGAAACATGTAAAAAAACTGTGCTTGCTTTTTGGTCTTAAACTGGTTAAAATGGATGTGGGTGAGAGACCCTTGGGGAGGTTAACAATGGCAGTTATCATCTTGATTTTGATTTTGCTCTTTTCCTCCCAAATTTGTCTGACTCTTTCTAACCCTTTTCTATGGGTCTCTACTAAAAGGTCCTTTAGATGTGTGGCAGGCTTTTGGACCTTGCTTTGGGCCAATCTTATTTGGCTGGACTTTTACCCTCAAGGAGATGGGTAACTTTGGATGCTTAACTTAATAACTATATTCTTTGTTCTTTCTTTATTGTACCCTAGTTGTATTAAAGTTCCTTTCCATTAAAAGTTTTATATGTTTGTCTTAATGCGGCGAATGGCAGAACCCATTCAGAAAAAGCAGGTTTGGGGGTTCTGAGGTGCTCCTCTCCCTGCCCTATAACACTGACTTAGTGTGCATAGTCAGAAAAATATTCATAGTCAGCAAACTTTGAAAATAATTAATGCTTTTTTCTTTGCTATAACTGGTTTTTGACCTGTCGCTATTGACATTGTACTTATTTTCAACAAACAAGATGTTGAATGGACACTGCATTAGACATTATTCTAGACATAGAAAACAAAAGTAAATGACCCCTTTTTGTCAGATAAACAGATAAAAACAAAACTTCTTAGAAAAATAAGCATTTTAAAAAAGTGCAAATACCTGTTGAAAAGATCGATCAGGTAAAAATGTTAGAGGAAACAGCACAATTAGGTCTTTGTGGAATTTTCAGGAAAAAGCTTTATGGGTGGTTTTTAAGAAAAGTATCAGGTTTGGCAGGTAGGATATGGTAGGCAAGGAAAATAGAACTCAGATGGGCTAAAGGGTGGAAGCCAGAAAGCCCTGTAAGTCAGGGCTGAGCAGACCACACCCAAGCGTGATAGGATTGGGTCATTATTATTCAGGGTGGAAGAGGCAATTAGAGGAAAACTGCAAACACAAACCGAGTAGTTCTCAATCGACATCTGAAGAGCAATGAATATGATTAAAACAAAGCAGTTGACTGGTTGGTTTGTTTTGCTGCTGGTAGTACACATTATAAACAGGTGCCACTGAAGGCAGTTTTCCATTGGCACATCTCTCAGCGTTCATCAGAATATGCCAACAAGTTTATTAAGTACTTCTAATACACAACTAAATAATTAAGACACAATATGAAAAGTTTTTGCAAAGAAAACGATCCCTTAGATTATCCAATTAACGGATAAAGAGGGGAGCAGCTTTTTCATCCCGCGTCTCCTCCCCACTTCCACGCTAATGTGCAGCAAACCTTAAATCGAGGAAACTGTTTTAATCGACAAGATAATGCTTCAAACTACTTAGCACAGTGTCTATCCTGTAGTAAGCACTCAAAAATTTATGATTATTATTTTGACCTTAGACATCTCTTGCCATTTCGGTTTCTGTTTCCTCGTTTTCGGAGGACGAAATGGGTCACAGATGGTCTCTTAAGCTCCTGTCAACCTCCTATTTCAAGTGGGCATCAAATTAGTGTTTGCTGAACACTCAGACGAAGCGCGCTGTCTCTCCACAGGGCCAGGCTGAAAGGCCATCGCGGAACCAGCTGGGAAAGAGGATAAGATCCGCCCGCTGGTCCCACTCGCCGGTGTTTGGGGGTGGAGAAGACACAACACGCCCCTCAGCCAAGACCAATAGGCAGGGCCGAGCGACAAGTCTGTGTTCGTGACCCTAAGCCCCACCCGCCGCCAAGTCCACATTCTTCTCCCACCCGCCCGCGGCCGAATCCCTCTTCCGCGCTGGCAGGGCAGCGCCCACCCCGTCGGACACGCCCCTTCCGGCTAAAGCCCCGCCCCGCCCCCGCCCCGCCGCGAGCTCGCCTGCGGGTCCCCAGTGCTGGCCGGCCGCAGCGTCTACTCCCGCCGCTCTGAGGTCACCGACAGGGCCGGGCTGTGGGGGGCGGAGGGACGGAGGGAAGATGGCGGCTGAGGCCGGATATTGGCGCCGCCTCCCCCAATCCTGGAGCCGGCGCAGATGAGGCGGCTCGGTTGGGGCCAGCGGCGCTTTGGAACCGGAGCTGGGGGGACCCTGGCGGTGGGGCCTGGCCCTGCTATATGCCGGCGCCTCGGTTAGAGTGAGCAGCGGCGGAGGCGACGCCTCTTTCCCTGTCGCTGTGAGTCCGAGCGGGTGGCTGGCGGCAGAGGCGGCAGGGCCGGGATGGAGGACGTTAACTCCAATGTGAACGCGGACCAGGAGGTGCGGAAGCTGCAGGAGCTGGTGAAGAAGCTGGAGAAGCAGAACGAGCAGCTGAGGAGCCGCTCGGGGGCCGTGCAGGGCGCCGGCTCCCTCGGGCCCGGCAGCCCAGTTCGGGCCGGCACGTCCACCCCCTCCTCAGGCGCGGCGTCCCCTCGGGGCTTCCCCTTGGGCCTCAGCGCCAAGTCCGGCAGCGCGGCCGGGTCGGGCCTGAGGCGGACGAGTAACGAGGAGTTGCGGGACACCACCTCCGTGCTGGCAGCGGGCGAGGGCGGCTTGCTGGACGAGGTGGAGCCGCTGCGGCCCGAGGAACTGGAGCGCCTGTCAGGCTGGGAAGAGGAGGAGGAGAGCTGGTGAGCGCGGGGCGCTGGCCGGGACTGGGCGGGGACGGGCCCGGGGGCGGAGAGCGTCTTCCGAGGGTCCCGCTGGTGGAGCACCTCGCTTTGTGTGGCCGGGTCCGTGCGCTGACGGGACCCGTGGCTTTCTGGCTTTGGCTGCGCAAAGGTCAGCTGGAGTTGGCGATTCGAGGCGTGCCATAGAACGGGGTTTGTAGCTAGTCCTTTTCTGGTTTGTGGACCCGCTTGGGTTTGGACCCCATTGGGGTCTGTGGCTTGGCAAGGCTTGGGAAGGGCTGCTCGCCGTGGGAGGAGTCGGAGGTAGAAAACTGCTTTGTAGGAAGAGCTCCTGCTTTGTGTGAAATACCGGCTTTCGGCTAGAGGGCTTGTTGGGTGTCGGGGAAGGGTCTGCTTGATGAGGTATCACCGGGTGCCGGGAGCAGACCAGAGTGATCGAAGTCTGTGCGGTGGTCAAGTGTGGGATATGTACATTTCTGACGGCGATGGGAAGATCGTGTGAATCAGCACTCCTTGTAGTGACAGGGTAAAGCTTGCTTTGTGTGAAGAGGGCAGAGGATTGGTGCTGCTTTGTGTGAAGAGTCAGGGTGAAACAAGAGCCCTGTTTCTTATTTTTAAACAAGAATTGGTTCTGGCATCTTTCGGAGCTGTGAAGTGGCAGTTATCACACCCATCTTTGACTTCCATGTCATCTTAGGGGCGGAGAGAAAGAGTCCTATTTAAAAATCCAATCCCAAGCTGTATTGTCATGAGCCACTTGATGAAATTGTGACCCACACCATAATATCATTTCCTTAAATAGAAAGGACACGGAGGCGTTTTGCCTCATATTTTATTACAAGCGGCATAAAGCTGGCCATGGGAAAGTCTTACTCTTAATTTATCCCCCTTTAAAGTCTTGATTTTTGGCCAAGATGTCCTCTAATCTGTTGAAATTGAAACTTCTAACAGAGAAATCGAAATCCTTCGTAGACTATAGTATTACTACAGGACCACAAGTTTACAGTATGCTGAGGTAGTGAGGAGCTTTGCCTGGATTCAGGCCTCCCTCTCCGACATTTACAAGCTGCATGACCTTGGGCAAAACTTTGGTATAACTTAATCAAGATGTGGGCATGACTTTGAGCCTCACTTTCTTCCTTTATTGTATGGAGAAAATTATAGTTCTTATCTCTACTGAAGATTGTGAAGATTAAGTGATAATATCCATGTGCTTCTTTAGCACTGAAACTGACAGTAGTAAACTCTCCAAGAGTAGCCACTATCACTCTTAACTGTAGTTATTTAAATAAAAAATATTGAATGAACTATTACTAGATCTTGTGGGAGATTCTAAAGGTTGCTAAATGTTTTTTTTTTTTAAAGATTTATTTATTTATGCATACAAGCACAGGGGTACAGGTCAGAAGTGTGGGGGGTGAGAGGATTCACCACAGAGAGCG